>OZ023140.1:7951148-8008107 GCA_963675895.2 Styela plicata
ACATCAGTAGGAAGTCGCCTGAAAAAACAACTGTATGTATCACTTAGCCGCACGAATGTTTGTGCGTTTTATTCATCTTGGCATCTCATGGCTTTCATAAATTTGCATCTGAATTTATTCCTGTCGATGTCATCGTATTAAAAATGGGTACATCTTGTGGACTAATCTGCGTACCCGATTCGCACTCGATTCGCCAGAAAATGATACGGGTGCTATATAGCCACACTGAATTGAATGCCAAAATCCTCGACTCCATATATCTGCAACCTATATGAATAAAAGTTAAATTTCTGCCACACATGCTTTAATTCACTTTTTGCCAACTTTCGAAGTATGTACAGCTTTGTTTTACTTGGCACCACACGTTCACATACAAATAAAGCTCGACATCTAAATGGAACGTGCTTTTCCAAACCAAACTTCAACAGAGAAGCGTAGCCAGAACCACGCACGCACAACCGGCTTTTACTTCCTACTAAATTTCCACTTCCTAATCTTGTAAATCCATACCTGGAAGGTAATATCTATAATCACATATGAATATGTTATGGGTTTATTTCGTTATTGTATTTCTTTTGACCCCACTAACCACCGACGAAGCAAAATTTTAGTTTTTGGTGCACTTGTTTTATGTTTGGAGCCTACACCCGTCGACGTACCTTTGATGTTTACGAATATGGGGCAATGTACCTATCACTGAAAATCCAGGTAGTTTCAATATGTATGATTTGCTCTAGGAAAAAGACAGCTAATTGCCACTGGTGATGACCCTATTCGACAAGTGCCTTATGAAGCAACTCCTGCGTGCATTAAAACCAGGGATGCACCGATGTATCGGTATCGGCTATTTTAGCAATATCGCTATCGGCTGCGAAATAGCCGATACCTGTTAAATGTTTGGAATTTTGGGTAATTCGCTCTAAACGAGGCCTAAATCAGTTTCGAAAAGACCCAACTAACGGTTACTTGAATGACAATAACCTGCTACAAAAACAAAGCATCAGTCGGTTCAGCACTGTCTAAGACATATCAAACATTATGTAATGAAGTGGATCAGTAGCTTACTCGGGGATGGACTGTAAAACTTTTTTCAACTGAAATTCGCTCAGAGCAAGGCTACAGGAGATAAATCATACTTGAAAATTCTCCTCAAGCGACTAAAGTACAAAAAGCTACATGAAATGCAGTAATATAAATTAAGGAACCCCCGTCCCTGATAGATGTCTATCAACATGAGTTTTAAAGCTATGCAGGTCAACGCGACCAGGAAAACAGTGTGAAGGCAAAGAGTTCCTAAGTTTAGAGATCCTTGAAAAAAAGCTTCTTGCATAAAACTGTTTGTGATATTGTGGTGCCTCCACAGCTATGTACAACTTGGTAGCCAATCGTGTGGACCAGATATAAATTTTGTTCAGAGGGACGAGAGCAGAAAGCTCCCTTGAACAAAGACCATTATAATATCTTTAAATTACACAAAATGATGTGACAAACTTTGCCGACCGGAAGAAAGTTTAGGGCCAATCATATTGATCACACGGCGTTGAATACGATCGAGCGTTTTCTGAGAACAGTTACAGCGCCACTGCCCCCAATGTGACTGCAATACTCCATGTTGGGTCGAATCAGTGATTAGTACAAATGAAGAATGATTACGGGAGTGCGATAAGGGCGTGCTTAGAGAACAGACTTTCATTGAGGCTTGTTTAGCAATACTAATGACATTCATTCCAACTAATATCCTTAGATAGTGTGATTCCAACGAGACGAATATTTGAGGATTCCTCCAGAACAGTACCAGATAATGAAATTTGAGTGGCATGACAATACATCACCTGGATCTGAGACAAAACAAAGATCCAAACGGGGAGGAACGTAAGTCGGGTTGGTCGGGATCCTAGTCATAAATGGCAAGTAATGGCAAAATTATGAGTTTTAATTCCGGCGAAGTCAGTTGCAACTGGATTTAACCGGGTATCAAGATTGGCATTGAATTTTCCCATCGCGAAAATTTTGACAGATGGAAGAGACATCAGAATCTTGTCCTGCAAAGATATGTCGTCCATGACAGAACAATCTTGGGTTGAGGGGGATCGGTATACGAAGAACGGAAAGACTTCGATGTTATAGCGACCTCCGCAAGCACAGATACGAAGGTGATGGCAAATTTTTCCCAATCAAGCATTTTTACTTTGTCTGGAACTAATATGATTAAATGTTGTTCCTCATTGGGTGTCTCAATGCTGACGTTAATATTGGGTGTTGTTTTTGGATATTTTCTATTTGTATGAAGTTCTCCAATATTCCTTGTTCTACAATTATTTTTTGAATTCTGTGTTGTTGCTTCAAGTATATTTCATCAACTATGGTTGTGTTTATTTAATATTAGTTCTTTTACAGAGAATTTTACTGAAATTTTCGAAAAAAATTTCAACTTAAGGATGTACTTCGAGCATATTCGAAGGCATTTGTGATGAACAACGGTATCGGTATATCTCTGATTAAAATATGAAATCATTGTGGCTGAGACCAAAGATCTCGTTGAGTATTAGCATATTCGTGTGAGAGAACTTTTGCGAAGTTTCGAAATGTTTTCTGTGATCATGGGGATAAACTTGGTCGCGCTACTCCGTTTAAACATAGAATCTGAACTACTTTCGTCGTTCAGTCAGGGAATCAATTGCCTTATCGTATGTCATGCGCGAAAATGCAGATTGCTGAAAAACCCATTGATGAAACGTTGGCTCCAAGTATGTATTATTCTCATGTATGGCTTCCTTCTAAAAGGGAGGAACTTGTCATTTCTGCGTTGGCTACAGAAAGTTGAATGCAATTACAGTTACATGCTGAAGCGCTTCCACAAATCGAAACAATTCTTGGTTTTTTACACGGAGCGAAGTGGATTTTTGGTCTATCTCTTAAAATGGCTACTGGCAGCTCCAAATTGATTCTTGTAATCGTGAAAAGACTGCATTCTTTATTCCCTCAAAAAGTGATATTTTCTGCAGGTGTGTTGCGTTCACGGATAATTTCATGAGGTAAAAATTCGTTCTCCTAGAGTGGCTAGAGCAAAACCCTTATCCCCGCACTACCAAGACTTCGGAGAAATATCTGAACAGTATTAAATTTAGACTTGTTCACTTTAAAAATTCTGAGAGACCTGCGATTTAAAATATTTTTTCGAGGATATTTAGAATTAAACTCATAATTCCATGTGTTTTAAAAACATCCAACTTTTCCGCAGCCGGATATAATATAAAATGTGCAATTAGTGCTGTGCAGTTTTTATCTTGTGTTTAACAAGAATTGCATTCATTGAAAGAACTATTTATTTTTAAAACGTTTGCTATACTATCTAAAAATAAGCAATGCCGCTTTCGGTATTTTCTTATCAATGGCAGGCACACCCGCAGGACAAACTGCAGTAAATACGTCATACTGTGCAATCAGCAAAAAAATGGGTTATAATAATTTTTCTCACGGTAGATAGCTGACTAGTCCAAAAAAGTCACAGGAATGTCGGGCATGAAATCCAAATGGAGTTATATGAAAACAACTTAATCAAAAACAATTCTATACTTCTTTTCGTCGACTGTAACGTTTTGAATGGAATGATTCGAGAGAGAACAGCTTTGTTATGAACAATGTTTATATTTTTCCAGAAATATTTGCGCAGATTTGCAATTTGAGTATTTGTGTTTCAAAAAACCTCCTTTATCTCAATTTAGCCAACTCGGTTTTGATATTTTTTCAGTCATTTTGAGCCTCTTCGAACAGTTTTTTTTTATATGTTACGCCCACGTAACTGTGGTAACTTTGAAAATGGCGATCTCTAATAACAATGGCAGACGCATCTTCCGCACAAAATCCACGGAGCTCAGCGGAGTTTTATTCGATAGGATTGAAAAATATTCGATATCTTGTTTTTGATTTTACTGGTTTACTGGATTTGTTTGTTTCCGTGCGTTTGTTATAGTGTATTTCTTTCCGGATCAGGTAAAAAACAGCGATATCCGACAAAGCGGACAGGATTAGCATAGCTTTGGATTAATGTGCTGATTTGCCATTATGCATTCATAAAAATTGACATAACGGTCGCCAATCTATCTCAGGTGTTTATGATATCAGACAGAGTGAGGAAGAGATTTATTAAAATTTTGTCTACCAATAAACGAGGTGTTAGCAAAAAAAAATCGAGTTGGTATGTTACTGGGTTGTATAGGCTGAATACCGGTACAGTGGGCGAATAAAAGACACTAACCTTGGATTGACATAAATAGCGTAAAGTAAAATACTTGGACATAAATAGGTTACTAGAAGGAAACTATCATTTTAACAACCGCTATAAAAATACAAAATACAGTATAGACTCAGGACTATAGGATACTTCGATCTTGAATATTAGGACATACTCGTGTAACGTGAGGTTGTTGCAAACAAACTACCATACCAGGACATACCGGTAAGCTGTTGGGTTGGCATGAAACAAACATTGTATCTTAACTGATGCGGGTGTGTCACAAACAAGTACCGGTAGCAAACAGTACCCATTTCTTGAACCAAAGAGAAGAGTGGCTTCACCAAGACAGTATGTCAAACTCTTGACTTTCTTGGTTCTAGTGAAGTTTAGTACCATATTCCCGAATATCGTTAAAATAAAAACTGGCAGAATATTCTCATCCTAACTAGGGGGCGCCATTGCTGCAAGCATCTGGCATTGTCTCCAGGGTTAGGATGAGTCGCTTTCAACATGGGAAATTTATATGATAATCGGATATATGGTACTAAACTTCATGAGACCCATTTTCTTTGGGTGTCGAAAATAGATTCCACCATCTGTGTCAGTGACTCGGCAATGTCGGCAATTATGAGTTTTAATTCCGGCCTAGTCAGTTGTAGCTGATTCGGTATACGAAGAACAGGAATGACAGTGTCGGATGTTACGTCAAAAAATAGTTAATATATTGTAGTAACTATTGTCAAAATTATATTTTCATTGTTATATCTGGCATCCCTTATCATTCGATGTTTTGATTTACCTGCATTCCATATTTGGAAGTATCGAAAAGTATTGCGTCTGACTTAGCTTTGTTTTTGGCTTTGTTCAGAAAGGCTGTAGTAGCTAGTATGCATATTTCCCCTGTGTTTAATTGTATTGTTCATCTATTAATATTGTATTATTGTTTAATTAGGATAGCGAGTATCTCTCGAATGAGTTGATTAGTAATTGGTTTCGATGGCTTGAATCTACATATTTCAAATGCAACAAAGGTGTCCTGCCACTTGATTAAGGCCTATTCGGGATATCGTGATTGCCGAAATACGGGATACCAGAATACGTCAGTCATTAAAGCAGGACGGGGAACATCGGACACATAAAAGATTCAAGAGATACGTATTAAGTTTTTATAACTTGAAATGGACATATTTCGGAATTTCACAACTTGTCAGACTTAGGCACTACAATCGACAGCTCGATTGCACGCTTCAATGATCATCTCAAGACTGCCGAACTAGAAATAAAAACTGCAAGTTGAAAGAGGCAGTGAATTTGCTGGTGACAGTCCCCAGTCCCCGCCAAGGACCGATGAGAAGTACAGCGAAGAAAACCTAAAATCCACTGCTACTTTCCTGCCTACATCATCTGAAAGAGGTAGTAGAATCACTTCGAAGTTCTCTACTCATAGTAATGCTACACAAAGAGAATTAGCCAAAGTTGAGGTGAATTCGTAGAGTCCGAGGCAATGCTTAAAAGCTACAATATTAGCCACCTCCCGAAGTTTCTGGCAGTTTCCACCGCCTCCTGACAGTTTCTCCTCTATTTCTGGACATATAAAGTCTGCAAGAATAACACCTGATTTAAAACAAGAATATCCTACCACGGCTGCCCGTGGGCCGGCTATTTTTTCATCTGTAAACACATCGGCTCAAACACAGCTAAATCCTGAAGTGCCTGTGTTTAGTCAAACACCAATTGTGAATATCTGATCTGAAGTCCCAGAGAATACATTTGTACATACCAATAAAACCTAACCTGCATATTAAAGCATTCATTTTCTGCGTCTCATCCTACACAGCTAACGATGCTGCCTGAGCGCCGCCATTGGTCTGATGTGATGTGTTCAATGAAAAAAGGGTTCGATTTGCAAACCATTAACAGAGATCCCTTCAATTGCGACCCTCTTGACTATCACCGTTTTGTTAACCGATTCGATAATGCATTTGATCAATCGGACGCAGACCCAAGCGAGAAGCATTCACCAAAAACCAGGTTCAACAAAACGATTTCATTCTGTACTGGAAAAGCTTGTATCGTTCTGGAAAGTGTGCGCTTTGGTAAACAGGTTGAATATGTATATCAGGAAGCTAGAAAAAATCTTTCGATATTTATGGTCGACCTGCATATGTCGTGGGAGCATTTGTCAAAGAACTAACTGCCGATCGACATATTGATACTAATGACATAACAACATTGGTTGATTCCTCGGATCAATTACTATCTGTTACCCAAATTCTATCTCAATGCTATAAATCCAGTTGATTCTACTGGTGTTCTCTACAACATTCTCAGAAGATTCCCTGTACCGTTCTTCCCGAGGTTTCTTTCACAACAAAAATAAATCATGTCACAAGGCAAAGAGCCAAAAGTTGTTGCCTTCGTTAAAGGTCAAGCTGACATTGCACGTCTGCCAATAACTCAATTTATACATGGGCTATGTAAGCTTAAAACGTCCCATGTAAGGCATAAGACTGACGTCCGTGCCTCTGCCACTGATGCCACAGTTCGAAACCAGCATGTTGCAAAGACAAGCATGATGGCAGAACGGTCTGCTGTCTCCTCCTGTATCCTGTGTGATGGTCAACATCCTTTCTGCCGCTGTGTAGCCTTCTGAAAAGAAAACTGCAGATGATCACAAGAAGTTTGTTCGAGAAAAGTTTTTTGTGTTTCAATTTCCTCCAATCAAGTCATCGATAACGCTCGTGCCCTTCGACACAGCGGTGTCGAATGCCTAAGTGTGACATGGGCACATCACACGTTATTGCATGATGCAGTATTTGAACATGAGCAAAGCAAGTATTAACAGTGCAGTTGACATAAATGCAACTAGCACAAAATACCCCGTGCGGCTCTCTGTCATACCTATAATTGTAACCTGTCCTAAAACACAAATCGTTGTTTCTGATGCATTTCTTGATTCTGGTGCTAGCACTTCATTGTGCACAATTTGTTTAATTAACAAATTGGGTGTAAAGGGTGATCCCATTATGTGTAAAATTAAAACTGACATAGGCACAGATGATAGCCATTGCCAGTTGATTTCTGTTAACGTTAAAGGCCTTGAGAAGAATACCACAGTTTCTCTCAAAGAAATATAGGGAACTGGTCATTTTCCTGATGTTGCTTCAAGTATGCCTATTGTTGAAACCATTAAGCAGTGTCCTCATCTGAGTGATCTCAATTTAGCCACAATTGATTGTTCAGATGTGGATGTGCTTATTGCACAAGATATTTTTGTTTATTTACCCTCCAATTGAACTTCACCCATCTAGGGATGATTTTCCCTGGTGCACATTTTTCTGTTTCTGGTTGCTGTATTTCTGGTCCTGACAAAACCATGAAAAAGGTGCCAGATAGGTAAATCATTACTGCCAGTGTTTCTTTTGCTATTTCTGCTAATTTTTTTTTTTTTGAAATTGCGACTCGTAATGAAACAAATGTAGAATCCATCATAATGTGTATTTTGAGAAATATGTATGTGGATGGAAATGATGATTCTATTAAAAAAAAATATTTCTGTTGCTAAAAACAATTATGCCCTTTACTTGAATCCGGGTGTTTTCACCTAACCAAATTTGTTAGTAATAACAATGAAATTTGAAGCCAGATACTAGATTTAGATCTTGGTGTTTTTCAGAATGAACGTCATTTAGGGGTAATTTGGAATATTTTAACAGATTGTATTGAAATCCGCAACCAGATCCTGCCGGAGGATCACCTGTAAATGATGACAAACTCTGCTCTCGATGGTGTAAATGGACAAGTTCACTTGCTGAGCTTGGTCATTTATTCTTTCCGAGATGCTGCAAGCCCCGTGGATTTAAACCTACTCGTACTAGTATTGCTGATGCCAGTAGTTCTGGCTATAGTGCTTGCTTATATTTTTCAGAAAAATGCTGAAGGCGATACACATGTATCTTTCGTGAAAGGCATTTCTAGAGCTATCCCTAAAAAAGACTATTCCAAGACTAGAACCAACAGCTGCAGTATCAGCAACCATGCTTGTCTCTGACTCAAAGTTAGTAAAGAGTATACTACTGCTTCAGTTCATTATTGGACTTAAAGTAGTTCTGTTTCGCAATTTATTAATTCCACTTCTATTCGTTTTCACACCTTTGTGCCCCAAAGGTTGCTGAAAATTCATGTGCTTTCACAGCCAAGTCAATGGCATTATGTAAAGTCCGCCAGAAACCCTGACATTGAATCAGATATTGGATCAGGAGGCTTGATGCCTAATAAATGGCACAAGGCCAACATATGGTTTTATGGAGCTGATTTTTTGTTGAAAAGTACTCAATCACGGCCATTCTGGACCTTTTACCTAAATCTGATTTCAATGAACCTGTTATTACGCAAGAAATTATTTCATATACTGCTTATTATTTTTCTCTGTTACATGATTTTTTGCATCGATTTTCCTCCAGGCTACTACTCGCAACTGCCTGGCTCCTGTGAGCTCTTTCATTTCTTTGTTGGAAAATTAAAGGTTCTTTTAATGATAACCATATTCTGAGATGATTAGCCATTTATCTGAGAACCCCATCATAATAACTCGAAGTAAGAGAAAACATCCATGCCCTTTGACAAAAGCTAGAGTAGGAGGACGTATAAATCTTTCTATATTGCCCGAAGATTCCAAGAATCCACCCATTTCACCTAGCAATCATGTTAGGCTTTTAATCGTACTACATTATCATTTGTCTGAAGGACACTGTGGTACTTTACGTGTATTGTCATGTATCCGAGAACACATTTAGATTTTGAAGGGCCAATCTGCTATCCGTAAAGTCATAAGCAAATGTGTTTATTGCCAAAGCAGGTCTGCTGCTGTAGGTTTTCAATACATGGCTGAACAGCTCGAATGTCGTGAATGGTTGGAATGTTTTCGATCATACCAGGCTAGACTATTTTGGTCCCTTAAAAGTAAAGCGCAACCGGACTGACTCAAACTCTGGGGTTGTATATTCGTGTGTTTGAAAACAGTGCAATGCATTTGGAAGTGGTAGATTCACTATAGTCTTCTGCATTTATGATAGCCTTTCACAAATTTGCAGATTTGCGAGGTTGTTCCACACATATATATTCAGACAACACTTCTACGTTTGTCGGAGCTGCAAAAGAACTTCGACTAATTGTGAAGAGCCTGATTTCTGAATCTATATGGTCTTCCTTTACTGTTAGGGGGATTCAGTCGCATTTTTCATGTACCCTCATGAACTCTAATGGCACTGTGGAGATACTGGTCTAAAGAGCCAAACGTATTTTGTATGCTCTAAATGACAGTTCTATGTTTCGGGACAATACTCTTCTTGCGTTATTTTGTGGTATATCATGCATTTTCGAAGATCGACCCTGACCCCTCTAAGTGATGACCCTAAGGATTTCAGTTGTCTTAACTCCTAACTTGATATTGTTGGGAAGGGTAGATCCATCCATTCCAAATCATACCTTTCACAAGGCTGATGACTATGCCAAAAACTGGCGTTATGTTCAGAAAAAATTGGATTTATTCTGGGACTGTTAGCTCAAAGAATATTTGCCCTTTTTACAAAAAACCCTTAAGCCAAATCTACCTGTTGGTGACATGGTATTATGTGTATTCCAACTCCCCTACGCGAAAGTTGTCAAAAGCAATTGTTAACAAAGTTTATCCTGATCGCCATGGTCTTTGTCGTTTAGAGCATGCCTTAGTGTTTTACTGTGCTATGTTCTATTTCTATGTTTCGTTCTCAATTTCTGGGTGACTCCTCATCCTTGTTATTTACATGTGGCTCGACGAAAATTGACTTTGTGGCGGATGCTAGGTCGAAATTATATTTTCATTGCTATATCTGGCAACTCTTGATTTGCTTTGACATCCATTACGTGATACCAAAATATTCCCAATTAGGGGTGTGCTTTACTGTTTTGGTCAAAGTACACGATTACAAATATGTAATAATATGTTGTACAAAAATTGAGCGAAAATATGTTACACAAATATTAGTTAGTGCCACATCAGTAAGAAGTCGCCTGAACTGTATGTATAAATGACTGGATATGTATGTACGACGAAAAGCAAGTAAACCTTGGATTTTTTAGAAATGTGACTGAAAAAGGGAGAACTTGTTTTTTGTTTTACAGAGAAAGGATCTAATATTAAATGCAAATGCTAGAATTATTCATTTAAGTGGAAAATCAGGTTGAAAAATACTTAACATAGTCCAGGGTAAAATTTGCGCTTGGTCTTTGTCATATAAATAAATTGGGCCACAAGAGTAGCAATATCACATTTAGTGTTGGATGCTTCCATAGCCAATTTGGTGAATAACAATCAAGATCTCTGAACTATTTTTGGGTGATTTTCCAACCCTGTGGCATATGTGCAGTCCGGCACAGTCGTGTGATACCTCCGCTCTCTATAACTTGTGAGTCATTTTGTTTTGTTAATTTGCAGTGCTTCAGTCGGCAATACAAAACAAAAAGACGGAGAATGAACAAAACCTAAAATTAAGTTCAAAAGGTTTTTACCAAGTTCAAGCACCAAAGAAGGAAGTACAAGCGAAAATGGCATCTGATGGCTTTCATAAATTTGCATCGGACTTTATTCCCGTCGATGTCATCGTATTAAAAATGGGTACACCTTGTGGACTAATCTGCGCACCCGATTCGTACTCGGTTCGCGAGTACTATCACTGGAAATCCAGGTAGTTTCAATATGTATGATTTGCTCTAGGAAAAACACAGCTAATTGCCACTGGTGATGACCCTATTCGACAAGTGCCTTATGAAGCAACTCCTGCGTGCATTAAAACCAGGGATGCACCGATGTATCGGTATCGGCTATTTTAGCAATATCGCTATCGGCTGCGAAATAGCCGATACCTGTTAAATGTTTGGAATTTTGGGTAATTCGCTCTAAACGAGGCCTAAAGCAGTTTCGAAAAGACCCAACTAGCGGTCTCTTGAATGACAATAACCTGCTACAAAAACAAAGCATCAGTCGGTTCAGCACTGTCTTAGACATATCAAACATTATGTAATGAAGTGGATCAGTAGCTTACTCGGGGATGGACTGTAAAAACTTTTTTTTTAACTGAAATTCGCTCAGAGCAAGGCTACAGGAGATAAATCATACTTGAAAATTCTCCTCAAGCAACTAAAGTACAAAAAGCTACATGAAATGCAGTAATAGAAATTAAGGAACCCCCCCGTCCCTGATAGATGTCTATCAACATGAGTTTTAAAGCCATGCAGGTCAACACGACGAGGAAAACAGTGAGAAGACAAAGAGTTCCTAAGTTTAGAGATCCTTGAAAAAAAAGCTTCTTGCATAAAACTGTTTGTGATATTGTGGTGCCTCCACAGTTATGTACAACTTGGTAGCCAATCGTGTGGACCAGATATAAATTTTGTTCAGAGGGACGAGAGCAGAAAGCTCCCTTGAACAAAGACCATTATAATATCTTTAAATTACACAAAATGATGTGACAAACTTTGCCGACCGGAAGAAAGTTTAGGGCCAATCATATTGATCACACGGCGTTTGAATACTATCGAGCGTGCTGAGAACAGTTACAGCGCCACTGCCCCCCCCCAATGACTGCAATACTCCATGTTGGGTCGAATCAGTGATTAGTACAAATGAAGAATGATTACGGGAGTGCGATAAGGGCGTGCTTAGAGAACAGACATTCATTGAGGCTTGTTTAGCAATACTAATGACATTCATTCCAACTAATATCCTTAGATAGTGTGATTCCAACGAGACGAATATTTGAGGATTCCTCCAGAACAGTACCAGATAATGAAATTTGAGTGGCATGACAATACATCACCTGGATCTGAGACAAAACAAAGATCCAAACGGGGAGGAACGTAAGTCGGGTTGGTCGGGATCCTAGTCATAAATGGCAAATAATGGCAAAATTATGAGTTTTAATTCCGGCGAAGTCAGTTGCAACTGGATTTAACCGGGTATCAAGATTGGCATTGAATTTTCCCATCGCGAAAATTTTGACAGATGGAAGAGACATCAGAATCTTGTCCTGCAAAGATATGTCGTCCTTGACAGAACAATCTTGGGTTGAGGGGGATCGGTATACGAAGAACGGAAAGACTTCGATGTTATAGCGACCTCCGCAAGCACAGATACGAAGGTGATGGCAAATTTTTCCCAATCAAGCATTTTTACTTTGTCTGGAACTAATATGATTAAATGTTGTTCCTCATTGGGTGTCTCAATGCTGACGTTAATATTGAGTGTTGTTTTTGGATATTTCTATTTGTATGTTCTCCAATATTCCTTGTTCTACAATTATTTTTTGAATTCTGTGTTGTTGCTTCAAGTATATTTCATCAACTATGGTTGTGTTTCTTTAATATTAGTTCTTTTACAGAGAATTTTACTGAAATTTTCGAAAAAAATTTCAGCTTAAGGATGTACTTCGAGCATATTCGAAGGCATTTGTGATGAACATCGGTATCGGCAAAAAATGGTATCGGTATATCTCTGATTAAAATATGAAATCATGGTGGCTGAGACCAAAGATCTCGTTGAGTATTAGCATATTCGTGTGAGAGAACTTTTGCGAAGTTTCGAAATGTTTTCTGTGATCATGGGGATAAACTTGGTCGCGCTACTCCGTTTAAACATAAAATCTGAACTACTTTCGTCGTTCAGTCAGGGAATCAATTGCCTTATCGTATGTCATGCGCGAAAATGCAGATTGCTGAAAAACCCATTGCTGAAACGTTGGCTCCAAGTATGTATTATTCTCCTGTATGGCTTTCTTCTAAAAGGGAGGAACTTGTCATTTCTGTGTTGGCTACAGAAGGTTGAATGCAATTACAGTTACATGCTGAAGCGCTTCCACAAATCGAAACAATTCTTGGTTTTTTACACGGAGCGAAGTGGATTTTTGGTCTATCTCTTAAAGTGGCTACTGGCAGCTCCAAATTGATTCTTGTAATCGTGAAAAGACTGCATTCTTTATTCCCTCAAAAAAAGATATTTTCTGCAGGTGTGTTGTTTTCACGGATAATTTCATGAGGTAAAAAATTCGTTCTCTCCTAGAATGGCTGGAGCAAAACCCTTATCCCCGCACTTCCAAGACTTCGGAGAAATTTCTGAACAGTATTAAATTTAGACTTGTTCGCTTTAAAAAATTCTGAGAGACCTGCGATTTAAAATATTTTTTCGAGGATATTTAGAATTAAACTCATAATTCCATGTGTTTAAAAAAACATCCAACTTTTCCGCAGCCGGATATAATATAAAAAAATGTGCAATTAGTGCTGTGCAGTTTTTATCTTGTGTTTAACAAGAATTGCATTCATCGAAAGAACTATTTATTTAAAACCGTTTGCTATACTATCTAAAAATAAGCAATGCCGCTTTCGGTATTTTTTTCTTATCAATGGCAGGCACACCCGCAGGACAAACTGCAGTAAATACGTCATACTGTGCAATCAGCAAAAAATGGGTTATAATAATTTTTCTCCCCCGTAGATAGCTGACTAGTCAAAAAAAAAAAGTCACAGGAATGTCGGGCATGAAATCCAAATGGAGTTATATGAAAACAAATTAATCAAACAATTCTATACTTCTTTTCGTCGACTGTAACGTTTTGAATGGAATGATTCGAGAGAGAACAGCTTTGTTATGAACAATGTTTATATTTTTCCAGAAATATTTGCGCAGATTTGCAGTTTGAGTATTTTTGTTTCAAAAAAAACTCCTTTATCTCAATTTAGCCAACTCGGTTTTGATATTTTTGCAGTCATTTTGAGCCTCTTCGAACAGTTTTTTATATGTTACGCCCACGTAACTGTGGTAACTTTGAAAATGGCGATCTCTAATAACAATGACAGACACATCTTCCGCACAAAATCCACGGAGCTCAGCGGAGTTTTATTCGATAGGATTGAAAAAAAAATTCGATATCTTGTTTTTTTTTTACTGGTTTTACTGGTTTACTGGATTTGTTTGTTTCCGTGCGTTTGTTATAGTGTATTTCTTTCCGGATCAGGTAAAAAACAGCGATATCCGACAAAGCGGACAGGCGGACATTAGCGGACAAGCGGACATTAGCATAGCTTTGGATTAATGTGCTGATTTGCCATTATGCATTCATAAAAAAAAATTGACATAACGGTCGCCAATCTATCTCAGGTGTTTATGATATCAGACAGAGTGAGGAAGAGATTTATTAAAATTTTGTCTACCAATAAAAACAAGGTGTTAGCAAAAAAAAAAAAATTCGAGTTGGTATGTTACTGGGTTGTATAGGCTGAATAATACCGGTACAGTGGGCGAATAAAAGACACTAACCTTGGATTGACGGGTCTAGTTAAGTTTAGTACCATAATACCTTTAAAAGGTAGCACAATCATGAAATTTGGATATATTGTTAGGCACCCCCAAAAAACCTCGCATACCAAAAATGACGTCACTGCGACGTCATATGACGTCATAACAAGCCAAAAACGACCGCTCGCACACGCCCTCGGTGACGTCCTAAACAACACTGCGATAACGCTATGGCGTTAGCGCTCATTCTCCGTTTACGCACTCGATCAATTACTTTCTTTTGTTCTCTTCTTTTTAACCTTCGGTCATTCATCAAATGGGTAAACGATTTAACACCTAACGCCATATATGAACCGCGCTAAGGCCGATTCAAACCATATAAAGACCATACGTGACGTATTACGGAAGCGATAAAAGTGAGCTCCACATGAACATGATGGACTGGCCATGCGTGTCGCTAATTCCCCAATGACCTTTTTAAATGACCTGAAAAAGCTAATATGCCCAGCATGAAGATTAGTGCCACAGCCAGCCATAATTCCCCTAAAAATGCCAATACCCCAGCATGAAGATTAGTGCCACAGCCATAATTCCCCTAAAAAAGGCCAATACCCCTTCATAAAGATGAGAACTACAGCCATGAAGTCCTTAAATACGCTAATATCACCTTATGAAGTTGAGTGCCACGGCCATAACGGCTCTATAAAATGCTAATATCCCCTCATGAAGTTTAGTACCACGGCCATGAAAATATTGGCTCAAAAAATGCTAATATCCCCTCATGAATTTGAGTACCACGGCCATAATGGCCCTGAAAATGTGAATAGCCCCTCATGAAGTTGAGTACCACGGGCATAATGATTCTAAATAAGCTAATATCCCCTTATGAAGTTGAGTACCACGGCCATATTGGGCTCAAAAAAATGCTAGTATCCCTCATGAAGTTGAGTACCACGGCCATATTGACCCTAAATAAGTACGCTAATGAAAAATGCTAATAAATCCTCATGAAGTTGAGTACCACGGCCATATTGGCTCAAAAAATGCAAATATCCCCTCATGAAGTTGAGTACCACGGCCATATTGGCTCAAAAAATGCAAATATCCCCCATCATGAATTGGAGTACCACGGCCATAATTGGCCCTGAAAATGGCCCTGAAAATGCAAATATCCCCTCATGAAGTTTAGTACCACGGCCATAATGACTCTGAATACGCTAATATCCCTTTTATGAAATGACTCTGAATACGCTAATATCCCTTTATGAAGTTGAGTACCACGACCATAATGGCCCTGAAAATGAAAATGCTAATATTCCCTCATGAAGTTTAGTAACACGGCCATATTGACCCTAAATACGCTAATAAGTCCCTCATGAAGTTTGGTACCACGGCCATAATGGCTCTAAATAAATATTGCTAAATACGCTAATATCCCCTTATGAAATTGAGTACCACGGCCATATTGACCCTAAATACGCTAATAACTCCTGATGAGGTTTAATACCACTACCATATTGACTCTAAAAATGCGAATATCCCTTCATGAAGTTGAGTTCCACGGCCATAATGGCCCTGAAAATGCTAATATCCCCTCATGAAGTTGAGTACCACGACCATAATGGCCCTAAATACGCTAATAAGTCCTCATGAAGTTTAGTACCACGGCCATATTGACTCTAAAAATGCGAATATCCCTCATGAAGTTTAGTACCACGGCCATATTGACCCTAAATACGCTAATAACTCCTCATGAAGTTTAGTACCACGGCCATAATGACTCTGAATACGCTAATATCCCTTTATGAAGTTGAGTACTACGACCATATTGACTCTAAATACGCAAATATCCTCTCATGAAGTTTAGTACCACGGCCATATTGACTTTAAAAAATGCTAATATCCCCTCATGAAGTTGAGTGCCACGGCCATAACGGCTCTATAGATGCTAATATCCCCTCATGAAGTTTAGTACCACGGCCATATTGACTTTAAAAATGCGAATATCCCTTCATGAAGTTGAGTACCACGGCCATAAATGCTCTATAAATGCTAATATCCCCTCATGAAGTTTAGTACCACGGCCATATTGGCTCAAAAAATGCTTGTATCCCCTTATGAATTTGAGTACAACGGCCATAATGGCCCTAAAAATGTGAATATCCCTTCATGAATTTGAGTATCACGGTCAAATTGACCACAAATACGTTAATATTCCCTCTCGAATTTGAGTAACACGGTCAGAATGGCCTTAAAATGCTAATATTCCCTCATGAAATTCAGTTCAGTGAAACGACCCTAATGGGTATAAAAAGATTAATCGTGAAGTTTCATTTACATTTATCGCGATATTTCGATTACTTTTTTTCAAAATTCAATCAGATACATGCACAAGACTACAGTTGCTGATTATGTAAGAAACATTTTTTGAAAAATGAAAAAATATTAATCCCTGACAGGTATTTTTTTTACATAGAATGTTGGAATAAAATAATTTAATTTTAGTAAAAAATTTTCCGAACGTTGTAGATATCGTTTATGCATGTCACGTTTGAGTTCTGTCGTTTTTAAGCATGGACCATGTTTGACTCGAGCAATGGATTGCGCGGATAGAGTCCCTAATAATATAATTATTAGATCAAAAAATGTATGATGTCTATGAACAATAGTTATCGATTGGTTAAGCTGGTAGTACTTTAGGTACTTTCCATTGTACTCCAGCAAATTGATTTTTTCCTATCCAGATTCGTTCAGATTCTCCCTATAGTACAAAGAGCTATATAATCGCTGAAGTAACACTAAGGTATCTTTATCACAAACTTACCCGGTTCACAGAAGTTCGTGAAAAAAAAAAAACTTACATAAAATTGATTGTAGTGCTGTGGTGGAACTGACAATGTCAGTGGGAATAAGGTAGCCAGTCATCTCCACTTAGCCCATTCAAAAACTTTGTTCGGAGAAGCGAGATCAGTAAAGGGAGTCAACGATAATTAAGTCTTCAGACTTATATCTTTATATATATATGATATCGTTTGTCTTTTATTACATCACTTTCATATCATATATACTCTATACCTCTATTGTGCACACATTGGAAATCTATGAATAAATGAAAGTGTCTTTTCCACCAGTCCCCAGTATCAAACGGTTTTGGATATTTTTTAACGTAAGCAAGAGCATCATCCACAGACTGCCACAGAGTATTCCAGCAGTATTTCGTCAAATGAGCCGAATCCTCGAAAAATTTTCACCATTCTTTGTTCAAATATCGCCGCCAGCTGTGTGTTTATAAAAAACATTCTGGATGGGAAACCAGCTTTAAAATTTTGAATTATGGGCAAAACAAACCTTTTCGTCTGGTACTCACGTTTTATAGCGCCTCTGTGCGATCAGCACAGGATTCTTGGTTTATGTCAAACTTAAAGAAGAATGTGCTGCATATTTGAATTTGTTCTTGAGGATGAAACAGCATTCCATTTCGACCAATTCCAAACTGTATGATCTGAAAACGGAATGTAGCCTTCGTATATTAATCAAATAGTCATGCACCCAAGAAAACCACTCTAGAAATCGTTGATAATTCAACAAATATCGAATTATGATATAATTCATTTCTATTTTGCAATGTATATATGGAGCACTTTTCATGTTAAAAGCTTGCATTCAAAATTTTATCGTCCATGACATGAATAAACGATTTCAATAACGCGCGGGAAAATTTGCTTAGTGTGCACAATCTCAAAATCCGCAAATGTCAAACTAAACATTAATTTGTGCCTTATTATTAACGGGATTTGTGAACAAAATTAAATTATTCTATCCCCAAGTAATTAGCAACAATCTTCCTTTCAGGGGATTAAATTTTTTTTTTTTTTTCACGCAATCCGCAAGTGTAGTCTTATAGAATATGGGGTGGCTGTGTTCCACACCACTGTTCTATTATGCTTTCTAGTTCTACGACGAACCACAAATGATACAATACGACGTATTTGAACCTAATCACCAGGCAGTATATATGTATATTTTTTTATCACCAAATCAATTTTAATTTATACATAACGACAGGCGTATTCGCCTGAAGCAAGATTATGATACAAAATAAATAATATAAAAAAATACATTAGCATTAACAGTCAGAAAACTTATTCTATCATATATAAATCCCCTATGGATATCGCCTTATTGATTATACTTGATCACACAAGACTCACGAGAAATTGTCCTTCTGGTAAAATAATAAAAGAAAATGATTCTTCACATATATTTCATATATGGGTATTAATCACATGTCGTAGGGAAAAGGAAATTGTTAAAGTTTTCATTATAATTTTCAATTTGGTTGTTTCCGAAATAGCACGTTTCCAACGTGGTACTTAAGAATCTTAATTCATGAAATATAACCTAAAGAAACTTATATAATAAGTATAATTTAGTAGCTAAATGTCATTGAAATCATTTCATTTGACAATTCGATTGCAAAATCTTGCCCATTCTGAGAACAAAAAAAAAATGATGTTTTCAACATATTCATACGTTATGGCCATGGTACTAAACTTCATGAGGGTCTATTCACATTTTCAAGGCCATTATGGCCGTTGTACTCAAATACATGAGGGGATATTAGCATTTTTAGAGTCAATATGACCGTGGTACTCAACTTCATAAGGGGATACTAGCGTATTTAGGGTCAGTATGGCCGTGGTACTAAACTTCATGAGGGGATATTAGCATTTATGGAGCCGTTATGGCCGTGGTGCTCAACTTCATGAGGGGATATTGGCGTATTTAGAGTCATTATGGCCGTGATACTCAACTTCATGAGGGGATACTAGCATTTTTTGAGCCAATATGGCCGTGGTATTAAACTTCATGAGGAGATATTAGCGTATTTTGTCATTATGGCCGGGGTACTAAACTTCATGAGGAGATCTTAGCGTATTTAGTCATTATGGCCGTGAAACTTAACTTCATGAGGAGATATTAGCGTATTTAGAGTCATTATGGCCGTGGTACTCAACTTCATGAAGGGATATTCGCATTTTTAGAGGCAATATGGCCGTGGCACAAAACTCCATGAGGACTTATTTGCGTATTTAGGGTCAATATGACCGTGGTACTAAACTTCATGAGGGGATATTAGCATTTTCAGAGTCATTATGGCCGTGGTACTAAACCTCATCAGGAGTTATTAGCGTATTTAGGGTCAATATTTAGGGTCAATATGGCCGCGGTACTCAATTTCATAAGGGGATATTAGCGTATTTAGAGCCATTATGGCCGTGGTACTCAACTTCGTGAAGCGATATTCGCATTTTTAGAGTCAATATGGCCGTGGTACCAAACTTCATGGGGACTTATTAGCGTATTTAGGGTCATTATGGCCGTGTTACTAAACTTCATGAGGGAATATTAGCATTTTCAGGGCCATTATGGTCGTGGTACTCAACTTCATAAAGGGATATTAGCGTATTCAGAGTCATTATGGCCGTGGTACTAAACTTCATGAGGAGTTATTAGCGTATTTAGGGTCAATATGGCCGTGGTACTAAACTTCATGAGGAGTTATTAGCGTATTTAGGGTCAATATGGCCGTGGTACTAAACTTCATGAGGAGTTATTAGCGTATTTAGGGCCATTATGGTCGTGGTACTCAACTTCATGAGGGGATATTATTTTTTGAGCATTTTTTGAGGGGAGTCAATATGGCCGTGGTACTCTTCAAGGGATATTATGAGGGGATATTTGCATTTTTTGAGCCAATATGGCCGTGGCCGTGGTACTCAACTTCATGAGGGGATATTTTTTTGAGCATTTTTTGAGCCATATGGCCGTGGTATGGCCGTGGGCCGTGGTACTCAACTTCATGAGGAACTTCATGAGGAGTTATTAGCGTATTTAGGGCCATTATGGTCGTGGTACTCAACTTCATGAGGGGATATTAGCATTTTTTGAGTCAATATGGCCGTGGTACTAAACTTCATGAGGGGATATTAGCATTTTTTGAGTCAATATGGCCGTGGTACTCCAATTCATGAGGGGATATTTGCATTTTTTGAGCCAATATGGCCGTGGTACTCAACTTCATGAGGGGATATTTGCATTTTTTGAGCCAATATGGCCGTGGTACTCAACTTCATGAGGAGTTATTAGCATATTTAGGGCCATTATGGTCGTGGTACTCAACTTCATGAGGGGATATTAGCATTTTTTGAGTCAATATGGCCGTGGTACTAAACTTCATGAGGGGATATTAGCATTTATAGAGCCGTTATGGCCGTGGCACTCAACTTCATAAGGTGATATTAGCGTATTAAAGGACTTCATGGCTTTAGTTCTCATCTTTATGAAGGGGTATTGGCCTTTTTTAGAGGAATTATGGCTGTGGCACTAAGCTTCATGCTGGGGTATTGGCATTTTTAGGGGAATTATGGCTGTGGCACTACTAATCTTCATGCTGGGCATATTAGCTTTTTCAGGTCATTAAAAAAGTTCATTGGGGAATTAGCGACACGCATGGCCAGTCCATCATGTTCATGTGGAGTTCACTTTTATCGCTTCCGTAATATGTCACGTATGGTCTTTATATGGTTTGAATCGGCCTTAGCGCGGTTCATATATATGGCGGCGTTAGGTGTTAAATCGTTTACCCATTTGATGAATGACCGAAGGTTAAAAAGGAGAGAACAAAAGAAAGTAAAGTTGATCGAGTGCGTAAACGGAGAATGAGCGCTAACGCCATAGCGCGATCGCAGTGTTGTTTAGGCGTCACTGAAATGCGTAATAAGGACCAAATTTCATGAGTTTTAAAGCCATGCGGGTCACTACACGACACGACGAGGAAAAAAGTAGTGAGAAAGGCAAGGAAGTTTCTTAAGTTTAGAGATCCTTGGAAAAAAAAATGAGATTCTTGCATAAAACTGTTTGTGTGATATTGAGGTGATAAGTAGATCAGTGACGACTTGGTTTCTTGCCAATCGTGTGGACCAGTTATAAATTTTGTACGACTTGGTAGCAGTGTGGATCAGAGGGACGAGGGCAGAAAGCTCCCTTGAACAATGACCATTATAATATCTTTAAATTACACAAAATTGATGACCGACACAGATGACTTTTGCCGACCGGAAGAAAAAGTTTAGGGCAATCATATTGATCACACGGCGTTGAATACGAATACGAGCGTCATCCTAACCCTGAGACAATGCCAGCTTGACAGCGGCACTGTCCCCAGATGAGAATGCTGCGATTATTTTGGGTCGATCGAATCAGTGATTAGTACAAATGAACCAATCAAAGTCAAAGAGTTTGACATTACGGGAATGCGATAATGGCGTGCTTGGGTATATAGAGAACCGACTTTCATTGAGGCTTGTTTTCAGCAATACTAATAACACATTCATTCGAACTAATATCCTTAGCCAGTGTGATGACGAATATTCGAGGATTCCTCCAGAACAGTACCAGATAATGAAATTTGAGTGGCATGACAATGATTGACTTCTATGCCCACTCTTGGTTGTATCGTTTTCCCCCAGTTCATACCAAACAAACAAATTTTCTGTGATGATATTATTTTTTTTCAAATTGCTAATAACACCTCGTTTTTGGTAGACAAAATTTTAATAATATTCTCTCTCTCTCTCTGTCTGATATCATAAACACCTAAGATAGATTGGCAACCGTTATGTCAATTTTTACGAATGCATAATGGCAAATCAGCACCTTAATCCAAAGCTATGCTAATCCTGCCCGCTTTGTCGGATATCGCTGTTTTTTTTTCGCTGTTTTTTACGGATACGGAAAGAAATATACTATAGCAAACGCACGGAAACAAACAAATCCAGTAAACCAGTAAAATCAAAAACAAGATATCGAATATTTTTCAATCCTATCGAATGAAACTCCGCTCAGCTCCGTGGATTTTGTGCGGAAGATGCATCTGTCATTGTTATTAGAGATTGCCATTTTCAAAGCTACTACAGTTACGTAAGCGTAACATATAAAAAACTGTTCAAAGAAGGTCGAAATGACTGCAAAAATATCAAAACCGAGTTGGCTAAATTGAGATAAAGGAGGTTTTTGAAACACAAATACTCAAATTGCAAATTTGCGCAAATATTTCTGGAAAAATATAAACATTGTTCATAACAAAGCTGTTCTCTCTCGAATCATTGGATTCAAAACGTTACAGTCGACGAAAAGAAGTATAGAATTGTTTGATAATTTGTTTTATTATGACTCCATTTGGATTTCATGCCCGACATTTCTGCGACTTTTTTTTTTTGACTAGTCAGCTATCTACCGTGAGGAAAATTATTATAACCCATTTTTTCGCTGATCGCACGGTATGACGTATTTACTGCAGTTTGTCCTGCGGCTGTGACTGCCATTGATCAGAAAATACCGAAAGCGGCATTGCTTATCTTTGGATAGTATAGCAAACGGTTTTAAATAAATAGTTATTTTAATGAATGCAATTGTTTTTAAACACAAGATAAAAAACTGCACAGCACTAATTGCACATTTTAAATTATATCCGGTCGCAGGTCTCTCAGAATTTTTAAAGTGAACAAGTCTAAATTTAATACTGTTCAGATATTTCTCCGGAGTCTTGGTAGTGCGGGGATAAGGGTTTTGCTCTAGCCATTCTAGGAGAAATCGAATTTTTTACCTCATGAAATTATCCGTGAACGCAACACACCTGCAGAAAACGTGTCACTTTTTGCCATTACTTGCCATTTATGACTAGGATCCCGACCAACCCGACTTACGTTCCTCCCCGTTTGGATCTTTGTTTTGTCTCAGATCCAGGTGATGTATTGTCATGCCACTCAAATTTCATTATCTGGTACTGTTCTGGAGGAATCCTCAAATATTCGTCTCGTTGGAATCACACTATCTAAGGATATTAGTTGGAATGAATGTCATTAGTATTGCTAAACAAGCCTCAATGAAAGTCTGTTCTCTAAGCACGCCCTTATCGCACTCCCGTAATCATTCTTCATTTGTACTAATCACTGATTCGACCCAACATGGAGTATTGCAGTCACATTGGGGGCAGTGGCGCTGTAACTGTTCTCAGAACGCTCGATCGTATTCAACGTCGTGTGATCAATATGATTGGCCCTAAACTTTCTTCCGGTCGGCAAAGTTTGTCACATCATTTTGTGTAATTTAAAGATATTATAATGGTCTTTGTTCAAGGGAGCTTTCTGCTCTCGTCCCTCTGAACAAAATTTATATCTGGTCCACACGATTGGCTACCAAGTTGTACATAGCTGTGGAGGCACCACAATATCACAAACAGTTTTATGCAAGAAGCTTTTTTTCAAGGATCTCTAAACTTAGGAACTCTTTGCCTTCACACTGTTTTCCTGGTCGCGTTGACCTGCATAGCTTTAAAACTCATGTTGATAGACATCTATCAGGGACGGGGGTTCCTTAATTTATATTACTGCATTTCATGTAGCTTTTTGTACTTTAGTCGCTTGAGGAGAATTTTCAAGTATGATTTATCTCCTGTAGCCTTGCTCTGAGCGAATTTCAGTTGAAAAAAGTTTTACAGTCCATCCCCGAGTAAGCTACTGATCCACTTCATTACATAATGTTTGATATGTCTTAGACAGTGCTGAACCGACTGATGCTTTGTTTTTGTAGCAGGTTATTGTCATTCAAGTAACCGTTAGTTGGGTCTTTTCGAAACTGATTTAGGCCTCGTTTAGAGCGAATTACCCAAAATTCCAAACATTTAACAGGTATCGGCTATTTCGCAGCCGATAGCGATATTGCTAAAATAGCCGATACCGATACATCGGTGCATCCCTGGTTTTAATGCACGCAGGAGTTGCTTCATAAGGCACTTGTCGAATAGGGTGATCACCAGTGGCAATTAGCTGTCTTTTTCCTAGAGCAAATCATACATATTGAAACTACCTGGATTTTCAGTGATAGGTACATTGCCCCATATTCGTAAACATCAAAGGTACGTCGACGGGTGTAGGCTCCAAACATAAAACAAGTGCACCAAAAACTAAAATTTTGCTTCGTCGGTGGTTAGTGGAGTCAAAAGAAATACATTAAACGAAATAAACCCATAACATATTCATATGTGATTATAGATATTACCTTCCAGGTATGGATTTACAAGATTAGGAAGTGGAAATTTAGTAGGAAGTAAAAGCCGGTTGTGCGTGCGTGGTTCTGGCTACGCTTCTCTGTTGAAGTTTGTTTTGGAAAAGCACGTTCCATTTAGATGTCGAGCTTTATTTGTATGTGAACGTGTGGTGCCAAGTAAAACAAAGCTGTACATACTTCGAAAGTTGGCAAAAAGTGAATTAAAGCATGTGTGGCAGAAATTTAACTTTTATTCATATAGGTTGCAGATATATGGAGTCGAGGATTTGGGCATTCAATTCAGTGTGGCTATATAGCACCCGTATCATTTTCTGGCGAATCGGTGTTGTGTATTGAATAATAGTCAAAGACAGTTTATTCAAATAACTTTATTGAAACAGATAAAAGCTTGATTATGACTGATAACATCATAGAAACATTAGCAATCGGCATTTATTCTCAGCAGCAGCAGAAACCAAGAGAGCGCATCTCCCTAGTCTCGGAGCAGCATAATTAAATAGAATCATAAATCTAATATAGGTATTCGAGCATATACCACATTTCCCTCTCACAAAAAAAATACTTAGTAACATAAGGAAATCATCAGCACAAGCAGTTAACAAAAAAAAATCACATATGATAATCCCTATGCCATTTAGGAGGTTTTCGATTTCGACTACTTCTGCGCGGTAAATTAGTATGAGCAGATGCAGCAGAATCATGACTAGCAATTGGGTCAGAAATAGGCTTGGGTACAGAAGGTAAAATTTGAGAAGTATCAATATCAGTAGTATGAGAACATGGAGAAATTTTAGATTGGTTCCATCTACGACCATCACTAGTAAAATATGTAGAAGGACCATGAACACCAGTAATTTGAACAGGATTTCCAAATTTCATTTGACCTTTAGAAACATGACCTGGTTTTCTAATTCGTATAAAATCACCAACATTAAGATCAATTTGTTTCGCACCACGTTTTTCATCAGTGTACGATTTACTAGCAATTTGCTTTTGAGCAACATGATTATAAACTTGTTCACCAGACCAATGTTTCATAGTATTATGTATACCAGCAACATCAAGACCAGTACGCATCTGTCGGCTATGCAAAAGAACAGATGGAGAAAAATTAGTAGTAGCATGCTTAGTACTTCGATATACATATAAAAATTCTTGAACACAATTTTTTAAAGGTCTGTTAATCAAAAGAGCAGTTTTCACAGCATTGCTAAAAACAGCATTAAAACGTTCAATTTCACCAGAAGCTTGAGGATAATACAATGAAGAATAGCAGTGTTTAATATTTCGTTTACGTAAAAATTCTTCAAACATGTAAGAAGTAAATTGAACTCCATTGTCAGTTACTATCTCAGAACAATAACCTTCACGACTAAAAACATTTTTCAAAAATTGTATCACAGTAGGTGTATCAACTTTAGAAGTAAACATGACTTCAGGCCATTTCGAATAGTAATCAATCAATGTAATCGCAAATCGGCACTCGACTGGAACATTTTCATTAGGACCAACAATATCAATAGCAAGTTTTTCCCAGGGCTCTTTGGGTAAAGGTACAGGTTTTAAAGGAGCAAACACAGTTTTGGCAGATTTATCATGATTTTTGCAAACAGAGCAATTATGTATTATGGCTTCAACTTGGGAATCCATACCTTTCCACCAATATAAATCACGTAATCGTTGCTTTGTACGAACCTTGATGGGACATATGAGCAAGATTAATCAATTTCAATGCAAGAATTTCGGGCACAAGTATACGTTCACCACGTAAAATCAATTCTTTGAAAATAGTAAGCTCATCACGTACATTGTAAAAATTTTGTAATGCAGGTTCACACTTCTTTTTGAGTGGCCAACCATTGCAAATATATTGTTTCAATTTTTGTAAAGTAGCATCATTACGAGTAGCATTTTGTAATTCATGCAATGAAACACTTAAATCAGAATCGTCAGTAGACAGAAAATTACACACAATATCATTGTCATCAGAATCAGCATTATCAGTATTTGACAAAGGCAGTCTGGAAAGAGCATCAGCAAATTTATTTTGATCACCTGGTTTGTAAACCACTTTATAATTGTAATGTAGTAATCTAGCATTCCAACGAGCAATTCTCATGGGCTGTCTACCCATACCCTTGGACATAAGTAAAGTTGTAAGAGCTTGGTGATCAGTACGTAATTCAAATTTTCGACCCCATACGTAAGTATGAAATTTCTCACAAGCCCAGACACAAGCTAGAGCTTCGCGTTCACCAACAGAGTACTTTTTCTCATGCTCAGTAAGTGTTCTTGATGCGCAAGCAATTATATTTTCAGTACCATCAATAGCAGTTTGACTTAAAATTGCACCAAGACCATAACCTGAAGCATCTGTTGTTATACAAGTAGGTAAATTAGGATCATAATAAGCAAGTGTAATATGGTCGGAAATTAATTTTTTCACCTTCTCAAAACTTGTTTGAGCATTTGCATCCCAGCAAAAATTTACATCTTTCCGTAAAAGACGTCGCATTGGTTCAACTATAGTAGCATAATCAGGACAGAATTTAGAATAATAACCAACCAAACCAAGAAAAGAACGTAACGAGGTATTATCATGGGGAGACGGAGCATCAAGTATAGCAGTAGATAACTTAGGATGTGGTAATAATCCATCAGAAGTAAGAACATGACCAAAAAACTCAATTTTATCAACATTGAATCTGCATTTATCATTCAACTTTATGCCAACCTTCATGAAACGTTGCAAAACAGCATGTAAATTAGCATCATGTTCGGCTTTTGTTTTACCCCAAACAATAACATCATCAAGAATACATTTTGCACCATTAGTACCATTCAAAATAGTAGCCATCATCTTTTGAAATGCACTAGGGACAGAGGAAATACCAAAACAACAACGTTTGTAACGAAAAATTCCATCATGTGAAACAAAGGCAGTTAAATCTCTACTATCCTCATGCAATTCTAATTGATGATAAGCATTAGCAAGATCAAGACAGGAAAAATATTTGGCACCATGCATTTCACTAAAAATTTCATCAACAGTAGGCAAAGGATATTTATCAGTAACAATATATTCATTGACTTTCCGTAAATCAACACATAAACGAATTTTGCCTGACTTTTTACGAACAACAACCAAAGGAGAAATAAATTCAGAAGAATCAATCTTTTCAATAATATCAGCCTTTTCAAGTCGCTTTAGCTCATTTGAAACGTCTTCTCGTATGGCAAAAGGTAAGCGTCTCAATTTCTGTTGCACAGGCTTGACATTTGATTTCAATTTAGGTTTATGAACAAAACCTTTGATAGGATCAGTAACAGGTTCAAAACAAGTGGCATATTTATAAAATTCAGGTCCAAGATCTTTTGGCATATTAACAAAATTTGTATTAGTAAGCATTACAGACATATTGACAGCATCAATTTTCATACCAAGTTTATGCAATAAATCACGACCAAGTAAAGAAGTTCCTTCTTCAGTGACATAAATAATAGTTTTACAATATGTATCGTTGTATCTAATATTAGCAGAAAAAAACAACCAAGTAAAGTTATCTTGTTTTTAGAATATGAAGTAAGATTCATTTTCGGACACATCAATTTTTCAGAAGCAAAGTATTTATTGTAAATGTTTTTAGACAGTAATGTAACTGGACTTCCGGTATCAACAAGCATTGAGAATTTAACTCCATTTATGCACAATTTTGCGTAAAAACTATTTGTAGTGGCAGAAGTATTGACTGTTAACACAGTATTTGCATTATCGTTTGAATGATCTATATGTTGTACAGAAGCACTTTTGCAAACCTTTTCGAAATGTCCAACTTTTCTACATTTACGGCATGTAGCGCGTTTAGCTTTGCAATTAGGATTGTTTGCGAGATGAAATTTTGATTCACAGCAAAAACAGGACTTATCACTAGTAGTAGAAACGGGAATTGGTATTTTGTAGATCGCTTGAACTTCATATTGTTTACAGTAGAATCATTTGAAAAACTAGAAAGAGATTTTGCATCCCGTAAAGCTTTCTCAACTTGTCTTGCAATTTCAAGTGTTTTATTCAACGTAGGACGATTTTCCATCAGAATTTTTTCACGAATTTTAATATTCAGCATTTTCTCAATCAATTGATCACGAATCCTTTCATCCGCATCAATAAATTCACAGAATGTAGACAACTCTCGTAAAGCAGCAACAAAGTCATCAATAGATTCACCTGGAATCTGTGAACGTTGTCCAAATCTATATCTTTCAGCAGCAATACTAACAGCAGGTTGGAAATAACTTTCAAGTACTTTTATTGCTTTAGTATATTCGTCATCATCTTCATTGAATGTGACTGTGTCAGCAGGTAATTTTGAATAAATATTGTAACCGGCAACACCCAATCTCGAGAGTAAAATGGCTTTTTTCCTTGTTACAGTATAAGTATTCGCATTGGATGCAATCATATAGTTTTGAAATATTGCAATCCATTGTTTCCAGGGTACAGGAGGTTTACCTGGATTTGGAAGAAATTCCGCAGGAGCAGGTAGTCTATCAGTCATCTTCAGAGTCAAGTAGAGGCATAAAAAATAAGCACAAGCTAATATCAGTTCAGAAAGAGTGTACAGTGGTTCTAAGTAGGCTAGGTCTTCAGCGTGTTAGGCTAGGCTAGCAAACAAATCAACAAGGTTGCAGAGTAGACTGTCACACGTAATTCTTCAAAATTTTAGCATTTGAGCACCTCGTCGCCATAAATGTTGTGTATTGAATAATAGTCAAAGACAGTTTATTCAAATAACTTTATTGAAACAGATAAAAGCTTGATTATGACTGATAACATCATAGAAACATTAGCAATCGGCATTTATTCTCAGCAGCAGCAGAAACCAAGAGAGCGCATCTCCCTAGTCTCGGAGCAGCATAATTAAATAGAATCATAAATCTAATATAGGTATTCGAGCATATACCACAATCGGGTACGCAGATTAGTCCACAAGATGTACCCATTTTTAATACGATGACATCGACAGGAATAAATTCAGATGCAAATTTATGAAAGCCATGAGATGCCAAGATGAATAAAACGGCACAAACATTCGTGCGGCTAAGTGATACATACAGTTGTCTTTTCAGGCGACTTCCTACTGATGTGGCACTAACTAATATTTGTGTAACATATTTTTGCTCAATTTTTGTACAGCATATTATTACATATTTGTAATCGTGTACTTTGACGAAAACAGTAAAGCACATCCCTAATTGGGAATATTTTGGTATCACGTAATGGATGTCAAAGCAAATCAAGAGTTGCCAGATATAGCAATGAAAATATAATTGCGACATAGCATCCGACACATAGCCGGCCTGCGCGATACGCACAATCACAAAGTCAATTTTCGTCGAGCCACATGTAAATAACAAGGATGAGGAGTCACCCAGAAATTGAGAACGAAACATAGAAATAGAACATAGCACAGTAAAACACTCAGGCATGCTCTAAACGACAAAGACCATGGCGATCAGGATAAACTTTGTTAACAATTGCTTTTGACAACTTTCCCGTAGGGGAGTTGGAATACACATTAATACCATGTCACCAACAGGTAGATTTGGCTTGAGGGTTTTTTGTAAAAAGGGCAAATATCCTTTGAGCTAACATTCCCAGAATAAATCCAATTTTTTCTGAACATAACGCCAGTTTTTGGCATAGTCATCAGCCTTGTGAAAGGTATGATTTGGAATGGATGGATCTACCCTTCCCAACAATATCAAGTTAGGAGTTACGACAACTGAAATCCTTAGGCTCATCACTTAGAGGGGTCAGGGTCGATCACAGAAATAGAACATAGCACAGTAAAACACTCAGGCATGCTCTAAACGACAAAGACCATGGCGATCAGGATAAACTTTGTTAACAATTGCTTTTGACAACTTTCCCGTAGGGGAGTTGGAATACACATTAATACCATGTCACCAACAGGTAGATTTGGCTTAAGGGTTTTTTGTAAAAAGGGCAAATATTCTTTGAGCTAACAGTCCCAGAATAAATCCAATTTTTTTCTGAACATAACGCCAGTTTTTGGCATAGTCATCAGCCTTGTGAAAGGTATGATTTGGAATGGATGGATCTACCCTTCCCAACAATATCAAGTTAAGAGTTAAGACAACTGAAATCCTTAGGCTCATCACTTAGAGGGGTCAGGGTCGATCACAGAAATAGAACATAGCACAGTAAAACACTCAGGCATGTTCTAAACGACAAAGACCATGGCGATCAGGATAAACTTTGTTAACAATTGCTTTTGACAACTTTCCCGTAGGGGAGTTGGAATACACATTAATACCATGTCACCAACAGGTAGATTTGGCTTAAGGGTTTTTTGTAAAAAAGGGCAAATATTCTTTGAGCTAACAGTCCCAGAATAAATCCAATTTTTTCTGAACATAACGCCAGTTTTTGGCATAGTCATCAGCCTTGTGAAAGGTATGATTTGGAATGGATGGATCTACCCTTCCCAACAATATCAAGTTAGGAGTTAAGACAACTGAAATCCTTAGGCTCATCACTTAGAGGGGTCAGGGTCGATCATTGAAAATGCATGATATACCACAAAATAACGCAAGAAGAGTATTGTCCCAAAACATAGAACTGTCATTTAGAGCATACAAAATACGTTTGACTCTTTTGACCAGTATCTCCACAGTGCCATTAGAGTTCATGAGGGTACATGAAAAATGCCACTGAATCCCCCTAACAGTAAAGGAAGACCATATAGATTCAGAAATCAGGCTCTTCACAATTAGTCGAAGTTCTTTTGCAGATCCGACAAACGTAGAAGTGTTGTCTGAATATATATGTGTGGAACAACCTCGCAAATCTGCAAATTTTTGAAGGCCATCATAAATGCAGAAGACTATAGTGAATCTACCACTTCCAAATGCATTGCACTGTTTTCAAACACACGAATATACAACCCCAGAGTTTGAGTCAGTCCGGTTGCGCTTTACTTTTAAGGGACCAAAATAGTCTAGCCTGGTATGATCGAAAACATTCCACCCATTCACGACATTCGAGCTGTTCAGCCATGTATTGAAAACCTACAGCAGCAGACCTGCTTTGGCAATAAACACATTTGCTTATGAATTTACGGATAGCAGATTGGCCCTTCAAAATCTAAATGTGTTCTCGGATACGTGTAAAGTACCACAGTGTCCTTCAGACAAATGATAATGTAGTACGATTAAAAGCCTAACATGATTGCTAGGTGAAATGGGTGGATTCTTAGAATCTTCGGGCAATATAGAAAGATTTATACATCCTCCTACTCTACTAGCTTTTGTCAAAGGACATGGATGTTTTCTCTTACTTCGAGTTATTATGATGGGGTTCTCAGATAAATGGCCAATGATCTCAGAATATGGTTTAGAAGAACCTTTAATTTTCCAACAAAGAAATGAAAGAGCTCTCAGGAGCCAGGCAGTTGCGAGTAGTAGCCTGGAGGAAAATCGATGCAAAAAATCATGTAACAGAGAAAAATAATAAGCAGTATATGAAATAATTTCTTGCGTAATAACAGGTTCATTGAAATCAGATTTAGGTAAAAGGTCCAGAATGGCCATGATTGAGTACTTTTCAACAAAAAATCAGCTCCATAAAACCATATGTTGGCCTTGTGCCATTTGTTAGGCATCAAGCCTCCTGATCCAATATCTGATTCAATGTCAGGGTTTCTGGCGGACTTTACATAATGCCATTGACTTGGCTGTGAAAGCACATGAATTTTCAGCAACCTTTGGTGCACAAAGGTGTGAAAACGAATAGAAGTGGAATTAATAAATTGCGAAACAGAACTACTTTATTTATGTCTAATAATGAACTGAATCAGTAGTATACTCTTTACTAACTTTGAGTCACAGACAAGCATGGTTGCTGATACTGCAGCTGTTGGTTCTAGTCTTGGAATAGTCTTTTTTGGGGATAACTCTAGAAATGCATTTCACGAAAGATACATGTGTATCGCCTTCAGCATTTTCAAAACTGAAATATAAGCAAGCACTATAGCCAGAACTGCTGGCATCTGCAATACTAGTACGAGTAGGTTTAAATCCACGGGGCTTGCAGCATCTCGGAAAGAATAAATGACCAAGCTCAGCAAGTGAACTTGTCCATTTACACCATCGAGAGCAGAGTTTGTCATCATCTACAGGTGATCCTCCGGCAGGATCTGGTAGCGGATTTCAATACAATCTGATAAAATATTCCAAATCACCCCTAAATGACGTTCATTCTGAGAAACACCAAGATCTAAATCTAGCATCTGGCTTCAAATTTCATTGTTATTACTAACAAATTTGGTTAGGTGAAAACACCCGGATTCAAGTAAAGGGCATAATTGTTTAGCAACAGAAATATATTTTTTAATAGAATCATCATTTCCATCCACATACATATTTCACAAAATACACATTATGATGGATTCTACATTTGTTTCATCACGAGTCGCAATTTCATGCAAAAAAAAATTAGCAGAAATAGCAAAAGAAACACTTGCAGTAATGATTTACCTATCTGGCATCTTTTCCATGGTTTTGTCAGGACCAGAAATACAGCAACCAGAAACAGAAAAATGTGCACCACGGAAAATCATCCCTAGATGGGCGAAGTTCAATTGGAGGGTAAATAAACAAAATATCTTGTGCAATAAGCACATCCACATCTGAACAATCAATTGTGGCTAAATTGAGATCACTCAGATGAGGACACTGCTTAATGGTTTCAACAATAGGCATACTTGAAGCAACATCAGGAAAATGGCCAGTTTCCTATATTTCTTTGAGAGAAACTGTGGTATTCTGCTCAAGGCCTTTAACGTTAACAGAAATCAACTGGCAATGGCTATCATCTGTGCCTATGTCAGTTTTAATTTTACACATAATGGGATCACCCTTTACACCTAATTTGTTAATTAAACAAATTGTGCACAATGAAGTGCAAGCACCAGAATCAAGAAATGCATCAGAAACAACGATTTGTGTTTTAGGACAGGTTACAATTATAGGTATGACAGAGAGCCGCACGGGGTATTTTGTGCTAGTTGCATTTATGTCAACTGCACTGTTAATACTTTGTTCATGCTCAAATACTGCATCATGCAATAACGTGTGATGTGCCATGTCACACTTAGGCATTCGACACCGCTGTGTCGAAGGACACGAGCGTTATTGATGACTTGATTGGAGGAAATTGAAACACAAAAACTTTTCTCGAACAAACTTCTTGCGATCATCTGCAGTTTTCTTTTCAGAAGGCTACACAGCGGCAGAAAGGATGTTAACCATCACACAGGATACAGGAGGAGACAGCAGACCGTTCTGCCATCATGTTTGTCTTTGCAACATGCTGGTTTCGAACTGTGGCATCAGTGGCAGAGGCACGGACGTCAGTCTTATGCCTTACACGGGACGTTTTAAGCTTACATAGCCCATGTATAAATTGAGTTATTGGCAGACGTGCAATGTCAGCTTCACCTTTAACGAAGGCAACAACTTTTGGCTCTTTGCCTTGTGACATGATTTATTTTTGTTGTGAAAGAAACCTCGGGAAGAACGGTACAGGGAATCTTCTGAGAATGTTGTAGAGAACACCAGTAGAATAAACTGGATTTATAGCATTGAGATAGAATTTGGGTAACAGATAGTAATTGATCCGAGGAATCAACCAATGTTGTTATGTCATTAGTATCAATATGTGGATCGGCAGTTAGTTCTTTGACAAATGCTCCCACGACATATGCAGGTCGACCATAAATATCGAAAGATTTTTCTAGCTTCCTGATATAGATATTCAACCTGTTTACCAAAGCGCACACTTTCCAGAACGATACGAGCTTTTCCAGTACAGAATGAAATCGTTTTGTTGAACCTGGTTTTTGGTGAATGCTTCTCGCTTGGGTCTGCGTCCGATTGATCAAATGCATTATCGAATCGGTTAACAAAACGGTGATAGTCAAGAGGGTCGCAATTGAAGGGATCTCTGTTAATGGTTTGCAAATCGAACCCTTTTTTCATTGAACACATCACATCAGACCAATGGCGCTCAGGCAGCATCGTTAGCTGTGTAGGATGAGACGCAAAAAATGAATGCTTTAATATGCAGGTTAGGTTTATTGGTATGTACAAATGTATTCTCTGGGACTTCAGATCAGATATTCACAATTGGTGTTTGACTAAACACAGGCACTTCAGGATTTAGCTGTGCTTGAGCCGATGTGTTTACAGATGAAAAAATAGCCGGCCCATGGGCAGCCGTGGTAGGATATTCTTGTTTTAAATCAGGTGTTATTCTTGCAGACTTTATATGTCCAGAAATAGAGGAGAAACTGCCAGGAGGCGGTGGAAACTGCCAGAAACTTCGGGAGGTGGCTAATATTGTAGCTTTTAAGCATTGCCTCGGCCTCTACGAATTCACCTCAACTTTGGCTAATTCTCTTTGTGTAGCATTACTATGAGTATAGAACTTCGAAGTGATTCTACTACCTCTTTCAGATGATGTAGGCAGCAAAGTAGCAGTGGATTTTAGGTTTTCTTCGCTGTACTTCTCATCGGTCCTTGGCGGGGACTGTCACCAGCAAATTCACTGCCTCTTTCAACTTGCAGTTTATTTCTAGTTCGGCAGTCTTGAGATGATCATTGAAGCGTGCAATCGAGCTGTCGATTGTAGTGCCTAAGTCTGACAAGTTTTGAAATTCCGAAATATGTCCATTTCAAGTTATAAAAACTTAATACGTATCTCTTGAATCTTTTATGTGTCCGATGTTCCCCGTCCTGCTTTAATGACTGACGTATTCTGGTATCCCGTATTTTGGCAATCACGATATCCCCCGAATAGGCCTTAATCAAGTGGCAGGACACCTTTGTTGCATTTGAAATATGTAGATTCAAGCTATCGAAACCAATTACTAATCAACTCATTCGAGAGATATACTCGCTATCCTAATTAAACAATAATACAATATTAATAGATGAACAATACAATTAAACACAGGGGAAATATGCATACTAGCTACTACAGCCTTTCTGAACAAAGCCAAAAACAAAGCTAAGTCAGACGCAATACTTTTCGATACTTCCAAATATGGAATGCAGGTAAATCAAAACATCGAATAATAAGGGATGCCAGATATAACAATGAAAATATAATTTTGACAATAGTTACTACAATATATTAACTATTTTTTGACGTATCATCCGACACTGTCATTCCTGTTCTTCGTATACCGAATCAGCTACAACTGACTAGGCCGGAATTAAAACTCATAATTTCGACATTGCTGAGTCACTGACACAGATGGTGGAATTTATTTTCGACACCCAAAGAAAATCAAGAGTTTGACATACTGTCTTGGTGAAGCCACTCTTCTCTTTGGTTCAAGAATTGGGTACTGTTTGCTACCGGTACTTGTTTGTGACACACCCGCATCAGTTAAGATACAATGTTTGTTTCATGCCAACCCAACAGCTTACCGGTATGTCCTGGTATGGTACCTAGTTTGTTTGCAACAACCTCTCGTTACACGAATATGTCCTTATATTCAAGATTGAAGTTTCCTATAGTCCTGAGTCTATACTGTATTTTGTATTTTTATAGCGGTTGTTAAAATGATAGTTTCCTTCTAGTAACCTATTTATGTCCAAGTATTTTACTTTACGCTATCTATGTCAATCCAAGGTTAGTGTCTTTTATTCGCCCACTGTACCGGTATTCAGCCTATACAACCCAGTAACATACCAACTCGAATTTTTTTTGCTAACACCTCGTTTATTGGTAGACAAAATTTTAATAAATCTCTTCCTCACTCTGTCTGATATCATAAACACCTGAGATAGATTGGCGACCGTTATGTCAATTTTTATGAATGCATAATGGCAAATCAGCACATTAATCCAAAGCTATGCTAATCCTGTCCGCTTTGTCGGATATCGCTGTTTTTTACCTGATCCGGAAAGAAATACACTATAAACAAACGCACGGAAACAAACAAATCCAGTAAACCAGTAAAATCAAAAACAAGATATCGAATATTTTTCAATCCTATCGAATAAAACTCCGCTGAGCTCCGTGGATTTTGTGCGGAAGATGCGTCTGCCATTGTTATTAGAGATCGCCATTTTCAAAGTTACCACAGTTACGTGGGCGTAACATATAAAAAAAAAAAACTGTTCGAAGAGGCTCAAAATGACTGAAAAAATATCAAAACCGAGTTGGCTAAATTGAGATAAAGGAGGTTTTTGAAACACAAATACTCAAATTGCAAATCTGCGCAAATATTTCTGGAAAAATATAAACATTGTTCATTACAAAGCTTATAGTGAATCACGTATGAATATGTTAAAAAATCATTTTCTTGTTTTTCTTAGATGTACAATTATTTTATTTTCTCACAAGAATGGGCAAGATTTTGTAATCAAAATCGTCAATTCCAAGGAATTCTATGACATTTAGCTACTAAATTATACTTTTCGAAATTGTTCCCAAGAAAATTCCGGTATAATCAGGATGTTCAAGTCGATAGGTCAGAATAAGGGTCAAGTAGTTAGATGCGTCATCCAGTTTTAATAAGTTTTGTTAAGTTAAATTTAAAGAATTAAGATTATTAGGTATCACGTTGGAAACGCATGACAAATTATTTCGAAAATAACCAAATTAAAATTTATAATGAAAACTTAAACAAATTCTTTTTTCCTATGACATGGGATTGTATTATCTTATGCCCATACATGGAATATATGCTAAGAATATTTTCTTTTTATTATTTTATCAATCGTACAATTTCTCAGTGAGTCATGTGTAATCAATTATGATCGAGTCATTAAGGCGAGATTCATGGTTGATTAATATGTGACAGAATAAGTTTTTGACTATTAATGTACATGTATTGTTTTATATTATTTTTTATATATCATGATCTTGCTTCGGGCGAATAACCACGCCTGTATTTGTGTATAAATAAGAGTTGATTTGGTGAATAAATATACATATATTCTGCCTAGTGATTAGGTTCAAATACGTCGTATTGGTTCGTTTCTGGTTCGGGGTTAGGATCAGAAGATATTCATCATAGAACAGTGGAGTAGCTACTTACTCCCTGATTTCTATATTGGTGACACCGACGTTGAGAAGAACACGTATCTGGACGGACAACCTCAATTCAAGGTGACAATCTATATTTATAGCAGAATTGGGTTCTTGCAACTGGAGCAACAAATGAAAATTTTTTCTGCACAATCGTACTACGTTATGCTGTAATATACACCATATACTGTATATTATCGTATGAAAGTGACGACTTTTCTTGGATTGCTCCAAGATCTGTTTTAGATGAACTAAGGAATCTAGCTGAATTTGATAGAATTTGGGATTTGTGTTACATTTTGCAAATACGAAGTTTTGTGGTCATTAAGAACGACAATCAATTCAAGATTATAGACTGTGAGGTGCCCTGTATTCCACCTTGTTAATGTGTGATACAGAAGTGTTTATGACATATCATCAGAGAAGGATTGATATTTTGTACGAGTTTTTTTGTAGAATTGGTAAGATTTCTATGTTGAAGATTGTATGAGTTGAAGATTAAACGGACCAAGCTACATTGATAACTAGCACACACAGTTTTCAAGACACTATTCTCAATCGGACGCTGGACTGTGACTGCAAATTTTTACCTGGTATGTGGAGGTTTTATCATCTTCTTCTTTCATCTTTCCCTTTCCTATTAGAGATATTTTAGGAATTTATTTCATTTTTGCAATTTTCTTGGATAATTTTTGATGCATAAGTTTCCATTTGATCTTTTTAAGTCCAGCGAGACTTCGAAAATAGATTTGCCCAAAAGTGAAATACCTAGACCCAATTTGGATACGAGGATTAATATAATTGAATCAAAAATGTCGCCGTCTCCGCCTTTGTTCGACACACCGCCACCATCTGAGCGACCTCCTGGCTTGCCCACATTAAAAGAATGTATTGAAACGCCGTATCATTTAACCAATCCGTCGCATTTTAGTCACATTGGACATTCGTCTAGAGAACCATTAAATTTGCCAAAATTCTGGGATGAAAGACCAGATCTGTGGTTTAGTTATGTTGAGAGTCTTTTCAATAAGCATAATATTTTGAGTGAGAGTAGACGTTTTGACGAAGTTTTAACGTCCCTGGAACAAGTGCATATTAATAAAATTGCAAATGAGTTGTTGTATCCCAATATAGCTCGTCCATATACTAAGATAAAAGAAACTTTGATTCAAAAATTTTCCCCAACTGAAAAAGAACGTTGGCAACAACAACTATTGAAAATTGATGAATTGGGTAATGAGAAACCAACTGATTTATTGCAAAGGTTAAAACTTTTTTGATAGGTAGAGAGAATCTACGGGATAATTTTGCTCAAGGACTTTTAAAGAAAACTTTTTTAGAGCGATTGCCCAGAAATGTTAGATCAATATTAGCATCCGACATTGATCAGACAGTTGATGTTTTGGCTAAAAAAGCTAATAACATCATATTGACTTTATCAATGGGAGATGAGACGAATGATGGTTATGCCCAAAATCAATTGAAAAACTACATGCTTGAAAGAAAGTTGAATGAATTGACACGTTCATTAGATTTTTTAATGAAAGAAAGAAGTAACGAGCCCGAGAGAAATTATAAAAGACAGTTTTCTGCTCCAAAATACGTGCCGCCCTTTAAGCGTAAAAAAACTATAATAATTATGTACCACAAGCAGGACGTAATTGGGGGCCAAACAGAACCACTCCTTGGGAACAAAACATGTTTGGAAAATATGTAGCTCCAAGTACATCAAATCAGCAGTACTATCCCAATCAAAATTCGTCAGGTATTTGTTATTATCATGCTAGATATGGTGTAAAAAAGCTTATAAATGTACTAAACCTTGTAAATTTTCGCCAAACACAAACGCCATTCCATTGCGACGGTAAATGGAAATGGCCACTCAACAAGTTTCCGTCATATATGTGTTCGTGATACAGTTACAAAAGAACATTTTCTTGTTGATAGCGGTGCACAAGTAAGTTTATTACCTTATCATAAACATGGCGATAAATCTACTAAATCGAATAAATACCTGTACGCCATTAATAATACTAAAATTAATACTTATGGTACAAAAACTTTAGAATTGAACTTGGGGAATAATTTTTTTATTAAATGGACATTTATTATTGCTGAAACTAATCATGGGATTATTGGAAGTGATATTTTTTGACTGAATTTGGACTACTTTTAGATTTTGCAAATAATAGATTAATTAATCCAATCAAATCAATAATGTAAGTACAAAGATGATAAAGTCAAATATAAATTCCATTTTTAGCCGTTTTTGAGCGTGATCAAACAGAAAACGAATATTATGATATTTTACATAAATTCCCACAGTTGTTGCAAGATGAAGATTATGAACCTGAATTAGATCACGGTATATTGCATTATATTGAGACGACAGGACCACCTGTTCGAGCTAGATCGAGACGTGTAAATCCCGAAAAATATACCGCATTGAAAGCGCAAATATCTGATTTTTTGCAAAAGGGAATAATTAAACCTGCGACGAGTGAATACGCCAGTGCTATTCATATGGTAGAGAAGAAGGTGAAAGAGGGTGAACCTTCTAAATTTCGCATTTGTGGAGATTATCGAGCTTTAAATTTACAGACGAAAAAGGATACTTATCCCTTACCTAATATTCATGATTTCAATATGTTTTTTAGGGACAAAACAATTTTTTCGCGATTGGATTTAAAAAGTGCGTATCATTTAATAAAAATGGCACCTTGTGATATGGATAAAACATCGATTATTTGCCCGCTTGGTTGTTATTCATATTTACGCTTGAACTACGGATTACGAAACGCAGCTTCTTCCTTTCAGAAAGTTATGGATATTGTTCTTCGTGACGTAGACAATGTTTTTTGTTATATCGATGATATCATAATTGCTTCCGCAAATTCTGAGCAACATGAAAATGACATCACGAATGTACTTACAGCGTTAAACAAATATGGACTACGATTAAATTATGAAAAATGCAAATTAGGGGTGAGAATTGAATTGAAATTTTTGGGTCACTATGTGAATAAAGACGGTATTAAACCCCTGGATGAAAAGGTTGAAACGATAAAGAAGTTTCCGAAACCCACGAATAAACAAGAATTACGTAGATATTTGGGTGCTTATGAATTTTATCATAGGTTTATACCGAAGTGCGCAGAAATTTTGAAACCTTTACACCGGCTAGCAGCTGAGGCTAAGCTTAAAACTTCCAAACTAAGTTGGTCGGAGCACACTGAAAATGTCTTCAATTCTAGCAAAATTGCTATGAGTGAAGCAGTTTCATTGTGTCATCCTAAACACGGCGCTGATTTGTGTATAGCTGTAGATGCCTCTAATATTGCCGCAGGCGCAGTCCTACAACAAAAAGTTGATATGGTTTGGGAGCCCGTCTCATTTTTTTTTCCAAGTCGTTTAATAATGCCGAGAGGAATTACTCGACATTTGATAGAGAGTTATGTGCAGCATATTTAGCAGTGAAACATTTTCGTTATTTTATTGAGGATAAAGATTTCGTGATTCAAACTGATCATAAACCTCTGTCGCAAGCTTTATTTAAACGGTCAGAGCGCACTTCACCGAGGCCAGCTAGACATTTAGATTATATAGCACAATTTACCAGTAAAATTGAATATGTACCAGGGCATGCAAATATTGTGGCAGATGCATTATCGCGTATTACTATTGGGGCTTTCACAGACATGAGTCCTACAGTTCAATCAATGACTGAAATAGCGAATGAACAATTGTTAGATTCTGACATTCAAGATCTTTTAAAGGATCCTATGTCGCTTGAAATTTCACTTATGAAAATTGGACTACCTGACTTATATTTAATGTGTGATACGTCCACTAAGCATGTACGTCCAATTATACCTAAGATTTTACGTGAATCAATTTTTCGAACTATTCATTCTTTGAATCATCCAGGTATAAGAGGGACTTTGAAACTCATTAGAAATCGTTTTGTTTGGAAAGGAATGAACACTGATATCAAAAACATGTGTAAAAGTTGTACTGAATGTCAAACTTCGAAAATTTATAAGCATACCATTTCTCCTTTGGAAGCAATTAGAATGCCTAAATATAGATTTGAACATGTACACATGGATATTTGTGGACCATTTCCTGTTTCAAATGGTTATTCCTATTTACTAACGATAGTTGATAGATTCTGTAGGTGGCCAGAAGTGATACCTATGCCTGATATCACAGCAAAAACTGTAGTAAATTCCTATCTTTTAGGTTATGTATCGAGATATGGGGCAAATTTGAGAATAACTACTGATAGGGGTAGTCAATTTCAATCTTCTTTATTCAAAGAATTAATGCATTATTTGGGTACTGAACATATTACCACGACTGCTTATCATCCTCAAGCTAATGCAGGGGTAGAGCGCTTTCATCGTACTTTAAAAGCTTCGTTAACCGCGCATTGTGTTAATCCTAATTGGCATGACAATTTAGCACTTGTTTTACTCGGTATTCGATGCACTGAAAAAGAAGACTTAGGTACTAGTCCTGCAGAAATGTTGTACGGAACGACTTTGCGTTTACCGGGAGATTTTTTTGAGGAGTCAAAAGGCTCATTAGATGAAAACACTTTTCTTAAATCTCTTAGGCGGGTCACTGCGAAATTGAAAACTGCTTCGCCACGTTTACCAATTCACAGACGAACGTATACGCCGCCGGAACTTTTTACCTGTTCGCATGTTTTTATTAGACATGATGCAGTTAAAAAAACCTTTAAGGCCACATTATGATGGTCCATTTAAAGTTGTAAAAAGATTTGATAAATATTTTCGAATAGACGTAAAAGGGAAAACTACAAGTGTCACAATTGATCGCATTAAACCTGCATTTTTACCTTGCCCATATGGCGATAACAACATGATTGAACCAACACGCGATTTTAATATATTCTCTCCTGTTGTAGGTGCACAACCAACACAAGGAGAAGATTCAAATATCGTTCAAGATACGACGCGAATCGGCCGAAAAATAAGAAAACGGGAGAACAGAGATTTTTATTATTATTAAACTCTATCATCATGTTCGTAAGATTATTATTTTATACTATGGCATTTTGCTTATACATAAATGCAACTGAAATACCTTTAAAATTGTGTGATCCAAATGCTCCAAAAACTGAATATCGTGTTCCAAGACCAAAAATATGTAAACGACAAAATCTAGATAAAGTCCTTACGTGCAAAGCAAAAATTCACGAGGTTACTTCATCTATTACGCCAATTAGAGTGTACATTTGTAAAAGACCGTGACAACCTGGCAGACTACTAAATGGTTTTTTGGGGCTGAAACACAAAAGATAGAGACGAAAATTGCAAATCCGCCTTCCCCTTTATTTTGTCAAGAATGGGTCCAAGCTAAAACAGCAGATGTAGTAGGGGATTTTTCTTTAACTGATGATCAGGTTTGGGCTACTGATAATCATCCAAAACTAGTATTTAAATGGCCTACTTCAATGGAAGGCCAAGTTTTCAATGGTTTTATACAAGAAACTAAAATTTTTTATGATCATACCAAAAATGTATTGACTGGACCAGTTCCGTCGATTGCAACATGTAATGTGCACAAAGGATTTTGTAAATTGGGTTCAGAAATTCTCATATGGAATACTCCTAATTTGATTGATTGTCCTGTGGTTAGTACAATTGAAGACGTAATGCTATTGCACTTCAATTCAATTCTTCTAATGACTTGTATAGAATAGAATTAAAAGATTTAGGATCTAGTTTTCATAATTGGGACAAGTACGAATCTGTTTCTCATAAATGTTTTTGGTAAAGAAACCTATAATACCAATAATGGTGTACTTATAACTCCAGAAAACTGTACATATTTGAGTAAAACTGATTATTTTAAAGAACGTCATTCAAATTTAAATTATCATCTTAAACCAAATAGTGGGGGTTCCTCAACAATTATCGGTTTTATTCAGGAAAGTACAGATAATATGGCCGAGATTGTTGCTAACTTAACTAGTGATATTCATTTCTTAGAATGTCAATTAGAGAATATGTTGGGAAATATTTATAGTATTTTATCGCGTCAATTTCCAGGTCAAATATTACAAGGTATTTTGGGCGGATATAGAGCGGGAATTACCGTTGGCGATGTCATAACTGAGTTAATTTGTGTCGATATAAAAGCTACAGTTTTACGTAGCCTAGAATTTAATGGAACCTATTCTACGAGGCCATTGGTCTCCTATATTAAAAAAAAATGAGACGAAATACGCTCAAATTTACGGTGATGGTAACGCATACCCAGGCATTCACCTAAAAGAAAATTTCGTCCAGGGCAGAATTTTTACCTTTCTGATAGGGGACAAATATTATTCCTATCAAAATTATACTATTGCTCACAACAACATGCACGTGCAAAACCTAAGACCTAAACTTAAAAGTATTAACGAATCTTTTACGCCCTTGAATTACGCTTCTATATTCGAGCATCTTCCTAGACATAGACAGGGTTATGAAGATATCAATAGTATCCTTTTAACCTTGAACCAGGGAGATGTGATTCAAAATAAAATTTCTAATGATTTGAATATCCAAGAATATGAACGCGAGCAAGTGGACGCATCGGTTCCAATTACTGTTGCACAAAACGAAGTTAGAGACTCATTCGTCAATGCTCTTTCCTATATCAGTTCGCCTATACTTACCGTAATATATATTGTACTCTTCCACCTGGCATTGATTTGGGCAGCAGTGTTCCCTTGTATCTTTGTAAAAAGAATGATTCCAATGTTTCGCACTGGAATGCATGCTAATTTACATAGATATAGAATGTGGAGACAAAATCAAGTAAACAACAATCGAAATGATGAGATTGAAATGAATGCCTTGAACAATAATCGGCCTGAGCAAGCTAATGCAATCTCACCCATTTATCCATATTTACCTCAGTGACATCATGTATCGCTTCACTTATTTTTGTAAATATTGTTAACTCTTATATAACAAGTCAATCTCATTTTCTCTACCTCTTATATATCTCACATATCTACCTCTTTACTTTATCGTAACCTCCTATACCAGGTTTGTTATATTGAGTTATGTACTCAAATATTTTCAAAATTTTTCATTATTGCAATATCTATGTTGGAATGATAATGCACGTCTGGAGGACTCCGTCCTCTAGGGGTGGAAATAATATAGTGAATCACGTATGAATATGTTAAAAAATCATTTTCTTGTTTTTCTTAGATGTACAATTATTTTATTTTCTCACGAGAATGGGCAAGATTTTGTAATCAAATCGTCAATTCCAAGGAATTCTATGACATTTAGCTACTAAATTATACTTTTCGAAATTGTTCCCAAGAAAATTCCGGTATAATCAGGATGTTCAAGTCGATAGGTCAGAATAAGGGTCAAGTAGTTAGATGCGTCATCCAGTTTTAATAAGTTTTGTTAAGTTAAATTTAAAGAATTAAGATTATTAGGTATCACGTTGGAAACGCATGACAAATTATTTCGAAAATAACCAAATTAAAATTTATAATGAAAACTTAAACAAATTCTTTTTTCCTATGACATGGGATTGTATTATCTTATGCCCATACATGGAATATATGCTAAGAATATTTTCTTTTATTATTTTATCAATCGTACAATTTCTCAGTGAGTCATGTGTAATCAATTATGATCGAGTCATTAAGGCGAGATTCATGGTTGATTAATATGTGACAGAATAAGTTTTTGACTATTAATGTACATGTATTGTTTTATATTATTTTTTATATATCATGATCTTGCTTCGGGCGAATAACCACGCCTGTATTTGTGTATAAATAAGAGTTGATTTGGTGAATAAATATACATATATTCTGCCTAGTGATTAGGTTCAAATACGTCGTATTGGTTCGTTTCTGGTTCGGGGTTAGGATCAGAAGATATTCATCATAGAACAGTGGAGTAGCTACTTACTCCCTGATTTCTATAAGCTGTTCTCTCTCAAATCATTCCATTCAAAACGTTACAGTCGACGAAAAGAAGTATAGAATTGTTTGATTAATTTGTTTTCATATAACTCCATTTAGATTTCATGCCCGAAATTCCTGTGACTTTTTTTGACTAGTCAGCTATCTACCGTGAGAAAAATTATTATAACCCATTTTTTGCTGATTGCACAGTATGACGTATTTACTGCAGTTTGTCCTGCGGGTGTGCCTGCCATTGATAAGAAAATACCGAAAGCGGCATTGCTTATTTTTAGATAGTATAGCAAACGGTTTTAAATAAATAGTTCTTTCCATGAATGCAATTCTTGTTAAACACAAGATAAAAACTGCACAGCACTAATTGCACATTTTATATTATATCCGGCTGCGGAAAAGTTGGATGTTTTTAAACATATGGAATTATGAGTTTAATTATAAATATCCTCAAAAAAATATTCTAAATCGCAGGTCGCTTTTAAAGTGAACAAGTCTAAATTTAATACTGTTCAGAAATTTGTCCGAAGTCTTGGAAGTGCGGGGATAAGGGTTTTGCTCTAGCCACTCTAGGAGAACGAATTTTTACCTCATGAAATTATCGGTGAACGCAACACACCTGCAGAAAATACCACTCTTTGAGGGAATAAAGAATGTAGTCTTTTCACGATTACAAGAATCAATTTGGAGCTGCCAGTAGCCACTTTAAGAGATAGACCAAAAATCCACTTCGCTCCGTGTAAAAAAACAAGAATTGTTTCGATTTGTGGAAGCGCTTCAGCATGTAACTGTAATTGCATTCAACTTTCTGTAGCCAACACAGAAATGACAAGTTCCTCCCTTTTAGAAGAAAGCCATACAGGAGAATAATACATACTTGGAGCCAACGTTTCATCAATGGGTTTTTTTCAGCAATCTGCATTTTCGCGCATGACATACGATAAGGCAATTGATTCCCTGACTGAACGAAAGTAGTTCAGATTCTATGTTTAAACGGAGTAGCGCGACCAAGTTTATCCCCATGATCACAGAAAACATTTCGAAACTTCGCAAAAGTTCTCTCACAAGAATATGCTAATACTCAACGAGATCTTTGGTCTCAGCCACCATGATTTCATATTTTAATCAGAGTTATACCAATACCATTTTTTGCCGATACCGATGTTCGCCACAAATGCATTCGACTATGCTCGAAGTACATCCTTAAGTTAAAATTTTTTTCGAAAATTTCAGTAAAATTCTCTGTAAAAGAACTAATATTAAAGAAACACAACCATAGTTGATGAAATATACTTGAAGCAACAACACAGAATTCAAAAAATAATTGTAGAACAAGGAATATTGGAGAACTTCATACAAATAGAAATATTCAAAAACAACACCCAATATTAACGTCAGCATTGAGACACCCAATGAGGAACAACATTTAATCATATTAGTTCCATACAAAGTAAAAATGCTTGATTGGGAAAAATTTGCCATCACCTTCGTATCTGTGCTTGCGGAGGTCGCTATAACATCGACGTCATTCCGTTCTTCGTATACCGATCCCCCTCAACCCAAGATTGTTCTGTCATGGACGACATATCTTTGCAGGACAAGATTCTGATGTCTCTTCCATCTGTCAAAATTTTCGCGATGGGAAAATTCAATGCCAATCCTGATACCCCGTTAAATCCAGTTGCAACTGACTTCGCCGGAATTAAAACTCATAATTTTGCCATTACTTGCCATTTATGACTAGGATCCCGACCAACCTGACTTACGTTCCTCCCCGTTTGGATCTTTGTTTTGTCTCAGATCCAGGTGATGTATTGTCATGCCACTCAAATTTCATTATCTGGTACTGTTCTGGAGGAATCCTCAAATATTCGTCTTGTTGGATTCACACTATCTAAGGATATTAGTTGGAATGAATGTCATTAGTATTGCCAAACAAGCCTCAATGAAAGTCTGTTCTCTAAGCACGCCCTTATCGCACTCCCGTAATCATTCTTCATTTGTACTAATCACTGATTCGACCCAACATGGAGTATTGCAGTCACATTGGGGGCAGTGGCGCTGTAACTGTTCTCAGCACGCTCGATCGTATTCAACGCCGTGGGTTCAATATGATTGGCCCTAAACTTTCTTCCGGTCGGCAAAGTTTGTCACATCATTTTGTGTAATTTAAAGATATTATAATGGTCTTTGTTCAAGGGAGCTTTCTGCTCTCGTCCCTCTGAACCAAAATTTATATATGGTCCACACGATTGGCTACCAAGTTGTACATAACTGTGGAGGCACCACAATATCACAAACAGTTTTATGCAAGAAGCTTTTTTTCAAGGATCTCTAAACTTAGGAACTCTTTTCCTTCTCACTGTTTTCCTCGTCGTGTTGACCTGCATGGCTTTAAAACTCATTTTGATAGACATCTATCAGGGACGGCGGTTCCTTAATTTCTATTACTGCATTTCGTGTAGCTTTTTGTACTTTAGTCGCTTGAGGAGAATTTTCAAGTATGATTTATATCCTGTAGCCTTGCTCTGAGCGAATTTCAGTTGAAAAAAGTTTTACAGTCCATCCCCCCGAGTAAGCTACTGATCCACTTCATTACATAATGTTTGATATGTCTAAGACAGTGCTGAACCGACTGATGCTTTGTTTTTTTGTAGCAGGTTATTGTCATTCAAGTGACCGTTAGTTGGGTCTTTTCGAAACTGATTTAGGCCTCGTTTAGAGCGAATTTACCCAAAATTCCAAACATTTAACAGGTATCGGCTATTTCGCAGCCGATAGCGATATTGCTAAAATAGCCGATACCGATACATCGGTGCATCCCTGGTTTTAATGCACGCAGGTGTTGCTTCATAAGGCACTTGTCGAATAGGGTCATCACCAGTGGCAATTAGCTGTCTTTTTCCTAGAGCAAATCATACATATTGAAACTACCTGGATTTTCAGTGATAGGTACATTGCCCCATATTCGTAAACATCAAAGGTACGTCGACGGGTGTAGGCTCCAAACATAAAACAAGTGCACCAAAAACTAAAATTTTGCTTCGTCGGGGGTTAGTGGGGTCAAAAGAAATACAATAAACGAAATAAACCCATAACATATTCATATGTGATTATAGATATTACCTTCCAGGTATGGATTTACAAGATTAGGACGTGGAAATTTAGTAGGAAGTAAAAGCCGGTTGTGCGTGCGTGGTTCTGGCTACGCTTCTCTGTTGAAGTTTGGTTTGGAAAAGCACGTTCCATTTAGATGTCGAGCTTTATTTGTATGTGAACGTGTGGTGCCAAGTAAAACAATGCTGTACATACTTCGAAAGTTGGCAAAAAGTGAATTGAAGCATGTGTGGCAGAAATTTAACTTTTATTCATATAGGTTGCAGATATATGGAGTCGAGGATTTTGGCATTCAATTCAGTGTGGCTATATAGCGCCCGTATCATTTTCTGGCGAATCGAGTACGAATCGGTTACGCAGATTAGTCCACAAGATGTACCCATTTTTAATACGATGACATCGACGGGAATAAAGTCAGATGCAAATTTATGAAAGCCATGAGATGCCAAGATGAATTAAACGGCACAAACATTCGTGCAGCTAAGTGCGGTATGTCTCTGACCGTGATATTATTCGCATGTCTAAATGTTGGATTTCCATCCATGTTTGATTGTACGCACGGCTTCCTCCGCTTCCACGGTTTCCTATTTGTTTCTGCATAAAACACATACTTCTATCCACAGAAAGGCGAGACGCAAGAGTATTTTTTACAAGCTTGTTTTAGAGTTTGCCGAATTCTCACACTCAACGAGACGCCCAAGTAAATACTATGGTGTTTTCACTACTCGCGTTTTTTTATGGTTTTGTTTATCATTATTTTTGCTTGTACTTCCTTCAGTGGTGCTTGAACGTGGTAAAATCCTTTTAAAACTTAATTTGAGGTTTTGTTCATTCTCCGTCTTTTTGTTTTATATTGCCGACTGAAGCACCGCAAATTAACAAAGCACAATGACTTACAAGTTATAGAGAGCGGAGGTATCACACGACTGTGCCGGATTGCAAATATGCCATAGAGTTGGAAAATCAACCCAAAAAATTGTTCTGGGATCTTTTTTGATTTCATCAAATTGGCTATGGAAGCATGCAACACTAAATTTGATATTGCTACTTTTGTGACCTAATTTATTTATATGACAAAGACCAAGCGCAAAATTTTACCCTGGCCTATGTTAAGTAGTATTTTTTAACCTGGTTTTCCACCTAAATGAATAATTCTAGTACAGTACAGTACAGTAAAACACTCAGGCATGCTCTAAACGACAAAGACCATGGCGATCAAGATAAACTTTGTTACCAATCTCTTTTGGCCACTTTCCCGTGGATGGATCTATCCTTCCCAACAATGTCAAGTTAGGAGTTGAAATCTGAATTGAATCTGAGTTGAAATCTGAACTGAAATCCTTAGGTTAATACTTAGAAGGGTCAGGGACGATCATTGAGAATGCATGATATACCACAAAATAAAGCAAGAAGTGTATTGTCCCGAAACATAGAACTGTCATTTAGAGCATACAAAATACGTTTGACTCCTTTGACCAGTTTCTCCACAGCACCATTAGATGAGGGAAGATGAAAAATGCCACTGAATCCCCCTAACAGCAAAGGAAGACCGTATACATTCAGGATTCAGGCTCTCCACAATTAGTCGAAGTTCTTTTGCACCTCCGACAAACGTAGAAGTGTTGTCTGAATATATATGTGTGGAGCAACCTCGCAAATCTGCAAATTTATGAAAGGCCATCATATATGCAGAAGACCCGAGTGAATCTAACACTTCCAAATGCATTGCACGTGTTTTCAAACACATGAATACACAACCCCCCAGAGTTTGAGTCAGTCCGGTTGCGCTTTACTTTCAAGGGACCAAAATAGTCTAGCCTGGTATGAATAAAAACATTTCACCCATTCGGGCATGTCAGCCATGTATTGAAAACCTACAGCAGCAGACCTGCTTTGGCAATAAACACATTTGCTTATGACTTTACGGATAGTGGATTGGCCCTTCAAAATCCAAAAGTGTTCTCGGATAGGTGATAATACACGGAAAGTACCACAGTGTCTTTCAGACAAATGATAATGTAGCACAAATAAACGCGTAACATGATTGCTAGGTGAAATGGGTGGATTCTTGGAATCTTCGGGAATGTAGAAAGATTTATACGCCCCCCTACTCTGAGTACACCATCAGAAACAAAGAGTCAACTTGGCAAGAGCTTTTTTCAAATGACATGGATGTTTTCTCTTACTTCGAGTTATTATGATGGGGTTCTCAGATGAATAGCTAATCATCTCATAATATGGTTATGATTAGAAGAACCTTTAATTTTGCAATAAAGAAATAAACGAGCTCTCAGGAGCCAGGCAGTTGCACGCACTAGCCTGGAGGAAAATTGGTGCAAAAAATCACGTAACAGAGAAAAATAATAGGCAGTATATGAAATAATTTCTTGCGTAATAACAGGTTCATTGAAATCAGATTTAAGTAAAGGTCTGGAATGGCCGTGATTGAGTACTTTTCAACAAAAAAATCAGCTCCATAAAACCATATGTTGGCCTCGTGCCATTTATTAGGCATCAATCCTCCTGATCCAATGTCAGGGTTTCTGGCAGACTTTACATAATGCCATTGACGAGAAATATTTAAAAGAATATTCTCATGGATCATCCTTGATTCTATACATTGGAATGTTGTCCACTTAGGGTGCAGTTGCCTTTGGCTACACCAACATTGCAGTCGTTCTTACGCGCTCCAATGTTGCAGACGTGCCTGACGAAAGCACAAGTTTAAGCCCTATAAATAATTCCTTTGATGCTCATGCAGTGAATCCGCTTCAATCTTGAATATGCAGGCCAAACACAATCTAACTAACGTAAGAATGAATTCTTTAACATTTGGTGTTGGGATAAAGTGAGGTGGAGAAGAATGAGATTTATTATCATTTGACAACCTTAAAACACGCCTAAACACAAACAATGTATAAAAGAGTATATGAGCTGCTGTATAAAGGGCGCGTTCGTTTCAAAAGTCTATTTTCAGTGCGGTATTATATTAGCTTTTCTGCTTCGATGTAACGGATTTGATCTCTTCGAACAGATTTTTTCCTCGCCTTTTCAGCAGTGTAAATCTTATGTTCATTAAATCATGTTATCAATGTTTAAATTTTAAGTTTTTAAGTATAATAATGTGAAATCTAGCTTACGTGCGTATGTTCGCAACGACATCAAAATCTCCATTATTACACACCCCAATTTGTCTCACCCGGACTCTGAAAACATGTGGCTAGACATACAGCCTTCCTGAGTTAATAGTTCATCATTTGTACTGGGTATAATATATAGACATCCTCGGCGTGATATCCTGGCTTTCACCGATGCAATGGCCAAATCTTTACAATCTATATCAACACGTAAATTTTTCATAGTTGGCGATTTCAATATTGATCTACTTGCCCCTGTTTGTGACACCAATGTCTGCAGATATACTGAAACCCTATTTTCATATCTTGCTATTCCTCTAATTACACAGCCAACTAGAGTGACACCGACATCCTCAACTCTAATTGACCATATTTACTCGAATGCGACAAATCTTGCCATGGCATCCTATATTATTCAAACTGACTTAACGGACCATTTTCCTATTATGTGTGTGTGAAATGAAAAAAGTTAAACTAGCCCCAAAAAAGCACGAAATATACTATAAACGCGACTTTTCATCTTTCAATATCTCCTATTTTCGGCATAAATGTTTGCATAATTCAGAGCTTAGAAGCACCAATACAGATATAAACACAGAAAATTTTGACATTTTGTTTGAAAATACTGTTCAATCTATTTCTGCATTAATAAACAAACATGCACCACTAAGACCTCTCACTCGAAGAGAATAAAAATTAAAATCGAAGCCATGGCTTACCAAAGGTTTGCTAGTCTCCATTAAAAATAAACATGAGTACTTCAAAAAGTTCTTCAAAAAAGGTAGCAATGAGCAATGACTATTTTACAGACAATATCAAAACAAACAGAGTCACCTTGAGAGTGCGGCTAGACTAACGTACTATCATAAATGCTTCCAAAATAATCATGGCGACATCAAATCTACATGGAATAAAATAAAATAAATAGTTTGTATAAAAAATATCCCGAAAGTGGATGTCAGAGAGATATGTTAGACAATAGAGATATGGTTTATGACAAAAACATTATTGTCAACGAGTTCAACAAATATCTCTCCACTATTGGAGCTAATCTTTCGAATGCTGTGCCACAACCTTTAACATCTTTCCGCAGCTACTTGGGTAGCCGTGTTCAGCAGTCTATATTTCTTTGCCCAGCAACCAACTCAGAAATGATTATGTGCATATCAAAACTGAAATCAGGCAAAGCCGTAGGATACGACAATACACCATCTTACTTTCTTAAGTTAATTGCAGACAGCACATCTCCTAAACTGTCATATTTCTTCAATGTCTCACTTGAGCTTGGGGTTTTTTCAGCATCGCTCAAGATCTTGAGTGTCTTTCCCATCTACAAGTCTGGAGAAACAAATATAATGTCAAATTATAGACCCATATCTGTATTGCCATGTATAGCTATATTATTCGAGCGTTTACTCCATAAAAGATGAACCAGTTTTATTGGCAAGCACAAGATAATTGACAAGTCACAATTTGGCTTTCAGCACCGGCATCCTACCAGTCATGCTATAATAAACATGATTAGCTACATCTTAGAGTCAAAGAAAAAAAAAACGTCCGTGTAACTTTTCTTGACCATGCTTGCCAAATTGAAACAATATGGAATTAGGGGTTTAGCTTACCAGTTACTGAAAAGTTATCTTGCCGGTCGACAATCACCCACATCGACAATCTGTTAGGAAAATTATCTTGAACCATCGAAATATTGTTTAAACTCAAAAAATTTGTACCATGCCAAACCTTGCGACTTGTCTACTTTGCCTTGTTCCAGTCATATTTGCAGTATGGTGTTACAGTTTGGGGCAGCGCATTGAAATCATTTACTCATCGCATTGAAGTACTCCAAAACAGAGCCATACGATCGCTAACAGATACAAAACAATACTCAAGATTATCGCCAAAATACCTTAAACAAAATATCTCTTAAACAACACAACAAACGTTGCCAGAATTAACAACACAAAACACTGGCGCATTCAGTCTTTCCCCCTTTAAAAGATATCATTGGTGTTGTTTATTGATATTAGAACAAACAACAACTAACTAAGGAAGGGTTGCATAATAACATATGAATCTGACAAATCGATATACTGCCATGTCATGACAAATAGCGAAATTGAGCTGGCTGGGTGACATTTGAGATGGGTTACTCAAGGATAGTCTATCAAGATAAGCTATTCCTCAAGATAAGAGGTGGGAAAAATTATCTCCTGGATTGAAACAGTAAAAAATTAATCAGACTTTGCGAAAAACTGGAACAAAAGATAATTTGATGCAAAAAAATTTCCATTGTACATTGCTGACTGGGCGGATTAATAATCTATTATTGGGTGGAGCAATAAAAAGTAATTATCAAAAACAGTAAGATTGAATGCTATCAGGATGATAAAAATGAAACTACAGCAGTCTGTAAACAGCACAAGAACTAGGATATAATTTTTCATGCGAATCATAGTGTCAAATTTGTGTGAACTGAACTAGTCCGACTATTCCCAGTTAAAAGAAAGCAAGTGGCTTCTATCACAGAAATAATGCATTGTTTCAAGTATATGACATCGAATAGACAAAAGTTGCGACAGCAAAAATTAAACAGGAATAAAATAAGGGTGCAGACAGTAAACAACGCACGAAGAAAGCACATATGGTGACATCAAATTGATCAAAACTGTCAGATTACTAATGATATATTGCTTATGAAAATACAAAAAGTTGAAGTGGCGAGCAAAATTAAGGCAGATGCAAGGGAATACGACAGGTGGTATTATACTGTCTACTACAAGAGATACCATGGGATGAGTTAGTTGGTTTAAAAAAATATGTATGACACGATAGAAACATGACACGATATCTACACCTACTGTAAATGAGAAACATTCCGTACGAGTACATCACTCACGAGTAATATCACTCTGAAATCGACTTAATTAAAAGAAGTACCAAAACTTACGTACACAATTTGGAATGACAAAACAGTTGCGACAAATCTGATTCAATGCTAAAATGAGTGATAAATAAAATCCATTCTTAAAACGCTAAGCGTTAGTATCCTTCAAGGTATTAACCACCATTCAGCTAAATAAAATTATGAGTCTGGAAAAAGGGTTCGTTGCTGAAAAGGTATTGATTGGGTGTTGTGGCAATTTTGATTGGATATATTTATATATGACAACAACTGGTAGCTATTCATTGAAATTCCCCCATGCAGCATGTAATATAAAAAAAAAATCTTCCCCACAAACACTGATTAGCTCAGAGTTATAGATACGATATTATTCGGCCTTACCATCATAGAGGGCCAGAAAAGTCCATGATTTGCTCAGTGGGTTACAATCTGACTGTATGTGGCATAGGAAATCGAAATCCCGTGGAATGAGGTTCATTAAAAAACATTCAGTAAAAGTCTATGTTACTGTTGATTAGTACGACAGCCACGTCATCCCATAAAAAACGTGAATTTGGCTACAGGAAGTTGAAAAAGCCGTTGATTCCGTCGCTAAACGGGTTAACAATCCAACTTTATCTGTGTCAACGGAATTACGAAATTATATAGGAACATTCAACTGGTACACAACACACTACTAATGAAGAACAGATGACAAACATATACTTGGCAGAATTAAGGTAATGCGATTCGTTCGCATTCCAATAGAGTCCATTCCTAGGCTGCTTGGCCGTCTTGGCGCTCAAAAAACACTGATTTAACATGATGTCATCCAACGCATCATCAGTTTGGTTCTCCCTTTGAAACTGTTGTCTAAGTAAATTCTTTCGTCAGGTTTCGGAAGTGGTGAATGTTTCACTCTGTTTGTGAGGCCATTGTTTGGGTGCTTTGTAGGCTGCCATCCTGGCCTCAAATTACTTTGTCTAAACCTGAAATATTTACTTGAAGAGCTCCAGTTTACCACAGTATGACGTAAAGTTCGTCTTTAGCTGCCACCACGCGCCAGTAAATAGCCAAGACTCCCCATTCTTAATCAGACAACAGAACCACAAACAACCTCTTCGAGGTCCAGTCCAGACTGACGTTTATTAAACAATCAACAACTAGCACATGGTGCGATGGACACGTCACAATTAACTGCGTCTTAAACTAGAGATGGGCCAATACCGATACAAGTACCGATACCACTTTCGTAATTTATATTCCGATACCGCCGATACCGAGTACTTTGTTAAATATGTAAAAGACCTTTTTGTATCCACATACCTATGCCCTTGTTATAGTTGCACCCACGTATGTGAGCTCCTACGTACGTTTGTACCCTTGAACTCTTGTATCCATCTGAGTGCAAACTTTAATGGATGAAAATATAATGAATTGTTGCTGCGTTCAAGCATACATGGGTCCAAAGATTGAGTGCAAATGTTTGTGGCTACACAACTAACGCGACATCTCATTGAGGCCACGGCCACAATACACATGAAGTTGTCTTACCGATGCGTTGCATTACGTTCGAGCAATAAAATAAAACGGCAATACATGCCTGCATTGCTTTGCGTTAATCGTGTTCGCATGCGTACAAAGCACAAAAAAAAATCATAGCAAGCCGCTCTGTTTCAGTGGAAAACGTGCATGCAGAGCATTGCGCTTGCGTAAACCAAACCAGGAAAAAACGCAACCTACGCAAATGTGTAGTGCGACATTAACACCTTTTTCTGCATCTAAAAGAGCATATAGTGAGTGGATTGATGGGTTTTATTTTATAAAACCCAAAGTGTAAATAAAATTGTTCACGCGAGATATGCCCCGTTTTAATTATTTTTCAGAGCAGTGGAATGCGAGGTCTTTACATTTATTATCAGTAAATAAAGCGTATTTGTACTCTGCGTTGTAAAGATGTACCCGGTATCAGTTGTGGTATCGGTGATGAAAATTTTCCGATACCAGTACCGAAACTACAAAAATCGCCGATAC
>OZ023140.1:8010897-8054998 GCA_963675895.2 Styela plicata
TTAACTTCGAAAACCTTCCTACATTTTGAAGATTTTTCCCAATCTAACTATAATACACGGACAATTAGAATTCACTAGAGTTATTCCGAAGTTTTATGTATGCTACAGTGAGTGTTCCTATTTACAGCGACTGATAATCCAACTCTTGGAGAAAAATGAGTAAGATGTTAGACCTTTCTGTTGTTCTTAGTTGATTTGAGGTATGGTACTTTCCAGAATGTAAAAGTGACCTTTTACTATTGATGCAATCATCAAAATAAGAAATTTAAGTTTTACAATACTTCGCTTTCAGTTTTCTACCGGTCGCCACGTAGTTAGTTAAATTGGTAGCAAAATTTAGGTCACGGAGCCCCAGTACAATATGTAATGTAGTACTTTTCCCGACAATCTATAACAAATGGCCACTACTATAGGAATATTAACGTAAAGTAACTCCAACAAAATTCAACAATTTCGATAATTGAACCAACAGTTTATGCTAACCCAACTATATTTACGTTAACTTCGAAAACCTTCCCACATTTTGAAGATTTTTCCGAATCTAACCACAATACACAGACAATTAGAATTCACAAGAGTAATTCCGATGTTTTACGTATGCTACGGTGAGAGTTCTTTTTTTCAGCGATTCTAACCAAACTCTTAGAGAAAAATGAGTTAGATTTTAGACCGTTCTGTTTGTCTTAGTTGATTTGAGGTAGGGCACTTTCCAGAATGTAAAAGGGACCTTTACTATTGATGCAATCATCAAAATAAGAACTTTAAGTATTACAATATTTCGCTTTAAGTTTTCTACCGGTCGTCACGTAGTTAGTTAAATTGGTAACAAAATTTAAGTCACGGAGCCCTAGAACAATATGAAATGTAGTACTTTTTAAGGATAGGATATGCTTATTAGACTGTATTCAATCTCAATCCGAAAACCTACCAAAATTTGTAAGATTTTACCAAGTCTTACCACAATATGCAGGCAAATAAAATCTATAAATATAATTCAAAACATTTATGTGCTTTGCCAAAAATACAATTTTTTGAAAAATTCAAAAATGTTTTATTTCTCTTAGCAGATTTGAGATAGCGTATTTTTCAAGAGTGTAAAAGTGACAATGCTTTTAACAGCAATATTCGCAGTATAAGCTATAACTTCCAAGCGGATTTTCATTAAATTTCTCTGAATGCCCGACAATCTATAACAAATGGCCACTACTATAGGAATATTAACGTAAAGTAACTCCAACAAAATTCAACAATTTCGATAATTGAACCAACAGTTTATGCTAACCCAACTATTTTTACGTTAACTTCGAAAACCTTCCCATATTTTGAAGATTTTTCCGAATCTTACCACAATACACAGACAATTAGAATTCATAAGAGTTATTCCGAAGTTTTATGTTTGCTACAGTGAATGTTCATTTTTTCAGCGATTCTAACCAAACTCTTAGAGAAAAATGAGTTAGATTTTAGACCGTTCTGTTTGTCTTAGTTGATTTGAGGTAGGGCACTTTCCAGAATGTAAAAGGGACCTTTACTATTGATGCAATCATCAAAATAAGAACTTTAAGTATTACAATATTTCGCTTTAAGTTTTCTACCGGTCGTCACGTAGTTAGTTAAATTGGTAACAAAATTTAAGTCACGGAGCCCTAGAACAATATGAAATGTAGTACTTTTTAAGGATAGGATATGCTTATTAGACTGTATTCAATCTAAATCCGAAAACCTACCAAAATTTGTAAGATTTTACCAAGTCTTACCACAATATGCAGGCAAATAAAATCTATAAATATAATTCAAAACATTTATGTGCTTTGCCAAAAATACAATTTTTTGAAAAATTCAAAAATGTTTTATTTCTCTTAGCAGATTTGAGATAGCGTATTTTTCAAGAGTGTAAAAGTGACAATGCTTTTAACAGCAATATTCACAGTATAAGCTATAACTTCCAAGCGGATTTTCATTAAATTTCTCTGAATGCCCGACAATCTATAACAAATGGCCACTACTATAGGAATATTTAACGTAAAGTAACTCCAACAAAATTCAACAATTTCGATAATTGAACCAACAGTTTATGCTAACCCAACTATATTTACGTTAACTTCGAAAACCTTCCCACATTTTGAAGATTTTTCCGAATCTTACCACAATACACAGACAATTAGAATTCATAAGAGTAATTCCGAAGTTTTACGTATGCTACAGTGAGTGTTCTTTTTTTACAGCGATTCTAACCAAACTCTTAGAGAAAAATGAGAGTAGATTTTAGACCGTTCTGTTTGTCTTAGTTGATTTGAGGTAGGGCACTTTCCAGAATGTAAAAGGGACCTTTACTATTGATGCAATCATCAAAATAAGAACTTTAAGTAATACAATACTTCGCTTTCAGTTTTCTACCGGTCGTCACGTAGTTAGTTAAATTGGTAACAAAATTTAAGTCACGGAGCCCTAGAACAATATGAAATGTAGTACTTTTTAAGGATAGGATATGCTTATTAGACTGTATTCAATCTAAATCCGAAAACCTACCAAAATTTGTAAGATTTTACCAAGTCTTACCACAATATGCAGGCAAATAAAATCTATAAATATAATTCAAAACATTTATGTGCTTTGCCAAAAATACAATTTTTTGAAAAATTCAAAAATGTTTTATTTCTCTTAGCAGATTTGAGATAGCGTATTTTTCAAGAGAGTAAAAGTGACAATGCTTTTAACAGCAATATTCACAGTATAAGCTATAACTTCCAAGCGGATTTTCATTAAATTTCTCTGAATGCCCGACAATCTATAACAAATGGCCACTACTATAGGAATATTAACGTAAAGTAACTCCAACAAAATTCAACAATTTCGATAATTGAACCAACAGTTTATGCTAACCAAACTATATTTAGGTTAACTTCGAAAACCTTCCCACATTTTGAAGATTTTCCCGAATCTAACCACAATACACAGACAATAAGAATTCACAAGAGTAATTCCGAAGTTTTACATATGCTACAGTGAGTGTTCTTATTTACAGCGATTCTAACCAAACTCTAAGAGAAAAATGAGTTAGATTTTAGACCGTTCTGTTTGTCTTAGTTGATTTGAGGTAGGGGCACTTTCCAGAATGTAAAAGGGACCTTTACTATTGATGCAATCATCAAAATAAGAACTTTAAGTATTACAATACTTCGCTTTAAGTTTTCTACCGGTCGTCACGTAGTTAGTTAAATTGGTAGCAAAATTTAAGTCACGGAGCCCTAGAACAATATGAAATGTAGTACTTTTTAAGGATAGGATATGCTTATTAGACTGTATTCAATCTAAATCCGAAAACCTACCAAAATTTGTAAGATTTTACCAAGTCTTACCACAATATGCAGGCAAATAAAATCTATAAATATAATTCAAAACATTTATGTGCTTTGCCAAAAATACAATTTTTTGAAAAATTCAAAAATGTTTTATTTCTCTTAGCAGATTTGAGATAGCGTATTTTTCAAGAGTGTAAAAGTGACAATGCTTTTAACAGCAATATTCACAGTATAAGCTATAACTTCCAAGCGGATTTTCATTAAATTTCTCTGAATGCCCGACAATCTATAACAAATGGCCACTACTATAGGAATATTAACGTAAAGTAACTCCAACAAAATTCAACAATTTCGATAATTGAACCAACAGTTTATGCTAACCAAACTATATTTAGGTTAACTTCGAAAACCTTCCCACATTTTGAAGATTTTCCCGAATCTAACCACAATACACAGACAATAAGAATTCACAAGAGTAATTCCGAAGTTTTACATATGCTACAGTGAGTGTTCTTATTTAAAGCGACTGCTAATCAAACTCTAAGAGAAAAGAAATATATTTAGACCGTTCTGTTTGTCTTAGTTGATTTGAGGTAGGGTACTTTCCAGAATGTAAAAGTGACCTTTACTATTGATGCAATCATCAAAATAAGAACTTTAAGTATTACAATATTTCGCTTTAAGTTTTCTACCGGTCGTCACGTAGTTAGTTAAATTGGTAACAAAATTTAAGTCACGGAGCCCTTGAACAACATGAAATGTAGTACTTTTTAAGGATAGGATATGCTTATTAGACTGTATTCAATCTAAATCCGAAAACCTACCAAAATTTGTAAGATTTTACCAAGTCTTACCACAATATGCAGGCAAATAAAATCTATAAATATAATTCAAAACATTTATGTGCTTTGCCAAAAATACAATTTTTTGAAAAATTTAAAAATGTTTTTATTTCTCTTAGCAGATTTGAGATAGCGTATTTTTCAAGAGTGTAAAAGTGACAATGCTTTTAACAGCAATATTCACAGTATAAGCTATAACTTCCAAGCGGATTTTCATTAAATTTCTCTGAATGCCCGACAATCTATAACAAATGGCCACTACTATAGGAATATTAACGTAAAGTAACTCCAACAAAATTCAACAATTTCGATAATTGAACCAACAGTTTATGCTAACCCAACTATTTTTACGTTAACTTCGAAAACCTTCCCATATTTTGAAGATTTTTCCGAATCTTACCACAATACACAGACAATTAGAATTCATAAGAGTAATTCCGAAGTTTTACGTATGCTACAGTGAGTGTTTTTTTTTACAGCGATTCTAACCAAACTCTTAGAGAAAAATGAGTTAGATTTTAGACCGTTCTGTTTGTCTTAGTTGATTTGAGGTAGGGCACTTTCCAGAATGTAAAAGGGACCTTTACTCTTGATGCAATCATCAAAATAAGAACTTTCAAGTATTACAATTTTTCGCTTTAAGTTTTCTACCGGTCGTCACGTAGTTAGTTAAATTGGTAGCAAAATTTAAGTCACGGAGCCCTAGAACAATATGAAATGTAGTACTTTTTAAGGATAGGATATGCTTATTAGACTGTATTCAATCTAAATCCGAAAACCTACCAAAATTTGTAAGATTTTACCAAGTCTTACCACAATATGCAGGCAAATAAAATCTATAAATATAATTCAATTCAAAACATTTATGTGCTTTGCCAAAAATACAATTTTTTGAAAAATTCAAAAATGTTTTATTTCTCTTAGCAGATTTGAGATAGCGTATTTTTCTAGAGTGTAAAAGTGACAATGCTTTTAACAGCAATATTCACAGTATAAGCTATAACTTCCAAGCGGATTTTCATTAAATTTCTCTGAATGCCCGACAATCTATAACAAATGGCCACTACTATAGGAATATTAACGTAAAGTAACTCCAACAAAATTCAACAATTTCGATAATTGAACCAACAGTTTATGCTAACCCAACTATATTTACGTAAACTTCGAAAACCTTCCCACATTTTGAAGATTTTTCCGAATCTAACCACAATACACAGACAATTAGAATTCACAAGAGTAATTCCGATGTTTTACGTATGCTACGGTGAGAGTTCTTTTTTTCAGCGATTCTAACCAAACTCTTAGAGAAAAATGAGTTAGATTTTAGACCGTTCTGTTTGTCTTAGTTGATTTGAGGTAGGGCACTTTCCAGAATGTAAAAGGGACCTTTACTATTGATGCAATCATCAAAATAAGAACTTTAAGTAATACAATACTTCGCTTTCAGTTTTCTACCGGTCGTCACGTAGTTAGTTAAATTGGTAGGAAAATTTAAGTCACGGAGCCCTAGAACAATACGAAATGTAGTACTTTTTAAGGATAGGATATGCTTATTAGACTGTATTCAATCTAAATCCGAAAACCTACCAAAATTTGTAAGATTTTACCAAGTCTTACCACAATATGCAGGCAAATAAAATCTATAAATATAATTCAAAACATTTATGTGCTTTGCCAAAAATACAATTTTTTGAAAAATTCAAAAATGTTTTATTTCTCTTAGCAGATTTGAGATAGCGTATTTTTCAAGAGTGTAAAAGTGACAATGCTTTTAACAGCAATATTCACAGTATAAGCTATAACTTCCAAGCGGATTTTCATTAAATTTTTCTGAATGCCCGACAATCTATAACAAATGGCCACTACTATAGGAATATTAACGTAAAGTAACTCCAACAAAATTCAACAATTTCGATAATTGAACCAACAGTTTATGCTAACCCAACTATATTTACGTAAACTTCGAAAACCTTCCCACATTTTGAAGATTTTTCCGAATCTAACCACAATACACAGACAATTAGAATTCACAAGAGTAATTCCGATGTTTTACGTATGCTACGGTGAGAGTTCTTTTTTTCAGCGATTCTAACCAAACTCTTAGAGAAAAATGAGTTAGATTTTAGACCGTTCTGTTTGTCTTAGTTGATTTGAGGTAGGGCACTTTCCAGAATGTAAAAGAGGCCTTTACTATTGATGCAATCATCAAAATAAGAACTTTAAGTAATACAATACTTCGCTTTCAGTTTTCTACCGGTCGTCACGTAGTTAGTTAAATTGATAGCAAAATTTAAGTCACGGTGCCCTAGAACAATATGAAATGTAGTACTTTTTAAGGATAGGATATGCTTATTAGACTGTATTCAATCTAAATCCGAAAACCTACCAAAATTTGTAAGATTTTACCAAGTCTTACCACAATATGCAGGCAAATAAAATCTATAAATATAATTCAAAACATTTATGTGCTTTGCCAAAAATACAATTTTTTGAAAAAATTCAAGAATGTTTTTATTTCTCTTAGCAGATTTGAGATAGCGTATTTTTCAAGTATGTAATAGTGACAATGCTTTTAATAGCAATATTCACAGTATAAGCTATAACTTCCAATCGGATTTTCATTAAATTTCTCTGAATGCCCGACAATCTATAAAAAATGGCCACTACTATAGGAATATTAACGTAAAGTAACTCCAACAAAATTCAACAATTTCGATAATTGAACCAACAGTTTATGCTAACCCAACTATATTTACGTTAACTTCGAAAACCTTCACACATTTTGAAGAATTTTCCGAATCTTACCACAATATAAAGACAATTAGAATCCATAAGGTAATTCCGAAGTTTTACATATGCTACAGTGAGTGTTCTTATTTTACAGCGACTCTAATCAAACTCTAAGAGAAAAATGAAATATATTTTAGACCGTTCTGTTTGTCTTAGTTGATTTGAGGTAGGGTACTTTCCAGAATGTAAAAGTGACCTTTACTATTGATGCAATCATCAAAATAAGAACTTTAAGTATTACAATACTTCGCTTTCAGTTTTCTACCGGTCGTCACGTAGTTAGCTAAATTGGTAGCAAAATTTAAGTCACGGAGCCCTAGAACAATATGAAATGTAGTACTTTTTAAGGATAGGATATGCTTATTAGACTGTATTCAATCTAAATCCGAAAACCTACCAAAATTTGTAAGATTTTACCAAGTCTTACCACAATATGCAGGCAAATAAAATCTATAAATATAATTCAAAACATTTATGTGCTTTGCCAAAAATACAATTTTTTTGAAAAATTCAAAAATGTTTTATTTCTCTTAGCAGATTTGAGATAGCGTATTTTTCAAGAGTGTAAAAGTGACAATGCTTTTAACAGCAATATTCACAGTATAAGCTATAACTTCCAAGCGGATTTTCATTAAATTTCTCTGAATGCCCGACAATCTATAACAAATGGCCACTACTATAGGAATATTAACGTAAAGTAACTCCAACAAAATTCAACAATTTCGATAATTGAACCAACAGTTTATGCTAACCCAACTATATTTACGTTAACTTCGAAAACCTTCCCACATTTTGAAGATTTTTCCGAATCTTACCACAATACACAGACAATTAGAATTCACAAGAGTAATTCCGAAGTTTTATGTATGCTACAGTGAGTGTTCTTATTTACAGCGATTCTAACCAAACTCTTAGAGAAAAATGAGTTAGATTTTAGACCGTTCTGTTTGTCTTAGTTGATTTGAGGTAGGGCACTTTCCAGAATGTAAAAGAGGCCTTTACTATTGATGCAATCATCAAAATAAGAACTTTAAGTAATACAATACTTCGCTTTCAGTTTTCTACCGGTCGTCACGTAGTTAGTTAAATTGATAGCAAAATTTAAGTCACGGTGCCCTAGAACAATATGAAATGTAGTACTTTTTAAGGATAGGATATGCTTATTAGACTGTATTCAATCTAAATCCGAAAACCTACCAAAATTTGTAAGATTTTACCAAGTCTTACCACAATATGCAGGCAAATAAAATCTATAAATATAATTCAAAACATTTATGTGCTTTGCCAAAAATACAATTTTTTGAAAAATTCAAAAATGTTTTATTTCTCTTAGCAGATTTGAGATAGCGTATTTTTCAAGAGTGTAAAAGTGACAATGCTTTTAACAGCAATATTCACAGTATAAGCTATAACTTCCAAGCGGATTTTCATTAAATTTCTCTGAATGCCCGACAATCTATAACAAATGGCCACTACTATAGGAATATTAACGTAAAGTAACTCCAACAAAATTCAACAATTTCGATAATTGAACCAACAGTTTATGCTAACCCAACTATATTTACGTTAACTTCGAAAACCTTCACACATTTTGAAGAATTTTCCGAATCTTACCACAATATAAAGACAATTAGAATCCATAAGGTAATTCCGAAGTTTTACATATGCTACAGTGAGTGTTCTTATTTACAGCGACTGCTAATCAAACTCTAAGAGAAAAGAAATATATTTAGACAGTTCTGTTTGTCTTAGTTGATTTGAGGTAGTGTACTTTCCACAATGTAAAAGTGACCTTTACTATTGATGCAATCATCAAAATAAGAACTTTAAGTATTACAATACTTCGCTTTCAGTTTTCTACCGGTCGTCACGTAGTTAGCTAAATTGGTAGCAAAATTTAAGTCACGGAGCCCTAGAACAATATGAAATGTTGTACTTTTTAAGGATAGGATATGCTTATTAGACTGTATTCAATCTAAATCCGAAAACCTACCAAAATTTGTAAGATTTTACCAAGTCTTACCACAATATGCAGGCAAATAAAATCTATAAATATAATTCAAAACATTTATGTGCTTTGCCAAAAATACAATTTTTTGAAAAATTCAAAAATGTTTTATTTCTCTTAGCAGATTTGAGATAGCGTATTTTTCAAGAGAGTAAAAGTGACAATGCTTTTAACAGCAATATTCACAGTATAAGCTATAACTTCCAAGCGGATTTTCATTAAATTTCTCTGAATGCCCGACAATCTATAACAAATGGCCACTACTATAGGAATATTAACGTAAAGTAACTCCAACAAAATTCAACAATTTCGATAATTGAACCAACAGTTTATGCTAACCCAACTATATTTACGTTAACTTCGAAAACCTTCACACATTTTGAAGATTTTTCCGAATCTTACCACAATATAAAGACAATTAGAATCCATAAGGTAATTCTGAAGTTTTACATATGCTACAGTGAGTGTTCTTATTTACAGCGACTGCTAATCAAACTCTAAGAGAAAAGAAATATATTTAGACCGTTCTGTTTGTCTTAGTTGATTTGAGGTAGGGTACTTTCCAGAATGTAAAAGTGACCTTTACTATTGATGCAATCATCAAAATAAGAACTTTAAGTATTACAATACTTCGCTTTCAGTTTTCTACCGGTCGTCACGTAGTTAGTTAAATTGATAGCAAAATTTAAGTCACGGTGCCCTAGAACAATATGAAATGTAGTACTTTTTAAGGATAGGATATGCTTATTAGACTGTATTCAATCTAAATCCGAAAACCTACCAAAATTTGTAAGATTTTACCAAGTCTTACCACAATATGCAGGCAAATAAAATCTATAAATATAATTCAAAACATTTATGTGCTTTGCCAAAAATACAATTTTTTGAAAAAATTCAAGAATGTTTTATTTCTCTTAGCAGATTTGAGATAGCGTATTTTTCAAGAGTGTAAAAGTGACAATGCTTTTAAAAGCAATATTCACAGTATAAGCTATAACTTCCAAGCGGATTTTCATTAAATTATTCTGAATGCCCGACAATTTATAACAAATGGCCACTACTGTAGGAATATTTACGTAAAGAAACTCCAACAAAATTCAACCATTTCGATAATTGAACCAACAGTTTATGCTAACCCAACTATATTTACGTTAACTTCGAAAACCTTCCCACTTTTTGAAGATTTTTCCGAATCTTACCACAATACACAGACAATAAGAATTCATAAGAGTAATTCCGAAGTTTTTTGTATGCTACAGTGAGTGTTCTTTTTTACAACGATTCTAATCAAACTCTTTGAGAAAAATGTGTTAGATTTTTGACCATTCTGTTTGTCTTAGTTGATTTGAGGAAGGGTACTTTCCAGAATGTAAAAGGGACCTTTACTGTTGATGCAATCATCAAAATAAGAACTATAAATATTACAATACTTCGCTTTCAGTTTGGTATCGGTCGTCACGTAGTTAGTTAAATTTGTAGCAAAATTTAAGTCACGGAGCCCTAGAACAATATGAAATGTAGTACTTTTTAAGGATAGGATAGGCTTATTAGACTATTTTCGATCTAACTCCCAAAACCTACCAATAATTTATAAGATTTTACGAAGTCTTACCACAATGTGCAGGAAAACAAAATCCATAAATATAATTCAAAATATTTATGTGCTTTGCCAAAAATATAATTTTTTGAAAAATTCACGAATGTTTTATTTGTCTTAGAAGATTTGCGAAAGCGTATTTTTCAAGAGTGTAAAAGTGAATATGCTTTTAACAGCAATATTCACAGTATAAGCTATAACTTCCAAGTGGATTTACTTTAAATTATTTTGAATGCCCGACAATTTATAACAAATGGCCACTACTGTAGGAATATTCACGTAAAGGAACTTCGACAAAATTCATCAATTTCGATACTTGAACCAACAGTTTATGCTAACCCAACTATATCTACGTTAACTTCGAAAACCTTCCCATACTTTGAAGATTTTTCCGAATCTAACCACAATATAAAGACAATTAGAATCCATAAGGGTAATTCCGAAGTTTTATATATGCTACAGTGAGTATTCTTATTTACAGCGACTGCTAATCAAACTCTAAGAGAAAAGAGATATATTTTAGACCGTTCTGTTTGTCTTAGTTGATTTGATTTAAGGTACTTTCCAGAATGCAAAAGTGACCTTTACTGTTGATGCAATCTTCAGAATAAGAACTTTAATTATTAAAATACTTCGCTTTCAGTTTTCTACCGGTCGTCACGTAGTTAGTTAAATTGGTAGCAAAATTAAGTCACAGATTTAGTTAAATTGGTAGCAAAATTTAAGTCACTGAGCCCTAGAAAATATCAAATAATTACTTTTTAAGGATTGGATATGCTTATTAGACTATATTCAATATAACTCCGAAAAAACTACAAAAATTTGTAAAATTTTACGAAGTCTTAACACAATATGCAGGCAAATAAAAACTATAAATTTAATTCAAAACATTTATGTGCTATGCCAAAAATACAATTTTTTTTTGAAAAAATTCAAGAATGTTTTATTTGTCTTAGAAGATTTGCGAAAGCGTATTTTTCAAGAGTGTAAAAGTGAATATGCTTTTAACAGCAATATTCACAGTACAAGCTATAACTTCCAATTGGATTTACTTTAAATTATTTTGAATGCCCGACAATTTATAACAAATGGCCACTACTGTAGGAATATTTACGTAAAGGATCTCCAACAAAATACAACAATTTCGATAATTAAAACATCAGTTTATGTTAACCCAACTATTTTTACGTTAACTTTGAAAACCTTCCCACGTTTTGAAGATTTTTCCTGTCTTACCGCAAAATACTTACAATTAGAATTCATAGGAGTAATTCCGAAGTTTTATGTATGCTACCATGAGTGTTAATTTTTACAGCGACTGCTAATCAAACTTTCAGAGAAAAATGAGTTAGATTTTAGACCGTTCTTTTTGTCTTAGTTGAATTGAGGTAGGGTACTTTCCAGAATGTAAAAGTGACCTTTACTATAGAGGCAATCTCCAAAATAAGAACTTTAAGTATTACAATATTTCGCTTTCAGTTTTCTACCGGTCGTGAAGTAGTTAGTAAAATTAGTAGCAAAATTTAAGTCACCTAGACCCAGAACAATATGAAATGTTGTACTTTTTACGGATAGGATATGCTTATTAGACTATTTTCAAACTAACTCCAAAAGCTCCGAAAATTTGTAAGATTCTACGAAGTCTTACCACATTATGCAGACAAATAAAATCTATAAATATAATTCAAATCATTTATGTGCTTTGCCGAAAATACAATTTATTGAAAAAAGTCAAGAATGTTTATTTGTCTTAGTAGATTTGAGATAGCGTATTAGTGTCAATGTTTGTAACAGCAATATTCACAGTATAAGCTCTAACCTCCGAAAGGAGTTTCATTAACTTTCTGTGAATGCCCGCCAAGTTATAACAAATAACCACTACTGTAAGAATATTTACGTAAAGGAACTTCAACCAAAATTCAAAAATTTCGATAATTGAACCAACAGGTTATGCTAAACCAACAATTTTTAAGTAAATTTCGTAAATCTTCACACATTTTGAAGATTTTTTCGAATCTTACAACAATATTCTGTCAATCAGAATTCATAAGAGAAATTCCGATGTTTTATGTATGTTACTGTGAGTGTCCTTATACACAGCGACTGCTAATCAAACTCTTAGTGAAAATCGTTGTATTTTAGACCGTTCTCTTTGTCTTAGTTGATTTGAGGTAGGGTACGTTCCAGATGTAAAATTGACCTTTACTATTGATGCAATCTTCAGAATTAGAACTTTAAGTACTACAATACTTCGCTTTCAGTTTTCTACCGGTCGTCATGTAGTTAGTTAAATTAGTTGCAAAATTTAAGTCACGGAGCACTGGAACAATGTGAAATGTTGTACTTTTTAAGGATAAGATATGCTTATCAGACTATTTTCAAACTAACTCCGAAAACCTACGAAAATTTGTAAGATTGTACGATGTCTTACCACAATATGCAGGCAAATAAAATCTATAAATATAATTCAAAACATTTATGTGCTTTTGACGAAAATACAATTTATTGAAAAAATTTAAGAACGTTTTATTTGTCTTATTCGATTTGAGATAGCGTATTAGTTGCTGTTTTTAACAGCAGTATTTACAGTACAAGCTATAAGTCTCAAGTGGATTTTCATTAAATTTCTCTGAATGCCCGCCAATTTATAACAAATGGCCACTACTGTAGGTATATTTACGTAAATTAACTTAAACAAAATTCAACAATTTCGATAATCGAACCAACAGGTTATGCTAACCCAACTATTTTTACGTTAACTTCAAAAACCTTCCCACGTTTTGAAGATTTTGAAGATTTTTCCGTGTCTTACCACAAAATACTGACAATTAGAATTCATAGTAATTCCGAAGTTTTATGTATGCTACCATGAGTGTTATTTTTTACAGCGACTGCTAATGATACTTTCAGAGAAAAATGAGATAGATTTAAGACCGTTCTGTTTGTCTTAGTTGATTTGAGGTAGGGTACTTTCCAGAATGTAAAAGTGACCTTCAATATAAAGGCAATCTTAAAAAAAAGAACTTTATGTATTACAATACTTCGCTTTCAGCTTTCAACCGGTCGTCAAGTAGTTAGTTAAATTGGTAGCAAATTTAAGTCACGTAGCCCCAGAACAATATGAAATGTTGTATTTTTTAAAGATAGGATATGCTTATCAGACTATTTTCAAACTAACTCCGAAAAGCTACCAAAATTTGTAAGATTTTACGAAGTCTTACCACAATATGCAGACAAATAAAATCTATAAATATAATTCAAAACATTTATGTGATTTGCCAAGAATACAATTTTTTTTAAAGAATTCAAGAATGTTCTATTTGTCTTAGAAGATTTGCGAAAGCGCATTTTTCAAGAGTGTAAAAGTGACAATGCTTTTAACAGCAGTATTCACAGTATAAGCTATACCTTCTGATCGGATTTTCTTTAACTTTCTATGAATACCCGCCAATTTCTAACAAACGGCCACTACTGTAGGAATTTTTACGTAAATGAACTCCAACAAAATTCAAAAATTACGATAATTTAACCAACAGGTTATGCTAACCCAACTATTTCTAAGTTAACTTCGTAAAACTTCCCACAATTTAAAGATTTTTTCGAATCTTACAACAATATCCAAAAAATTAGAATTCATAAGAGTAATTCCGAAGTTTTAAGTATGCTACAGTGAGTGTTCCTATTTACAGCGACTGCTAATCAAACTCTTAGAGAAAAGAGTTATATTTTAGAGCGTTTTGTTTGTCTTAGTTGATTTGAGTTAGTGTACTTTCCTGATTGTAAAAGTGACCTTTACTATTGATGCAAACTTCATAATAAGAACTTTAAGTTATACAATACTTCAATTTCAGTTTTCTAAATAAAATACAATTATTTACACTCAGAGTTAGATTGGCATTCGCTGTAAATAAGAACACTAAATGTAACATACATAAAACTTCGGAATTACTCTTATGAATTCTAATTTTTTGGATATTGCTGTAAATCTGCTATTGCTCATCATTGGTACTGCTCATCAAACTCAAACTTTCCACAATGTATAAGTGAACTTTAATATTGATGCAATCTTTAGAATAAGAACTTCAAGTAATACAATACTTCGCTTTAATGTTATTAAATGGTCGTCAATGGTTTTCGTCAATGGTTTTCGAATCTTACAACAATATTCAGACAATTAGAATTCATAAGAGTAATTTCAACGTTTTATGTATGTTACTGTGATTGTTCTTATTTACAGCGACTGCTAATCAAACTATAAGAAAAAATAGTTGTATTTTAGACCGTTTTGTTTGTCTTAGTAGATTTGAGTTAGGGTACTTTCCAGAATGTAAAGGTGACCTTTACTTAAGAACTTTAAGTATTACAATGCTTCGTTTTCAGTTTTCTCCAGTTGGTCAAGTAGTTAGTTAAATTGGCAGCAAATTTAATTCACGGAGCCCTAGATCATTATGAAATGTTGTACTTTTTAAGGATAGGATATGGTTATCAGACTATTTTCAAACTAATTCCGAAAACCTACCAAAATTTGTAAGATTTTACGAAGTCTTACCACAATATGCAGGCAAATAAAATGTATAAATATAATTTAAAACATTTATGTGCTTTGCCAAAAATACAATTTTTTGAAACAATTCAAGAATGATTTATTTGTCTTTATAGATTTTAGATAGCGTATTTTTCGAAAGTGTAAAAGTGACAATGTTTTTAACAGCAATATTCACGGTATAAGCTCTACCTTCCCAAAAAAATTTTCATTAAATTTCTCTGAATGCCGCCAATTTATAACAAATGGCCACAAATGTAAAAATATTTTCGTAAAGGAACTCCAACAAAAATTCAAAAATTTCGATAATTGAATCAACAGGTTATGCTAAGCCAACTATGTTTACGTTAAATCCGTGAACCTTCTCACCATTTGAAGATTTTTTCGAATCTTACCCCAAAATACAGACAATTAGAATTCATAAGAGTAATTCCGAAGTTTTATTTATGCTATAGTGAGTGTTCTTATTTACATCGACTGCTTATCAAACCCTTAGAGAAAAATGAGTTAGGTTTTAGACGGTTCTGTTTGTGTTATTTCATTTGAGGTAGGGTACTTTCCAGAATGTAAAAGTGACCATTACTATTGAGGCAATCTTCAGAATAAGAACTTCCCGTTTCGTTTTCTACCGGTCGTCAAGTAGGTAATTAAAATAGTAACAAAATTTAAGTCGCGGAGCCCTAGAACAATATGAAATGTTGTACTTTTTCAGGATAGGATATGCTTATCAGACTAAAAAGCAATTAAACGAAAATTCACAATATTTTCGGGCCCTCAAAACGTAACGGAAACTTTAAAAAATTACCGAAACTTCTCACCCCTTTGCAACCCTAATTAAAGCTATCCGTGGGATGCTTTGCTGGAGGTAACGTACCGTGGTGAATAATCTGACCTGTGAACAATAACTCTACAATTAGGTCTCTCTCCAACCTATACTTTCTATGCTATACAAAATCTCGACAATTATGTCGCTCTCTCCCTCTTTCCAACCTACACTTTAAATCATGAATTATATAACACTTGTCTTCAATTACGTAATTATTTGCTTTTTCCGTTTCACATAGGGAGACACAAAGTGCTTCGGTGAATCGCCGGTTCGCGTCCATCGCTAGACGTCGTCAATCCATTGCAGTCTTTTCTGTAAATGAGATGTATTTGGAAAATAGACTACCTTGAGACTCGGCACTCAACCTTCTTCAATGAATCGTAAGTGGATTAATGTGACTGGGAAAAGGTTTATGGAGCGTTTCATATCAAGATGGGCATGGCCTAGCCTTAATTAAAGAAGCACCTATTACCAGCTATTACGCCGATATCGACACTCAAAAACGAGCCGATACCGATACGAGGCACAAACTCGTGCCCAGTTATGATTTCCAAGTTAAAGATAATGCACTGGTTCAGAGTTAAAAATAGTTTTCAAAAAATTGAATGGCAGATGTTATCATTGTCATATTTGCCAAAAAGTAGGGAACTGCACTACATCGGAATGTCATTTCACTTTGCAACTTGTTTTGAGGGTTTTGATCAATTTTTCATCATTACCATGCCACAACGTTGTCTCTCCAACGTAGACATGTTGACACAAAGCGTAATATTTTTGAAGAAAATGTTGAAAAATTTAAACATACGACTATTATCACGGAACAACATAATGAAAACGTTCTTATTTATACGAATGTATACGCGAAAGAAAAAGATTCTTAACTGGCTGAAGACCTAAACGTAGGTTTCATAGATGTTAATGCTGTACTTCAAAATTTTGTTGAGATACAATTGTTAATTTGAAACATTTGCTTGGAGTGCGCACTATTTTATGAAATAACTACTATTCTAAGTATGGAACTTATTTCCTTCTCAAATCAATAAGAGGATTTTTTCATAATAATAAACAACAGCAAATTGGTTGATCTTTCATATATCTGGCACAAACCGTAAATAATTAGCGGAATCGCCAATTTTCAGGCCGATAATATAACGATGCTTCAAAAATAACCGATATCGATTCATGTCATAATTATACCTTTTTTCAAGACGTTTTGAATTTCTCCTGTTTGTCAAAGTTGAAATGAGCCACGGCTATCTTCTCTGTGGTGTATTTAGTCCGAAAAACCGAGATGAGGGAAGAGAAAAGGCGCAAAACCTCATTCCGGCACTAAATATATTTCCAACACTGACGCTCTCTTTAGCCTTGCGTAAAAAACCGCTTATAAAACAGTGATTTTCCAGAAGCTAACTAAAACTACGGGCGCCAATACAAACACTGAAATCAAAACATACATGCAGTGAAGTAGGCCTAGAAACAAAGAGTAATCGGGACCATATCGAATAGGCAATCAGAGACGTAAACATCTTGGATGACTACAAGACGTAAACAATGTTAAGAAAAACATGTAAAACTATCTAAAAACCATTATAAAAGGTCATCAACAGTTTTTGTAACAATAATAACACAACAACCACTAAGGCACCGGTACCGCCTTTTACAACGAAACTAACTTTCCAAAATGAGGCGTCCCCGATAAACCTTGTTTATTGAAAGCCACTGTAATTAAGACCGGAAGCAGTGTCTAAAAGAGACCAACTAATATTCACTTAATCTCAAAGAGCTACAACAAGACATAGTACCAGAAAATGCACTCTAAGAGGCAAACATCCGAAAAAGTACTCTTACGACACGCAGGAAATACGTTTAGACTATTTTGTATCCCGTACCGACAAAACTAAGAATTATCTAAAACTAAGATTGTGCCATGCTCAAATACCATGTAGGTAGTAGGGTCTTTACAATAGTCCTAACATTTCTACGCGTCGTAAGAGCAGACTTAAAAGAACCAGAAAATGGTAGATCGTCCAAGGCATACACCACTCGCATCACTTTAGCAAAGCGGCTCAATTCCATTTGGGATGCTTTGCGCCAAGAGTGCAGTTGCTGGTACTACATGTTGTATTAACTCGTTGTCATTTGGGCGGTCGTTGATAAGTTCCTTTTATGCACTGCTTCTGGCCTTGCCAAAATAGAACTCCAAAGAATAAAATAAAAAAAATTAAGATTATTTTTCGCTGTTTTTGTGAAAACCGAGTCGCAGATAAATACTTGGAAGTATACTTATAGATTTGAACTGCGTGATATTTGTTGTTTAATAATTGGAAAAATGAAAATCTTGGTTGATTCTGAGAGTTATCGTGAAAATAGTTTGATTACCTCAACCTTCTTGAATAAAATAAATAAATTTGAGTTCTGCTAGTCTTCTGTTTTTCAAATTTTATGTATCCTTCTTTTTTGTTAATTTTTCACTTGAATTTGCTCAGAGCAAGATTTTAGAAGACGTCCAATAAAATGAGTCACCCAAAACCACTCTTGTGCAACGATCTACATGCGAGCAGAAACGAAGGCTGAAGAACCTTCATTACTAGAAGCTACTTATTCACTCGAGGGAAACTAGTGTGAAGGCAACGACAAGCAGAGCATTAAAAATTTTTCAAAAATTTCATTCTTTATTCAAACAGATAAATATTGGAATTATATTTATAGATATCTGTTTCATGATAATTGCGGTAGGTTTTGAGAGTTATTATCTAAACAGTTTGATTAGCTTAAGCATTACCTCTGGGAATAAATATCAATTATTTTAAGCTTTGCTAGTGATCAGTTGTTTAAATTTAATGTCCCCTTCAATTGGGTTTCTCTTTATTCTGCCGCTCACTATCACATTGAAAAATAAAACAAACTTGATGCTTATACTTTTTAATAGAACAATATACTGTTGCAAAACCACTTTCACGTTTAAACCCTTCTACCTGCCATCTAATACTTATTTCGTCAAAGAAAACATTCTATGAAAATTTTTGAACATTTTATTTTTCTCGAAACAGATTAATATTTGGAAGTATACGTATAGATTTAAACTGGCTGCTATTTGTGATATGATTGTTGCAAAAAATGAAAATCTTGGTGGGTTTTACGAGTTATCGTGAAAATGGTTTGATTAGCAAAACCTCTTTGAATTTTGTTGGAGTTCCTTTCTTTATATCCTTCACTCGAGTTTTTCTTTGTTCGGCCATATATTTAGAACGTTGAAAACAAACTAACTTGGTGATTATACAAAACAATTTCCACTTTCAAGTCTTTAAAAAACTCGCCATCTCACATCTATTACGATAAACAGTCTCGGCTCTTTGCCATAAAAATGGTCGTTAGTTAGTTTATTTAAGCACTGCTTCCGACTTCGCCTGAAGCAAAATTGAAATTGAATTTTTTTGTATTTTGCTGGTTGAGCATATTTCTATACTAAAATGGTAACTATCATCGTTTTTTTTCACCGGTTGAACAAAGTAGTAGAAGCAACATTTTTCTCCACAGGCAGCTAAGTGTAAGTAGTCCTTAGGCAGCAGTTAATACCTTGTCCAGCGTAATCCACTCAAAGACGGGCAATAAAAAAAAAATAATAGGAAATTTAATGATCGTATAAAATGTTATACGTGTTTTTATAAGATTTTTATTTTTTACTTTGGAGTTCACTTTTAGCAAAGTCAGAAGCAGTGCATAAAAGGAACTTATTGACAACCTCCCAAATGGCAAAGAGTTAGCACAACATGTAGTACCAGCAACTGCACTCTTGGCGCAATGCTTCCCATATGGAACTGACCCGCTATATTAAGGTTCAGCGAGTGGTATATGCTTTGGACAATTTAGTCTGCTCTTACGGCGCGTAGGAAATGTTAGGACTATTGTAAAGTCCGTACCTACATGGTATTTGAGCATAGCGCAATCCGATCGGTTATGGAGAATTCTTAGTCCTGTCGGTACGGGATACAAAATAGTCCAAACGCATTTCCTGTGTGCCGTGACAGACGACTAGAAAGGGAAAAAAATGGCAGATGATTTTTAACATCGCTCGGGGCAGATACTGATCATCGCGCCTTATTATAAAGGTTCAGTTATTTTTCGGACGTTTGCTGCTTAGAGTACAGTTGCTGGTACTATTTCTTGTTAGAGCTCTTTGCGATTGAGTGAATATTATTAGTTGGGCCCTTTTAGACACTGCTTCCGGTCTTACTTACAGTGGCTTTCAATAAACAAGGTGTATCGGCGACGGCTCATTTTGGAGAGTTAGTTTCGTTATAAAAGGCGGTACCGGTGACTTAGTGGTTGTTGTGTTATTATTATTACAAAAACGGTTGATGACCCTTTATAATGGTTTTTAGATAGTTTTACATTTTTTTTTAACACTGTTTACATATTGTAGTCATCCAAGATGTTTACGTCTCTGATTGCCTATTCGGTATGGTCGCGATTACTCTTTGTTTCTAGGCCTACTTTACTGCATGTATGTTTTGATTTTAGTGTTTGTGTTGGCGTCGTAGTTTCAGTTAGCCTCTGGAAAATCACTGTTTTATAAGTGATTTCTTACGCAAGGCTAAAGGCAGCGTCAGTATTGAGAATATATTTAGTGCCGGAATGAGGTTTTGCGTCTTTTATCTTCACTCATCTCGGTTTTTCGGACTAAATACACCACAGAGGAGATAGCCGTGGCTCATTTCAACTCCGACAAACAGGAGAAATTCAAAACGTCTTGACAAAAGGTATAATTTTGACATGAATCGGTACTGGTTATTTTTGAAGCATCGATATATTATCGTCCTGAAAATGGCTGATTCCGCTGAATATTTACGGTTTGTGCCAGATATATGAAAGATCAACGTTTTCGACTGTTGGATAGCGGAAACGAGTGGAAAATTGTTCATTTGGGAATGCAAATTGCTGTTGTTTTTTTTACAAAAAAAATCCTCTTATTGATTTGAGAAGGGAATAAGTTCCATACTTAGAATAGTAGTTATTTCATAAAATTGTGCGCACTTCAAGCTAATGTTTCAAATTAACAATTGTATCTCAACAAAATTTTGAAGTACAGCATTAACATCTATGAAACCTATGTTTAGGTCTTTTTCTTTAGCCAGTTAAGGTAATTGTCGTATGTTTAAATCAATTTGTTCAAAAATATTACACTTTGTGTCAACATGTCTACGTTGGAGAGACAGCGTTGTGGTATGGTAATGATGAAAAATTGATCAAAACCCTCAAAACAAGTTGCAAAGTAAAATGACATTCCGATGTAGTGCAGTTCCCTACTTTTTATCAAATATGACAATGATAATATTTTTAACTCTGAACCAGTGCATTATCTTCAACTTGGAAATCCTAACTGAGCACGAGTTTGTGCCTGGTATCGGTATCGGCTCGTCTTTGAGTGTCGATATCGGCGTCATAGCTGGTAATAGGTGCTTCTTTAACTAAGGATAGGCCATGCCCATCTTGATATGAAACGCTTCATAAACCTTTTCCCGGTCACATTGATCCACTTTCGATTCATTGAAGAAGGTTAAGTGCCGAGTCTCAAGGTAGTCTATTTTCCAAATACATCTCATCTACAGAAAAGACTGAAATGGATTGACGACGTCTGGCAATGGACGCGAACCAGCGATTCACTGAAGCCCTTTTGTGTTTCGGTATGTGAAACGGAAAAAGCAAAAATGACGTAATTGAAGACAAGTGTTATATAGTTCATGAGGTAAAGTATAGTTGAATATATAGGGGAAAAAAATAAATTGTTCAGGCACCGTCCTATAGTAAATAGATCCACTGGCGAAAGACGGGTGGTTGGAGAGAGGGACGTAATTGTCGACATTTTGTTGTAAGTTATTGTTCACAGGTCAGATTACAATGTGGGGCAGCTTGGTTTGGTGGTTTAAGTGGTAAAGCGTGATCGTAGTTTCTGAAAAATCAATAGTTTGATGCTCGGTCGTTTCACCACGGTACGTTACCTCCAGCAAAGCATCTCACAGAGAGCTGTAACTAGGGTTGCAAAGGGGTGGGAAGTTTCCGGTAATTTTTTAAAGTTGCCGTTAATTTTCAATATTGTGAATTTTCGTATAATTGCTTTTTTGATTTGAATCACTAAAAAATATTTTAAACCATCTTTGTATGTTACCCTCCTTATATAATTAAATCTCATAATTAGACAGCAATTGGTTCCAACCTATGAATAGTTTGTCAACCTTGAACAAGTCCTCGATAACTTTATCGCAAGTAGGACTGGGCAATTTGATTCGGTGATTTGAATCGATAAGAAGAAAAAATTATTATTTGAATTAATCATGCATTCATAGGATCAGAAACTTGCTAAGTGAAGTGAATTTTCATTTTCAATGAAAAAACTTCAATCAATTTTTGGTAATGTTTAACTAAATCGATTGAATTCTGTCGTTCAATTGTGAAACTTTTCCGTTTTTGACATGGAATGTGAATTGAAGATACAGTCCCTTCATGTTTCTTTTTGTTAATATTAGTAATACATAACTATAAATTTCATAATAGAGACAATTTGTAATAGTAAAAATGGTATATCTATTATTTATGCAGAAGTGGAGACTCAATCGGATTCAAAAAATATCCGACTCAAAGTGGAATTCCAAGTTTTGCTCAGCCCTAATCACAGACTAACAGACAAATGACAAATCAACTCCCAGAAGTGTTTCGGTCTAAAACAAAATATCGTGAGGTCATGATGCATACTTGTTTTAAAAATAAAATGCCAGGCCACAGCAACAATGCAGAAAAGCCGTATTGGTATTTGTCGACAAAATCTATCGAAATTTCCAGTTAGTTCCCATTTTTTGACAAAATTTCCGATGGTGAATTACCTCCCATGAAAATTCCCGAAACTTTGCAACCCTGGCTTTAACACAAAATAGTTGCTAATAAGATCCGTGCTTAATATCTTTTAGTTATAATCCTCCATAAGCTCTCTTTCTTTAATAGATTAAGGGTAGCGAATAATTTGAAAGAGCAAATAAGAAAATTCTGTCGGGAACTTCACAACTGCATCGGGGATGATTGAAGGATGGAAGGTTGCAATGTGTCACGTAGACACTGCTAATCGCTTTCACAACCAACTCTGCTAGGGCACACGGAAAAATTTAATAAAATACTTGTCTCGGGCTGACATGGCATCTCACATTGCTATGGTTTATTCGCGCTCTCCTTACCCGAATATATCACACTTGCGGATTGTTTTAATGTTCTATCAACCTCTTTCATAAAAACATCGCAGAATTATCTTTATTAATTTAGCCTAAAAATTGTTTGTCAAATTATGTTGCTTTTTGAGTTTTATCTTAAATTCATCGATTCATATGCTTAACTTTTTCCGATTTGAAAGAGGGCAGAGAGTGAACAAAGATCATCTGCGAGAAAAGACAGATTTCTACAATTTCCATATAAGGATATTGAAGTTTTGCCATTAGTTCAACTGTAGTGTACAAACATTAGTACCAAAAGCATATATTTTGCCAAATATATAGATAGTTGATGGAACGAACCGCCATAAACCGCTAATATTTGGCAAAAAATAAGAAAACAGGTAAATAAGGTGGTTCAAATTATGAATTGGCTTTCATTACTTTCAATTAAATTGTAGAGAGCCTTCAACCTAAGGGTATGGATCAAAAAATTACAATTCGGAAGTTCTGATATTTGAAACTAATTTATGAGCAGATAAAAAATACCTCATTTAATTTTTTCGCAAAAATGTTTCAAGACGTTCAATTTTTTTCCCAAAATATTAGGATTATTTACTCTAACAAGCATTTTAGGTAAATATCGGCGTCGGCAGGTATCGATAATTTTGACTAGGTTTTCACCTTTTTTTGGTAAGAGTGCATCCAGTAGAATAAAATGTTTTGTATGATTATAGATGTTTATATTCTGTTTGCGATAGAATACTCCAAATCTATATCAAACTATCTTGGTAAGCTTAGTGCGCTAAATGATATGAAATCTGGTTAGCGTAACCGATTGGTATAATCTCAGGAATTAATCTCATAGTTATATTTTGATATTGTTTTAACTGGATAACGGAAATTTCTTAAACAATTTAAAAAAAAAATGTTAAAAGATCGGATAAATGTTTAAGATTACATTTATGAATTTATTTGACTGCTAATTGTGGTATGATTGCTGAAAATCTTGGTGGGTTTTCATAGAAACTTAATAGCATATCCAACTGTGAAATTTTTTTCTATTTTTTTTCAATATTGTTCTTTAAAATTAAATATACAGTTCGCAGTTTTCTTTTTTTCCTGGCTTCTCATTAAAAGGTTGAAAGCAGAATAATTGGATATTAGAGTTTTATAATTTGAAAGTATGCAGTTGAAAAAAAATATAACTTAAATACATTACGACAAACAGAACCTTCATATATATTTTCAAGAATAGCTACAAGGCAAAATAGATACTTTCTAAGCTTTTTGATTGAAAGAAACTCGGTTGAAAGCAATTCTTAAATGTTTTGTGCTTTTAGCAAAATAGATACATGTCTGAGCTACGTTTATTGCTTGCTAATCGTGGTATGATTGATGAAAATGTGGAAAATTTTGGTAGGTTTCTAGGAGGTACCTTGCAAATATATATCTGATTAGCATATCTCATTGAAAAAATGTATTATGATTGATAAAAATCTGAAAAATTTTGATAGATTTTTATGAGGTACTTTTCAAATGTTTCTGATTAGTTAAATTTTTTTTTTCAAATTTTGGTTATTTTGATTTATATTATTTTAACTTCGATATACCTTTCACAGAAGTTTCCCTTTTTTGCTTGCACTAGAGAAATGCAAGTACATTGCAAATAGTCTGATTAGCATATCCTGTTGAGGAAAATTTACGAAAAATTTGGTTTTCTCGGTTTCTGTAGATGCAAGTTCGATATACCATTCAATAAAATTTCTTTTTTGTCTTGCTTCACACTAGCACGTGAAAACAAAATAATTTAATACTCGAGTTTTTTTTAAGATATGCAGTTGAAAAGAGCTGTTAAATTTGAATTGTGAAAAAATACACTATCTCAAGTGTACTGCAACAAAGAGAAGAGGATCTGGAAGATTCAAAAAATCTGTATTTTGGGCAATTCAGATACATTTTTGGAGGTATATTTTTAGATCATTATAGCGTGCTAATTGTCCTATGCGTCTTTTCAAAAATTTTGGTGGAAAGAAATACATCTTTTCAAATATGTTACAACAAACAGAACAATCTTAAATTTTTCAAAATTCGGAAATATTTTTTGTGCGAGATTTATAGTGTGATTAGTAAATTGAATTTTAATATACTTAACAATTTTGACAATTTTCCAAATTCTGTGATCAAAATTCTAAGTTCATTAAATTTTCTTTGTTGTTTTGTTACTCATTCCTACGTGGCCAACTAATTCGTTACGTGAGTGTTCTAATCTAAAGATATGCGATTGAAAACAAATTTACTTAGGAATCGTGAAAACATGCACCATCTCAATTGTAATTGCATTACGACAAACAAAACCTTTCCCAATTGTTTTAGTCCATAACGCGTTTTGGCAAACCAGATACTTTTTTAGAGCCATGTATATTGATTTTTATTGCGGTATGATTGCTGGAAATTTTGAAAATTCTGATAGGTTTTAAGAGTTAGCTTACAAATAGTCTGAATAGCATAACCCGTCTGAATAAATTTTAAAAAATATTATTCTTTTTTGTACATATTTTTTAAAGTTTAATAACCGTTAGATAAGGTTTCTTAAATTCTCTTACACACTAGTACATTGAAAGCAAAGATTTTTCGACTTTGAAGACATACAGTTAAAACAATTGTCACTTTTGAATCGAGAAACCATACACTATCACAATAGTATTTAAACAAACGGAACGTTCTTAAATATTCTCAAAAATTTGTGTTTTTGGCAAACTTAACGTTCGTATTCTGAAGATTGCATCAATATTAAAGGTCACTTGTACAATCTAGAAAAAAGCCTACCTCAAATCAACTACGACAAACAGAACGGTCTAAAATCTAACCCATTTTTTCTAAGAGTTTGATAAGCAGTCGCTGTAAATAAGAACACTCACTGTAGCATACATAAAATTACGGAATTGCTCTTATAAATTGGATTGTCTGTATATTGTGGTACGATTCGGAAAAATCTTCAAAATATGGTAAGGTTTTCGAAGTAAACGTAAAAATAATTGGGTTAGCATAACCTGTTATTTCAATTATCGAAATGGTTGAATTTTTTTTGTAGTTAATTTACGTAAATATTCCTACAATATTCCTACCATTTGTTATAAATTGTCGGGTATTCAGGGAAATTTAATGAAAATCCGCTCGGAAGTTATAGCTTATATTGTGAATATTGCTGTTAAAAGCATTGTCACTTTTACACTCTTGAAAATTACGCTATCTCAAATCTGCTAAGAGAAATAAAAAATTCTTGAATTTTTTCAAAAATTTGTATTTTTGGCACAGAACATAAATGTTTTGAATTATATTTGTAGATTTTATTTGCCTGCATGTTGTGGTAAGACTTCGTACAATCTTACAAATTTTTGTAGGTTTTTGGAGTTAGATTGGAAATAGTCTAATAAGCATATCCTATCCTTTAAACGTACTACATTTCATATTGTTCTAAGTCTCCGTGACTTAAATTTTGCCACCAGTTAAACTAATTAGGTGACGACCGGTAGAAAACTGAAAGAGAAGTATTGTAATACTTAAAGTTCTTATTCGGAAGATAGCATCACGAGTAAAGGTCACTTTTATATTCTGGAAAGTACCCTCAATCAAATCAACAATGACAAAAACAACGGTCTAAAATATATCTCTTTACAGCAGTCGCTGTAAATAAGAACACACACTGTAGCATACATAAAACTTCGGAATTACTCTTATGGATTCTAATTGTTTTCATATTGTGGTAAGATTCGGGAAAAATCTTCAAAATGTGGGAAGGTTTTTGAAGTTAACGTAAAAATAGTTGGGTTAGCATAAACTGTTGGTTCAATTATAGAAATTGTTGAATTTTGTTAGAGTTCATTTACGTAAATATTCCAACAGTAGTGGCCATTCGTTATAAATTGTCGGGCATTCAGAGAAATTTAATGAAATTCCGCTTGGAAGTTATAGCTTATACTGTGAATATTGCTGATAAAAGCTTTGTCACTTTTACACTCTTCAAAAATACGCTATCTCAAATCTGCTAAGTGAAACAAAACATTCTTGAATTTTTCCAAAAAATTATATTTTTGGCAAAGAACATCAAATGTTTTGAATTTCATTTATAGATTTTATTTGCCTGCATATTGTGGTAAAACTTCGTAAAATTTTACAAATTTTGGTAGTTTTTCGGAGATTGAAAATAGTCTAATAAGCATACCCTACCTATCCTTTAAAAGAACTACATTTCATATTTTTCTAGGGCTCCGTGACATAAATTTTGATACCAGTTTAACAAACTACGTGACGAAAGGTAGAAAACTGGAAGCGAAGTATTGTAATACTTAAAGATTTTATTCTGAAAATTGCCTCAAGAGTAAAGGTCACTTTATATTCTGGAAAGTAACCTAAATCATATCAACTAAGACAAACAGAACGGTCTAAAATATATCTCTTTTTTCTTAGAGTTTGATTAGCAGTCGCTATAAATAAGAACACTCACCGTAGCATACGTAAAACTTCGGAATTACTCTTATAAATTCTAATTGTCTGTGTTTTGTGGTAAGATTCGGAAAAAGATTCAAAATGTGGGAAGGTTTTCCAAGTTAACGTAAAAATAGTTGGGTTAGCATAACCTGTTGGTTTACCTATCGAAATTGTTGAATTTTGTTGGAGTTTATTTACGTAAATATTCCTAAACTAGTGGGCATTTGTTATAAATTGGCGGGCATTCCGAAAAATTAAATGAAAATCCGCTTGGAAGTTATAGCTAATACTGTGAATATTGCTCTTAAAAGCATTGTCACTTTTACACTCTTCAAAAACACGCAAATCTGCTAAGAGAAATAAAACATTCTTGAATTTTTCAAAATTATATATTTTTAGCAAAGCACATAAATGTTTTGAATTATATTTATAGATTTTATTTGCCTGCATATTGTGGTAAGACTTCGTACAATCTTACAAATTTTTGTAGGTTTTTGGAGTTAGATTGGAAATAGTCTAATATGGATATCCTATCCTATTGTCTTCATATTGTGGTAAGATTCGGAAAAATCTTCAAAATGTGGGAAGGTTTTTGAATTTAACGTAAAAATAGTTGGGTTAGCATAAACTGTTGGTTCAGTTATCGAAATTGTTGAAATTTGTTGGAGTTCCTTAACGTAAATGCTTCTACAATAGAGGCCATTTGTTATAAATTGTCGGGCATTCAGAGAAATCTAATAAAAATCCGCTTGGAAGTTATAGCTTATTTTGTGAATATTGCTGTTAAAATCATTGTCACTTTTACACACTTGAAAAATACTCTATCTCAAATCTGCTAAGAGAAATAAAACATTCTTGAATTTTTTCAAAAAATTGTATTTTTGGCAAAGCACAAAAATGTTTTGAATTATATTCATAGATTTTATTTGCCTGCATATTGTGGTAAGACTTCGTAAAATCTTACAAATTTTGGTAGGTTTTTGGAGTTAGATTAAAAATAGTCTAATAAAAATATCATATCCTTTAAAAGAACTACATTTCATATTTTTCTAGGGCTCCGTGACTTAAATTTTGCTACCAATTTAACTAACAACGTGACGACCGGTAGAAAACTGAAAGCGAAGTAATGTAATACTTAAAGTTCTTTTTCTGAAAATTGCATCGAGAGTACAGGTGACTTTTACATTCTGGAAATTACCCTAAATCAAATCAACTAAGACAAACTGAAAGATCTACGATATATCTCTTTCCTCTAAGAGTTAGATTAGCCGTCGCTGTAAATAAGAACACTCACTGTAGCATGCATAAAACTTTGGAATTACTCTTATGAATTCTAATTGTCTGTGGTTTTTGGTGAGATTCGGAAAAATCTGTTAAAAATGTGGGAAGGTTTTTGAAGTTAACTTAAAAATAGTTGGGTTAGCATAACCTGATGGATCAATTATCGAAATTGTATAATTTTGTTGTAGTTCCTTTACGTAAATATTCCTTCAATAGTGGTCATTTGTTATAAATTGTCGGGCATTCAGAGAAATTTAATTAAAATCCGCTTGGAAGTTATAGTTTATACTGTGAATATTACTGTTAAAAACATTTTCACTTTTACACTCTTGAAAAATACGCTATCTCAAATCTGCTAAGAGAAATAAAACATTCTTGAATTTTTTCAAGAAATTGTATTTTTGGCAAAGCACATAAATGTTTTGAATTATATTTATAGATTTTATTTGCCTGCATATTGTGGTAAGACTTCGTAAAATCTTACAAATTTTGGTAGGTTTTCGGAGTTAGATTAAAAATAGTCATATAAGAATATCCTATCCTTTAAAAGAACTACATTCTAATTTTTCTAGGGCTCCGTGACTTTAATTTTGCTACCAATTTAACTAACAACGTGACGACCGGTAGAAAACTGAAAGCGAATTAATGTATTACTTAAAGTTCTTTTTCTGAAAATTGCATCGAGAGTAAAGGTCACTTTTACATTCTGGAAAGTACCCTAAATCTAATCAACTAAGACAAACAGAAAGATCTAAAATATATCTTTTTCCTCTAAGAGTTTGATTAGCAGTCGCTGTAAATAAGAACATTCACTGTAGCATACATAAAACTTTGGAATTACTCCTATGAATTCTAACATCTGTGGTTTTTGGTAAGATTCGGAAAAATCTTCCAAATGTGGGAAGGTTTTCGAAGTTGTTAACGTAAAAATAGTTGGGTTAGCATAACCTGTTGGTTCAATTATCGAAATTGTTGAATTTTGTTGGAGTTCCTTTACGTAAATATTCCTTCAATAGTGGTCATTTGTTATAAATTGTCGGGCATTCAGAGAAATTTAATGAAAATCCGCTTGGAAGTTATAGCTTATACTGTGAATATTGCTGTTAAAATCATTGTCACCTATACACTCTTGAAAAATACGCTATCTCAAATCTGCTAAGAGAAATAAAACATTCTTGAATTTTTTCAAAAAATTGTATTTTTGGCAAAGCACATAAATGTTTTGAATTATATTTATAGATTTTATTTGCCTGCATATTGTGGTAAGACTTCGTAAAATCTTACAAATTTTGGTAGGTTTTCGGAGTTAGATTAAAAATAGTCTAATAAGCATATCCTATCTTTAAAAAGTACTACATTTCATATTGTTCTAGGGCTCCGTGAATTAAATTTTGCTACCAATTTAACTAAGAACGTGACGACCGGTAGAAAACTGAAAGCGAAGTATTGTAATACTTAAAGTTCTTATTCCGAAAATTGCATCAAGAGTTAACGTCACTTTTACATTCTGGAAAGTACCCTAAATCAAATAAACTAAGACAAACAAAACGGTCTAAAATATATCTCGTTTCTCTAAGAGTTTGATTAGCAGTCGCTGTAAATAAGAACACTCGCTGTAGCATACACAAAACTTCGGAATAACTCTTATGAATTCTAATTGTCTGTGTATTGTGGTAATATTCGGTAAAATCTTTAAAATGTGGGAAGGTTTTCTAAGTTAACGTAAAAATAGTTTGGTTAGCATAAACTGTTGGTTCAATTATCGAAATTGTGGAATTTTGTTGGAGTTCCTTTACGTAAATATTCCTACAGTAGTGGCCATTTGTTATAAATTGTCGGGCATTCAGAATAATTTATTGAAAATCCCCTTGGAAGTTATAGCTTATACTGTTAATATTGCTTTTAAAAGCACTGCCACTTTTACACCCTTGAATAATACGCTATCTCAAATCTGCTAAGAGAAATAAAACATTCTTGAATTTTTCAAAAAATTGTATTTTTGGCAAAGCACATAAATGTTTTGAATTATATTTATAGATATTATTTGCCTGCATATTGTGGTAAGACTTCGTAAAATTTTACAAATTTTGGTAGGTTTTCGAAGTTAGATTGAAAATAGTTTAATAAGCATATCTTATCCTTTAAAAATACTACATTTCATATAGTTCAAGGGCTCCGTGACTTAAATTTTGCTAACAATTTAACTAACTACGTGATGACCGGTAGAAAACTTAAAGGAAGTATTGTAATACTTAAAGTTCTTATTTTGATGATTGCATCAATATCAAAGGTCCCTTTACATTCTGGAAAGTACCCTACCTCAAATCAACTAAGACAAACAGAACGGTCTAAAATATATTTCTTTTCTCTTAGAGTTTGATTAGCAGTCGCTGTATATAAGAACACTCTCTGTATCATACATAAAACTTCGGAATAACTCTTATGAATTCTAATTGTCTGTGTATTGTGGTAATATTCGGTAAAATCTTTTAAATGTGGGAAGGTTTTCTAAGTTAACGTAAAAATAGTTGGGTTAGCATAAACTGTTGGTTCAATTATCGAAATTGTTGAATTTTGTTGGAGTTCCTTTACGTAAATATTCCTATCGTAGTGGCCATTTGTTATAAATTGTCGGGCATTCAGAATATTTTAATGAAAATCCGCTTGGAAGTTATAGCTTATACTGTTAATATTGCTTTTAAAAGCATTGCCACTTTTACACCCTTGAAAAATACGCTATCTCAAATCTGCTAAGAGAAATAAAACATTCTTGAATTTTTCAAAAAATTGTATTTTTGGCAAAGCACATAAATGTTTTGAATTATATTTATAGATTTTATTTGCCTGCATATTGTGGTAAGACTTCGTAAAATTTTACAAATTTTGGTAGGTTTTCGCAGTTAGATTAAAAATAGTCTAATAAGCATATCCTATCCTTAAAAAGTACTACATTTCATATAGTTCTAGGGCTCCGTGACCTAAATTTTGCTACCAATTTAACTAACTACGTGACGACCGGTAGAAAACTTAAAGCGAAGTATTGTAATACTTAAAGTTCTTATTTTGATGATTGCATCAATAGTAAATGTCACTTTTACATTCTGGAAAGCACCCTACCTCAAATCAACTAAGACAAACAGAACGGTCTAAAATATATTTCGTTTCTCTTAGAGTTTGATTAGCAGTCGCTGTAAATAAGAACACCCACTGTAGCATATATAAAACTTCGGAATACCTCTTATGAATTCAAATTGTCTGTGTATTGAGGTAATATTCGGTAAAATCTTCTAAATGTGGGAAGGTTTTCAAAGTTAACGTAAAAATAGTTGGGTTAGCATAAACTGTTGGTTCAATTATCGAAATTGTTGAATTTTGTTGGAGTTCCTTTACGTAAATATTCCTACAGTAGTGGCCATTTTTTATAAATTGTCGGGCATTCAGAATAATTTAATGAAAATCCCCTTGAAAGTTATAGCTTATACTGTTAATATTGCTTTTAAAAGCATTGCCACTTTTACACCCTTGAAAAATACGCTATCTCAAATCTGCTAAGAGAAGTAAAACATTCTTGAATTTTTTAAAAAATTGTATTTTTGGCAAAGCACATAAATGTTTTGAATTATATTTATAGATTTTATTTGCCTGCATATTGTGGTAAGACTTCGTAAAATTTTACAAATTTTGGTAGGTTTTCGAAATTAGATTGAAAATAGTCTAATAAGCATATCCTATCCTTAAAAAGTACTACATTTCATATAGTTCAAGGGCTCCGTGACTTAAATTTTGCTACCAATTTAACTAACTACGTGACGACCGGTAGAAAACTCAATGCGAAGTTTTGTAATACTTAAAGTTCTTATTTTGATGATTGCATCAATAGTAAAGGTCAATTTTACATTCTGGAAAGCACCCTACCTCAAATCAACTATGACAAACAGAACGGTCTAAAATATATTTCTTTTCTCTTGGAGTTTGATTAGCAGTCGCTGCAAATAAGATCATTTACTGTAGAATAAATAAAACTTCGGAAAACCTCTTATGAATTCTAATTGTCTGTTTATTGTGGTAATATTCGGTAAAATCTTCTAAATGTGGGAAGGTTTTCGAAATTAACGTGAAAATAGTTGGGTTAGCATAAACTGTTGGTTCAATTATCGAAATTGTTGAATTTTGTTGGAGTTCCTTTACGTAAATATTCCTATCGTAGTGGCCATTTGTTATAAATTGTCGGGCATTCAGAATAATTTAATGAAAATCCGCTTGGAAGTTATAGCTTATACTGTTAATATTGCTTTTAAAAGCATTGCCACTTTTACACCCTTGAAAAATACGCTATCTCAAATCTGCTAAGAGAAATAAAACATTCTTGAATTTTTCAAAAAATTGTATTTTTGGCAAAGCACATAAATGTTTTGAATTATATGTATAGATTTTATTTGCCTGCATATTGTGGTAAGACTTCGTAAAATTTTACAAATTTTGGTAGGTTTTCGAAGTGAGATTGAAAATAGTCTAATAAGCATATCCTATCCTTTAAAAGTACTACATTTCATATAGTTCTAGGGCTCCGTGACTTAAATTTTGCTACCAATTTAACTAACTACGTGACGACCGGTAGAAAACTTAAAGCGAAGTATTGTAATACTTAAAGTTCTTATTTTGATGATTGCATCAATAGATAAGGTCACTTTTACATTCTGGAATGTAGCCTACCTCAAATCAACTAAGACAAGCAGAACGGTCTAAAATATATTTCTTTTCTCTTAGAGTTTGATTAGCAATCGCTGTAAATAAGAACACTCACTGTAGCATATATAAAACTTCGGAATACCTCTTATGAATTCTAATTGTCTGTGTATTGTGTTAATATTCCGTGAAATCTTATAAATGTGGGAAGGTTTTCGAAGTTAACGTGAAAATAGTTGGGTTAGCATAAACTGTTGGTTCAATTATCGAAATTGTTGAATTTTGTTGGAGTTCCTTTACATAAATATTCCTACAGTAGTGGCCATTTGTTATAAATTGTCGGGCATTCAGAATAATTTAATGAAAATCCGCTTGGAAGTTATAGCTTATACTGTTAATATTGCTTTTAAAAGCATTGCCACTTTTACACCCTTGAAAAATACGCTATCTCAAATCTGCTAAGAGAAGTAAAACATTCTTGAATTTTTTAAAAAATTATATTTTTGGCAAAGCACATAAATGTTTTGAATTATATTTATAAATTTTATTTGCCTGCATATTGTGGTAAGACTTCGTAAAATTTTTCAAATTTTGGTAGGTTTTCGAAGTTAGATTTAAAATAGTCTAATAAGCATATCCTATCCTTAAAAAGTACTACATTTCATATAGTTCAAGGGCTCCGTGACTTAAATTTTGCTACCAATTTAACTAATTACGTGACGACCGGTAGAAAACTTAAAGCGAAGTATTGTCATACTTAAAGTTCTTATTTTGATGATTGCATTAATAGTAAATGTCACTTTTACATTCTGGAAAGCACCCTACCTCAAATCAACTAAGACAAACAGAACGGTCTAAAAAATATTTCGTTTCTCTTAGAGTTTGATTAGCAGACGCTGTAAATAAGAACACCCACTGTAGCATATATAAAACTTCGGAATACCTCTTATGAATTCTAATTGTCTGTGTATTGTGGTAATATTCGGTAAAATCTTCTAAATGTGGGAAGGTTTTCAAAGTTAACGTAAAAATAGTTGGATTAGCATAAACTGTTGGTTCAATTATCAAAATTGTTGAATTTTGTTGGAGTTCCTTTACGTAAATATTCCTACAGTAGTGGCCATTTTTTATAAATTGTCGGGCATTCAGAATAATTTAATGAAAATCCCCTTGAAAGTTATAGCTTATACTGTTAATATTGCTTTTAAAAGCATTGCCACTTTTACACCATTGAAAAATACGCTATCTCAAATCTGCTAAGAGAAGTAAAACATTCTTGAATTTTTACAAAAATTATATTTTTGGCAAAGCACATAAATGTTTTGAATTATATTTATAAATTTTATTTGCCTGCATATTGTGGTAAGACTTCGTAAAATTTTTCAAATTTTGGTAGGTTTTCGAAGTTAGATTTAAAATAGTCTAATAAGCATATCCTATCCTTAAAAAGTACTACATTTCATATAGTTCAAGGGCTCCGTGACTTAAATTTTGCTACCAATTTAACTAATTACGTGACGACCGGTAGAAAACTTAAAGCGAAGTATTGTCATACTTAAAGTTCTTATTTTGATGATTGCATTAATAGTAAATGTCACTTTTACATTCTGGAAAGCACCCTACCTCAAATCAACTAAGACAAACAGAACGGTCTAAAATATATTTCGTTTCTCTTAGAGTTTGATTAGCAGTCGCTGTAAATAAGAACACCCACTGTAGCATATATAAAACTTCTTAATACCTCTTATGAATTCTAATTGTCTGTGTATTGTGGTAATATTCGGTAAAATCTTCTAAATGTGGGAAGGTTTTCAAAGTTAACGTGATAATCGTTGGGTTAGCATAAACTGTTGGTTCAATTATCGAAATTGTTGAATTTTGTTGGAGTTCCTTTACGTAAATATTCCTACAGTAGTGGCCATTTTTTATAAATTGTCGGGCATTCAGAATAATTTAATGAAAATCCCTTTGAAAGTTATAGCTTATACTGTGAATATTGCTTTTAAAAGCATTGCCACTTTTACAACCTTGAAAAATACGCTATCTCAAATCTGCTAAGAGAAATAAAACATTCTTAAATTTTTCAAAAAATTGTATTTTTGGCAAAGCACATAAATGTTTTGAATTATATTTATAGATTTTATTTGCCTGCATATTGTGGTAAGACTTCGTAAAATTTTACAAATTTTGGTAGGTTTTCGAAGTTAGATTGAAAATAGTCTAATAAGCATATCCTATTCTTTAAAAGTACTACATTTCATATAGTTCTAGGGCTCCGTGAATTAAATTTTACTACCAATTTAACTAACTACGTGACGACCGGTAGAAAACTTAAAGCGATGTATTGTAATACTTAAAGTTCTGATTTTGATGATTGCATCAATAGTAAAGGTCACTTTTACATTCTGGAAAGTAGCCTACCTCAAATAAACTAACACAAACAGAACGGTCTAAAATATATTTCTTTTCTCTTAGAGTTTGATTATCAGTCGCTGTAAATAAGAACACTCACTGCAGCATATATAAAACTTCGGAATACCTCTTATGAATTCTAATTGTCTGTGTATTATGGTAATATTCGGTAAAATCTTCTAAATGTGGGAAGGTTTTCGAAGTTAACGTGAAAATAGTTGGGTTAGCATAAACTGTTGGTTCAATTATCGAAATTGTTGAATTTTGTTGGAGTTCCTTTACGTAAATATTCCTACAGTAGTGGCCATTTTTTATAAATTGTCGGGCATTCAGAATAATTTAATGAAAATCCCCTTGATAGTTATAGCTTATACTGTTAATATTGCTTTTAAAAGCATTGCCACTTTTACACCCTCGAAAAATACGCTATCTCAAATCTGCTAAGAGAAGTAAAACATTCTTGAATTTTTTAAAAAATTATATTTTTGGCAAAGCACATAAATGTTTTGAATTATATTTATAGATTTTATTTGCCTGCATATTGTGGTAAGACTTCGTAAAATTTTACAAATTTTGGTAGGTTTTCGAAGTTAGATTGAAAATAGTCTAATAAGCATATCCTATCCTTAAAAACTACTACATTTCATATAGTTCAAGGGCTCCGTGACTTAAAATTTGGTACCAACTTAACTAACTACGTGACGACCGGTGGAAAACTTAAAGCGAAGTATTGTAATACTTAAAGTTCTTATTTTGATGATTGCATCAATAGTAAAGGTCACTTTTACATTCTGGAAAGTAGCCTACCTCAAATCAACTAAGACAAGCAGAACGGTCTAAAATATATTTCTTTTCTCTTAGAGTTTGATTAGCAGTCGCTGTAAATAAGAACACTCACTGTAGCATATATAAAACTTCGGAATACCTCTTATGAATTCTAATTGTCTGAGTATTGTGTTAATATTCCGTAAAATCTTATAAATGTGGGAAGGTTTTCGAAGTTAACGTGATAATAGTTGGGTTAGCATAAACTGTTGGTTCAATTATCGAAATTGTTGAATTTTGTTGGAGTTCCTTTACATAAATATTCCTACAGTAGTGGCCATTTGTTATAAACTGTCGGGCATTCAGAATAATTTAATGAAAATCCCTTTGAAAGTTATAGCTTATACTGTGAATATTGCTTTTAAAAGCATTGCCACTTTTACAACCTTGAAAAATACGCTATCTCAAATCTGCTAAGAGAAAAATAAAACATTCTTAAATTTTTTAAAAAATTGTATTTTTGGCAAAGCACATAAATGTTTTGAATTATATTTATAGATTTTATTTGCCTGCATATTGTGGTAATACTTCGTAAAATTTTACAAATTTTGGTAGGTTTTCGAAAGTTAGATTGAAAATAGTCTAATAAGCATATCCTATTCTTTAAAAGTACTACATTTCATATAGTTCTAGGGCTCCGTGAATTAAATTTTACTACCAATTTAACTAACTACGTGACGACCGGTAGAAAAACTTAAAGCGATGTATTGTAATACTTAAAGTTCTGATTTTGATGATTGCATCAATAGTAAAGGTCACTTTTACATTCTGGAAAGTACCCTACCTCAAATAAAAACTATGACAAACAGAACGGTCTAAAATATATTTCTTTTCTCTTAGAGTTTGATTAGAAGACGCTGTAAATAAGAACACTCACTGTAGCATACATAAAACTTTGGAATAACTCTTATGAATTCTAATTGTCTGTGTATTGTGGTAATATTCGGTAAAATCTTCTAAATGTGGGAAGGTTTTCTAAGTTATCGTAAAAATAGTTGGGTTAGCATAAACTGTTGGTTCAATTATCGAAATTGTTGAATTTTGCTGGAGTTCCTTTACGTAAATATTCCTACAGTAGTGGCCATTTGTTATAAATTGTCGGGCATTCAGAATAATTTAATGAAAATCCGCTTGGAAGTTATAGCTTATACTGTTAATATTGCTTTTAAAAGCATTGCCGCTTTTACACCCTTGAAAAATACGCTATCGTGACGACCGGTAGAAAACTTAAAGCGAAGTATTGTAATACTTAAAGTTCTGATTTTGATGATTGCATCAATAGTAAAGGTCACTTTTACATTCTGGAAAGTACCCTACCTCAAATAAACTATGACAAACAGAACGTTCTAAAATATATTTCTTTTCTCTTAGAGTTTGATTAGAAGACGCTGTAAATAAGAACACTCACTGTAGCATACATAAAACTTTGGAATAACTCTTATGAATTCTAATTGTCTGTGTATTGTGGTAATATTCGGTAAAATCTTCTAAATGTGGGAAGGTTTTCTAAGTTATCGTAAAAATAGTTGGGTTAGCATAAACTGTTGGTTCAATTATCGAAATTGTTGAATTTTGCTGGAGTTCCTTTACGTAAATATTCCTACAGTAGTGGCCATTTGTTATAAATTGTCGGGCATTCAGAATAATTTAATGAAAATCCGCTTGGAAGTTATAGCTTATACTGTTAATATTGCTTTTAAAAGCATTGCCGCTTTTACACCCTTGAAAAATACGCTATCTCAAATCTGCTAAGAGAAATAAAACATTCTTGAATTTTTCAAAAAATTGTATTTTTGGCAAAGCACATAAATGTTTTGAATTATATTTATAGATTTTATTTGCCTGCATATTGTGGTAAGACTTCGTAAAATTTTACAAATTTTGGTAGGTTTTCAAAGTTAGATTGAAAATAGTCTAATAAGCATATCCTATCCTTAAAAAGTACTACATTTCATATAGTTCAAGGGCTCCGTGACTTAAATTTTGCTACCAATTTAACTAACTACGTGATGACCGGTAGAAAACTTAAAGCGAAGTATTGTAATACTTAAAGTTCTGATTTTGATGATTGCATCAATAGTAAAGGTCACTTTTACATTCTGGAAAGTACCCTACCTCAAATAAACTATGACAAACAGAAAGGTCTAAAATATATTTCTTTTCTCTTAGAGTTTGATTAGAAGACGCTGTAAATAAGAACACTCACTGTAGCATACATAAAACTTCGGAATAACTCTTATGAATTCTAATTGTCTGTGTATTGTGGTAATATTCGGTAAAATCTTCTAAATGTGGGAAGGTTTTCTAAGTTATCGTAAAAATAGTTGGGTTAGCATAAACTGTTGGTTCAATTATCGAAATTGTTGAATTTTGCTGGAGTTCCTTTACGTAAATATTCCTACAGTAGTGGCCATATGTTATAAATTGTCGGGCATTCAGAATAATTTAATGAAAATCCGCTTGGAAGTTATAGCTTATACTGTTAATATTGCTTTTAAAAGCATTGCCGCTTTTACACCCTTGAAAAATACGCTATCTCAAATCTGCTAAGAGAAATAAAACATTCTTGAATTTTTCAAAAAATTGTATTTTTGGCAAAGCACATAAATGTTTTGAATTATATTTATAGATTTTATTTGCCTGCATATTGTGGTAATACTTCGTAAAATTTTACAAATTTTGGTAGGTTTTCGAAGTTAGATTGAAAATAGTCTAATAAGCATATCCTATTCTTTAAAAGTACTACATTTCATATAGTTCTAGGGCTCCGTGAATTAAATTTTACTACCAATTTAACTAACTACGTGACGACCGGTAGAAAACTTAAAGCGATGTATTGTAATACTTAAAGTTCTGATTTTGATGATTGCATCAATAGTAAAGGTCACTTTTACATTCTGGAAAGTACCCTACCTCAAATAAACTATGACAAACAGAACGGTCTAAAATATATTTCTTTTCTCTTAGAGTTTGATTAGAAGACGCTGTAAATAAGAACACTCACTGTAGCATACATAAAACTTTGGAATAACTCTTATGAATTCTAATTGTCTGTGTATTGTGGTAATATTCGGTAAAATCTTCTAAATGTGGGAAGGTTTTCTAAGTTATCGTAAAAATAGTTGGGTTAGCATAAACTGTTGGTTCAATTATCGAAATTGTTGAATTTTGCTGGAGTTCCTTTACGTAAATATTCCTACAGTAGTGGCCATTTGTTATAAATTTGTCGGCATTCAGAATAATTTAATGAAAATCCGCTTGGAAGTTATAGCTTATACTGTTAATATTGCTTTTAAAAGCATTGCCGCTTTTACACCCTTGAAAAATACGCTATCGTGACGACCGGTAGAAAAAAAAAAGCGAAGTATTGTAATACTTAAAGTTCTGATTTTGATGATTGCATCAATAGTAAAGGTCACTTTTACATTCTGGAAAGTACCCTACCTCAAATAAACTATGACAAACAGAACGGTCTAAAATATATATTTCTTTTCTCTTAGAGTTTGATTAGAAGACGCTGTAAATAAGAACACTCACTGTAGCATACATAAAACTTTGGAATAACTCTTATGAATTCTAATTGTCTGTGTATTGTGGTAATATTCGGTAAAATCTTCTAAATGTGGGAAGGTTTTCTAAGTTATCGTAAAAATAGTTGGGTTAGCATAAACTGTTGGTTCAATTATCGAAATTGTTGAATTTTGCTGGAGTTCCTTTACGTAAATATATTCCTACAGTAGTGGCCATTTGTTATAAATTGTCGGGCATTCAGAATAATTTAATGAAAATCCGCTTGGAAGTTATAGCTTATACTGTTAATATTGCTTTTAAAAGCATTGCCGCTTTTACACCCTTGAAAAATACGCTATCTCAAATCTGCTAAGAGAAATAAAACATTCTTGAATTTTTCAAAAAATTGTTGTTTTTTGGCAAAGCACATAAATGTTTTGAATTATATTTATAGATTTTATTTGCCTGCATATTGTGGTAAGACTTCGTAAAATTTTACAAATTTTTTGGTAGGTTTTCAAAGTTAGATTGAAAATAGTCTAATAAGCATATCCTATCCTTAAAAAGTACTACATTTCATATAGTTCAAGGGCTCCGTGACTTAAATTTTGCTACCAATTTAACTAACTACGTGATGACCGGTAGAAAAACTTAAAGCGAAGTATTGTAATACTTAAAGTTCTGATTTTGATGATTGCATCAATAGTAAAGGTCACTTTTACATTCTGGAAAGTACCCTACCTCAAATAAAACTATGACAAACAGAAAGGTCTAAAATATATTTCTTTTCTCTTAGAGTTTGATTAGAAGACGCTGTAAATATAAGAACACTCACTGTAGCATACATAAAACTTCGGAATAACTCTTATGAATTCTAATTGTCTGTGTATTGTGGTAATATTCGGTAAAAATCTTCTAAATGTGGGAAGGTTTTCTAAGTTATCGTAAAAATAGTTGGGTTAGCATAAACTGTTGGTTCAATTATCGAAATTGTTGAATTTTGCTGGAGTTCCTTTACGTAAATATTCCTACAGTAGTGGCCATATGTTATAAATTGTCGGGCATTCAGAATAATTTAATGAAAATCCGCTTGGAAGTTATAGCTTATACTGTTAATATTGCTTTTAAAAGCATTGCCGCTTTTACACCCTTGAAAAATACGCTATCTCAAATCTGCTAAGAGAAATAAAACATTCTTGAATTTTTCAAAAAATTGTATTTTTGGCAAAGCACAAATGTTTTGAATTATATTTATAGATTTTATTTGCCTGCATATTGTGGTAAGACTTCGTAAAATTTTACAAATTTTGGTAGGTTTTCGAAGTTAGATTGAAAATAGTTTAATAAGCATATCCTATCCTTAAAAAGTACTACATTTCATATAGTTCAAGGGCTCCGTGACTTAAATTTTGCTACCAATTTAACTAACTACGTGACGACCGGTAGAAAACTTAAAGCGAAGTATTGTAATACTTAAAGTTCTGATTTTGATGATTGCATCAATAGTAAAGGTCACTTTTACATTCTGGAAAGTACCCTACCTCAAGTAAACTATGACAAACAGAACGGTCTAAAATATATTTCTTTTCTTTTAGAGTTTGATTAGAAGACGCTGTAAATAAGAACACTCACTGTAGCATACATAAAACTTCGGAATAACTCTTATGAATTCTAATTGTCTGTGTATTTATGGTAATATTCGGTAAAATCTTCTAAATGTGGGAAGGTTTTTCTAAGTTATCGTAAAAAAAAATAGTTGGGTTAGCATAAACTGTTGGTTCAATTATCGAAATTGTTGAATTTTGCTGGAGTTCCTTTACGTAAATATTCCTACAGGAGTGGCCATTTGTTATAAATTGTCGGGCATTCAGAATAATTTAATGAAAATCCGCTTGGAAGTTATAGCTTATACTGTTAATATTGCTTTTAAAAGCATTGCCGCTTTTACACCCTTGAAAAATACGCTATCTCAAATCTGCTAAGAGAAATAAAACATTCTTGAATTTTTCAAAAAATTGTATTTTTGGCAAAGCACATAAATGTTTTGAATTATATTTATAGATTTTATTTGCCTGCATATTGTGGTAAGACTTCGTAAAATTTTAAAAAATTTGGTAGGTTTTCGAAGTTAGATTGAAAATAGTTTAATAAGCATATCTTATCCTTTAAAAATACTACATTTCATATAGTTCTAGGGCTCCGTGACTTAAATTTTGCTAACAATTTAACTAACTACGTGACGACCGGTAGAAAACTTATAGCGAAGTATGGTAATACTTAAAGTTCTGATTTTGATGATTGCATCAATAGTAAAGGTCACTTTTACATTCTGGAAAGTACCCTACCTCAAATAAACTATGACAAACAGAACGGTCTAAAATATATTTCTTTTCTCTTAGAGTTTGATTAGAAGACGCTGTAAATAAGAACACTCACTGTAGCATACATAAAACTTTGGAATAACTCTTATGAATTCTAATTGTCTGTGTATTGTGGTAATATTCGGTAAAATCTTCTAAATGTGGGAAGGTTTTCTAAGTTATCGTAAAAATAGTTGGGTTAGCATAAACTGTTGGTTCAATTATCGAAATTGTTGAATTTTGCTGGAGTTCCTTTACGTAAATATTCCTACAGTAGTGGCCATTTGTTATAAATTGTCGGGCATTCAGAATAATTTAATGAAAATCCGCTTGGAAGTTATAGCTTATACTGTTAATATTGCTTTTTTAAAGCATTGCCGCTTTTTACACCCTTGAAAAATACGCTATCTCAAATCTGCTAAGAGAAATAAAACATTCTTTAATTTTTCAAAAAATTGTATTTTTGGCAAAGCACATAAATGTTTTGAATTATATTTATAGATTTTATTTGCCTGCATATTGTGGTAAGACTTCGTAAAATTTTACAAATTTTGGTAGGTTTTCAAAGTTAGATTGAAAATAGTCTAATAAGCATATCCTATCCTTAAAAAGTACTACATTTCATATAGTTCAAGGGCTCCGTGACTTAAATTTTGCTACCAATTTAACTAACTACGTGACGACCGGTAGAAAACTTAAAGCGAAGTATTGTAATACTTAAAGTTCTGAATTTGATGATTGCATCAATAGTAAAGGTCACTTTTACATTCTGGAAAGTACCCTACCTCAAATAAACTATGACAAACAGAACGGTCTAAAATATATTTCTTTCCTCTTAGAGTTTGATTAGAAGACGCTGAAAATAAGAACACTCACTGTAGCATACATAAAACTTTGGAATAACTCTTATGAATTCTAATTGTCTGTGTATTGTGGTAATATTCGGTAAAATCTTCTAAATGTGGGAAGGTTTTCTAAGTTATCGTAAAAATAGTTGGGTTAGCATAAACTGTTGGTTCAATTATCGAAATTGTTGAATTTTGCTGGAGTTCCTTTACGTAAATATTCCTATCGTAGTGGCCATTTGTTATAAATTGTCGGGCATTCAGAATAATTTAATGAAAATCCGCTGCTTGGAAGTTACAGCTTATACTGTTAATATTGCTTTTAAAAGCATTGCCACTTTTACACCCTTGAAAAATACGCTATCTCAAATCTGCTAAGAGAAATAAAACATTCTTAAATTTTTCAAAAAATTGTATTTTTGGCAAAGCACATAAATGTTTTGAATTATATTTATAGATTTTATTTGCCTGCACATTGTGGTAAGACTTCGTAAAATTTTACAAATTTTGTAGGTTTTCGAAGTTAGATTGAAAATAGTCTAATAAGCATATCCTATTCTTTAAAAGTACTAACATTTCATATAGTTCTT
>OZ023140.1:8055098-8069269 GCA_963675895.2 Styela plicata
CGAAAACCTTCCCACATTTTGTAGATTTTTCCGAATGTTACCACAATAAAAAGACAATTACAATCCATAAGAGTAATTCCGAAGTTTTATGTATGCTGCAGTGAGTGTTCTTATTTACAGCGACTGCTCATCAAACTCTAAGAGAAAACAGAATGTAAAAGTGACCTTTACTATTGATGCAATCATCAAAAAAAGAACTTTTAAGTATTACAATGTTTCGCTTTCAGTTTTCTACCGGTTGTCACGTAGTTAGTTACATTGGTAGCCAAATTTAAGTCACGGAGCCCTAGAAAAATATGAAATGTAGTTCTATTAAAGAATAGGATATGCTTATTAGACTATTTTCAATCTAACTCCGAAAACCTACCAAAATTTGTAAGATTTTACGTAGTATTACCACAATATGTAGCCAAATAAAATCTATAAATATAATTCAAAACATTTATGTGCTCTGCCAAAAATAAAATTTTTTGAATTTTTACAATTCTTTGAAAAAATTCAAGAATGTTTTATTTCTCTTAGCAGATTTGAGATAGAGTATTTTTCAAGAGTGTAAAAGTGACAATGCTTTTAACAGAAATATTCAGAGTATAAGCTATAACTTCCAAGCGGATTTTCATTAAATTTCTCTGAATGCCCGACAATTTATAACAAATGGCCACTATTGTGGAATATTTACGTAAAGGAACACCATCAAAATTCAACAATTTCGATAATTGAACCAACAGGTTATGCTAACCCAACTATTTTTACGTTAACTTCGAAAAGCTTTCCACATTTTGAAGATTTTTTCCGAATCTTACGACAATATAAAGACAATTAGAATCATAAGAGTAATTCCGAAGTTTTATGTATGCTACAGTGAGTGTTCTTATTTTTAGCGACTGCTAATAAAAAACTCTTAGAGAAAAAGAGATATATTTTTAGACCGTTCTGTTTTTGTATTAGTTTATTTGATTTAGGATACTTTCCAGAATGTAAAAGTGAACTTTACTCTTGATGCAATTTTCAGGAATAAGAACTTTATGTATTACAGTACTTCGCTTTCAGTTTTCTACCGGTCGTCACGTTCAAGAATGTTTTATTTCTCTTAGCAGATTTGAGATGGCGTATTTTTGAACAGTGTAAAAGTGACAATGATTTTAACAGCAATATTTCACAGTATAAGCTTTAACTTCCAAGCGGATTTTCATTTAAATTTCTCTGAATGCCCGATAATTTATAACAAATGGCCACTATTGTAGGAATATTTACGTAAAGGAACTCCAACAAAATTCAACAATTTCGATATTTTGAAACAACAGTTTTTTTTCTAACCCAACTATTTTTTACGTTAACTTCGAAAACCTTCCCACATTTTGTAGATTTTTCGGAATTTTACCACAATATAAAGACAATTACAATTCATAAGAGTAATTCCGAAGTTTCATGTATACTGCAGTGGAGTGTGCTTATTTACAGCGACTGCTATTCAAAAAGTGCTAAGAGAAGAGAGAGATATTTTAGACCGTTCTGTTTGTCATAGTTGATTTGTTTTCAGGGTACTTTCCAGAATGTAAAAGGTGACCTTTACTATTGATGCCATCATCAAAATAAGAACTTTTAAGTATTACAATGCTTCGCTTTCAGTTTTCTACCGGTCGTCACGTAGTTAGTTAAATTAGTAGCAAAATTTAATTCACGGCGTGCTAGAACAATATGAAATGTAGTACTTTTCAAAGATAGGATATGCTTATTAGACTATTTTCAATCTAACCCCGAAAACCTACCAAAATTTGTAAGATTGTACAAAGTCTTACCACAATATGCAGGCAAATAAAATCTATAAATATAATTCAAAACATTTATGTGCTTTGCCTAAAATACAATTTTTTGAAAAAATTCAAGAATGTTTTATTTCTCTTAGCAGATTTGAGATAGCGTTGAAATGTAGTACTTTTTAAGGATAGGATATGCTTATTAGACTATTTTCAAACTAACTCCGAAAACCTACCAAAATTTGTAAAATTGTACGAAGTCTTACCACAATATGCAGGCAAATAAAATCTATAAATATAATTCAAAACATTTATGTGCTTTGCCAAAAATACAATTTTTTGAAAAAATTCAAGAATGTTTTATTTTTTTTAGCAGATTTGAGATTGCGTATTTTTGAGGAGTGTAAAAGTGACAATGCTTTTAACAGCAATATTCACAGTATAAGCTATAACTTCCAAGCGGAATTTCATTAAATTTCTCTGAATGCCCGACAATTTATAACAAATGGCCACAATTGCAGGAATATTTACGTAAAGAAACTCCAACAAAATTCAGCAATTTCGATAATTGAACCAACAGTTTATGCTAAACAGACAATTTTTACGTTGACTTCGAAAACCTTCCCACATTTTGTAGATTTTTCCGAATCTAACCACAATATAAAGACAATTACAATCCATTAGAGTAATTCCGAAGTTTTATGTATGCTGCAGTGAGTGTTCTTATTTACAGCGACTGCTAATCAAACTCTAAGAGAAAAGAGATATATTTTAGACCGTTCTGTTTGTCATAGTTGATTTGATTCAGGGTACTTTCCAGAATGTAAAAGTGACCTTTACTATTGATGCCATCATCAAAATAAGAACTTTTAAGTATTACAATGCTTCGCTTTCAGTTTTCTACCGGTCGTCACGTAGTTAGTTAAATTAGTAGCAAAATTTAATTCACGGCGTGCTAGAACAATATGAAATGTAGTACTTTTCAAGGATAGGATATGCTTATTAGACTATTTTCTATCTAACTGTGAAAACCTACCAAAATTTGTATGATTGTACAAAGTCTTACCACAATATGCAGGCAAATAAAATCTATAAATATAATTCAAAACATTTATGTGCTTTGCCTAAAATACAATTTTTTGAAAAAATTCAAGAATGTTTTATTTCTCTTAGCAGATTTGAGATAGCGTATTTTCAAGAGTGTAAAAGTGACAATGCTTTTAACAGCAATATTCACAGTATAATCTATAACTTCCACGCGGATTTTCATTAAATTTCTCTGAATGCACGACAATTTATAAAAAATGGCCACTATTGTAGAAATATTTACGTAAATAACCTCCAACAAAATTCAACAATTTCGATAATTGAACCAACAGTTTATGCTAACCCAACTAACTTTACGTTAACTTCGAATACATTACGATACTTCGCTATCAGTTTTCTATGAAATGTAGTATTTTTAAAGGATAGGATATGCTTATTAGACTATTTTCAAACTAAATCCGAAAACCTACCAAAATTTGTAAAATTGTACGAAGTCTTACCGCAATATGCAGGCAAATAAAATCTATAAATATAATTCAAAACATTTATGTGCTTTGTCAAAAATACATTTTTTTTAAAAAAATTAAGAATGTTTTATTTCTCTTAGCAGATTTGAGATAGCGTATTTTTCAAGAGTGTAAAAGTGACAATGCTTTTAACAGCAATATTCACAGTATAAGCTATAACTTCCAAGCGGATTTTCATTAAATTTCTCTGAATGCCCGACAATTTATAACAAATTGCCACCATTGTAGGAATATTTACGTAAAGGAACTCCAACAAAATTCAACAATTTCGATAATTGAACCAACAGTTTATGCTAACCCAACTACTTTTACGTTAACTTCGAAAACCTTCCCACATTTAGAAGATTTTTCCAAATCTTACCACAATATAAAGACAATTAGAATCCATATGAGTAATTCCGAAGTTTTATGTATGCTACAGTGAGTGTTCTTATTTACAGCGACTGTTGATCAAACTCTTAGAGAAAAGAGATATATTTTAGACCGTTCTGTTTGTCTTAATTGATTTGATTTTAAGTATTTTTATTATTTATATTTAAGAACTTTAAGTATTACAATACTTCGATTTCAATTTTCTACCAGTCGTCACGTTGTTAGTTTAATTGTTAGCAAAATTTAAGTCACGGAGCCCTAGAAAAATATTAAATGTAGTTCTTTTAAAGGATAGGATATGCTTATTAGACTATATTCAATCTAATTCCAAAAACCTACCAAAATTTGTAAGATTGTACGAAGTCTTACCACAATATGCAGGCAAATAAAATCTACAAATATAATTCAAAACATTTATGTGCTTTGCCAAAAATACAATTTTTTGAAAAAAATTCAAGAATGTTTTATTTCTCTTAGCAGATTTGAGATAGCGTATTTTTGAACAGTGTAAAAGTGACAATGCTTTTAACAGCAATATTCACAGTATAAGCTATAACTTCCAAGCGGATTTTCATTAAATTTCTCTGAATGCCCGATAATTTATAACAAATGGCCACTATTGTAGGAATATTTACGTAAAGGAACTCCAACAAAATTCAACAATTTCGATATTTGAACCAACAGTTTATTCTAACCCAACTATTTTTACGTTAACTTCGAAAACCTTCCCACATTTTGTAGATTTTTCGAAATTTTACCACAATATAAAGACAATTACAATTCATAAGAGTAATTCCGAAGTTTCATGTATGCTGCAGTGAGTGTGCTTATTTACAGCGACTGATATTCAAACTCTAAGAGAAGAGAGATATATTTTAGACCGTTCTGTTTGTCATAGTTGATTTGTTTCAGGGTACTTTCCAGAATGTAAAAGTGACCTTTTACTATTGATGCAATCATCAAAATTAGAACTTTTAAGTATTTTTAAATGCTTCGCTTTCAGTTTTTCTACCGGTCGTCACGTAGTTAGTTAAATTGGCAGCAAAATTTAAGTCACGGCGTGCTAGAAAAAATATGAAATGTAGAACTTTTCAAGGATAGGATATGCTTATTAGGACTATTTTCAATCTAACTCCGAAAACCTACCAAAATTTGTAAGATTGTACAAAGTCTTACCACAATATGCAGGCAAATAAAATCTATAAATATAATTCAAAACATTTATGTGCTTTGCCTAAAATACAATTTTTTTGAAAAAATTCAAGAATGTTTTTATTTTTCTCTTAGCAGATTTGAGATAGCGTATTTTTCAAGAGTGTAAAAAGTGACAATGCTTTTTAATAACAGCAATATTCACAGTATAAGCTATAACTTCCAAGCGGATTTTCATTAAAATTTCTCTGAATGCCCGACAATTTATATCAAATGCCACTATTGTAGAAATATTTACGTGAAGGATCTCCAACAAAATCCAAAAATTTCGATAATTGAACCAACAGTTTATGCTAACCCAACTAACTTTACGTTAACGTCGAATACATTACAATACTTAGCTTTCAGTTTTCTATGAAATGTAGTACTTTTTAAGGATAGGATATGCTTATTAGACTATTTTCAATCTAACTCCGAAAATCTACAAAAATGTGTAAGATTGTACGAAGTCTTACCACAATATGCAGGCAAATAAAATCTGTAAATATAATTCAAATCATTTATGTGCTTTGTCAAAAATACAATTTTTTGAAAAAATTCAAGAATGTTTTATTTCTCTTAGCAGATTTGAGATAGCGTATTTTTCAAGAGTGTAAAAGTGACAATGCTTTTAACAGCAATATTCACAGTATAAGCTATAACTTCCAAGCGGATTTTCATTGAATTTCTCTGAATGCCCGATAATTTATAACAAATGGCCACTATTGTAGGAATATTTACGTCAAGGAACTCCAACAAAATTCAACAATTTCGATATTTGAACACACAGTTAGGCTAACCCAACTATTTTTACGTTAACTTCGAAAACCTTCCCACATTTTGTAGACTTTTTTACCGAATTTTTACCACAATATAAAGACAATTACAATCCATAAGAGTAAATCCGAAGTTTCATGTATGCTGCAGTGAGTGTTCTCATTTACAGCGACTGCTAATCAAACTCTTAGAGAAAAGAGATATATTTTAGACCGTTCTTTTTGTCTTAATTGATTTGATTTTAAGTATTTTTATTATTTATATTTAAGAACTTCAAGTATTACAATACTTCGATTTCAATTTTCTACCAGTCGTCACGTTGTTAGTTATATTGTTAGCAAAATTTAAGTCACGGAGCACTAGAAAAATATGAAATGTCGTACTTTTTAAGGATAGGATATGCTTATTAGACTATTTTTCAATCTAACTCCGACAACCTACAAAAATTGTTTGTAAGATTTTACGAAGTTTTACCACACAATATGCAGGCAAATAAAATCTATAAATATAATTCAAAAAAATTTATGTGCTTTGCCAAAAAATACAATTTTTTGAAAAAAAATTCAAGAATGTTTAATTTTTTTTAGCAGATTTGAGATTGTGCGTATTTTTGAGGAGTGTAAAAGTGACAATGCTTTTAACAGCAATATTCACAGTATAAGCTATAACTTCCAAGCGGAATTTTCATTAAATTTCTCTGAATGCCCGACAATTTATAACAAATGGCCACAATTGCAGGAATATTTACGTAAAGAAACTCCAACACAAAATTCAGCAATTTCGATAATTGAACCAACAGTTTATGCTAAACAGACTATTTTTACGTTAACTTCGAAAACCTTCCCACATTTTGTAGATTTTTCCGAATCTAACCCACAATATAAAGACAATTACAATCCAATTAGAAATTTTCCGCGTTTTATATTCTGCCACATTACAATCATTAGAGGTATACCGCAGATTATGTATGCTGCAGTGAGTGTTTCTTATTTACAGCGACTGCTAATCAAACTCTTAGATAAAAGAGATATATTTTAGACCGTTCTGTTTGTCTTAATTGATTTGATTCAGGGTACATTACAGAATGTAAAAGTGACCTTTACTCTTGAGGCAATCATCAGAATCATAACTTTAAGTAATACAATACTTCGCTTTCAGTTTTCGACCGGTCGTCACATAGTTAGTTAAATTGGTAGGAAAATTTAAGTCACTGAGCCCAAGAAAAATATGAAATGTAGTATCTTTGGATATGCTTATTAGACTATTTTCAATCTAACTCCGAAAATCTACAAAAATGTGTAAGATTGTACGAAGTCTTACCACAATATGCAGGCAAATAAAATCTATAAATATAATTCAAATCATTTATGTGCTTTGTCAAAAATACAATTTTTTGAAAAAATTCAAGAATGTTTTATTTCTCTTAGCAGATTTGAGATAGCGTATTTTTCAAGAGTGTAAAAGTGACAATGCTTTTAACAGCAATATTCACAGTATAAGCTATAACTTCCAAGCGGATTTTCATTGAATTTCTCTGAATGCCCGATAATTTATAACAAATGGCCACTATTGTAGGAATATTTACGTCAAGGAACTCCAACAAAATTGAACAATTTCGATAATTGAACCAACAGTTTATGCTAAACAGACTATTTTTACGTTAACTTCGAAAACCTTCCCACATTTTGTAGATTTTTCCGAATCTAACCACAATATAAAGACAATTACAATCCATTAGAGTAATTCCGCAGTTTTATGTATGCTGCAGTGAGTGTTCTTATTTACAGCGACTGCTAATCAAACTCTTAGATAAAAGAGATATATTTTAGACCGTTCTGTTTGTCTTAATTGATTTGATTCAGGGTACATTACAGAATGTAAAAGTGACCTTTACTCTTGATGCAATCATCAGAATCATAACTTTAAGTAATACAATACTTCGCTTTCAGTTTTCGACCGGTCGTCACATAGTTAGTTAAATTGGTAGGAAAATTTAAGTCACTGAGCCCAAGAAAAATATGAAATGTAGTATCTTTGGATATGCTTATTAGACTATTTGCAATCTAACTACGAAAACCTACCAAAATTTGTAAGATTTTACGAAGTCTTACCACAATATGCAGGCAAATAAAATCTATAAATATAATTCAAAACATTTATGTGCTTTGCCTAAAATACAATTTTTTGAAAAAATTCAAGAATGTTTTATTTCTCTTAGCAGATTTGAGATAGCGTATTTTTCAAGAGTGTAAAAGTGACAATGCTTTTAACAGCAATATTCACAGTATAAGCTATAACTTCCACGCGGATTTTCATTAAATTTCTCTGAATGCACGACAATTTATAAAAAATGGCCACTATTGTAGAAATATTTACGTAAATAACCTCCAACAAAATTCAACAATTTCGATAATTGAACCAACAGTTTATGCTAACCCAACTAACTTTACGTTAACTTCGAATACATTACGATACTTCGCTATCAGTTTTCTATGAAATGTAGTACTTTTAAAGGATAGGATATGCTTATTAGACTATTTTCAAACTAACTCCGAAAACCTACCAAAATTTGTAAAATTGTACGAAGTCTTACCGCAATATGCAGGCAAATAAAATCTATAAATATAATTTAAAACATTTATGTGCTTTGTCAAAAATACATTTTTTTTAAAAAAATCAAGAATGTTTTATTTCTCTTAGCAGATTTGAGATAGCGTATTTTTCAAGAGTGTAAAAGTGACAATGCTTTTAACAGCAATATTCACAGTATAAGCTATAACTTCCAAGCGGATTTTCATTAAATTTCTCTGAATGCCCGACAATTTATAACAAATTGCCACTATTGTAGGAATATTTACGTAAAGGAACTCCAACAAAATTCAACAATTTCGATAATTGAACCAACAGTTTATGCTAACCCAACTACTTTTACGTTAACTTCGAAAACCTTCCCACATTTAGAAGATTTTTCCAAATCTTACCACAATATAAAGACAATTAGAATCCATAAGAGTAATTCCGAAGTTTTATGTATGCTACAGTGAGTGTTCTTATTTACAGCGACTGTTGCTCAAACTCTTAGAGAAAAGAGATATATTTTAGACCGTTCTGTTTGTCTTAATTGATTTGATTTTAAGTATTTTTATTATTTATATTCAAGAACTTTAAGTATTACAATACTTCGATTTCAATTTTCTACCAGTCGTCACGTTGTTAGTTTAATTGTTAGCAAAATTTAAGTCACGGAGCCCTAGAAAAATATTAAATGTAGTTCTTTTAAAGGATAGGATATGCTTATTAGACTATATTCAATCTAATTCCAAAAACCTACCAAAATTTGTAAGATTGTACGAAGTCTTACCACAATATGCAGGCAAATAAAATCTACAAATATAATTCAAAACATTTATGTGCTTTGCCAAAAATACAATTTTTTGAAAAAAATTCAAGAATGTTTTATTTCTCTTAGCAGATTTGAGATAGCGTATTTTTGAACAGTGTAAAAGTGACAATGCTTTTAACAGCAATATTCACAGTATAAGCTATAACTTCCAAGCGGATTTTCATTAAATTTCTCTGAATGCCCGATAATTTATAACAAATGGCCACTATTGTAGGAATATTTACGTAAAGGAACTCCAACAAAATTCAACAATTTCGATATTTGAACCAACAGTTTATTCTAACCCAACTATTTTTACGTTAACTTCGAAAACCTTCCCACATTTTGTAGATTTTTCGAAATTTTACCACAATATAAAGACAATTACAATTCATAAGAGTAATTCCGAAGTTTCATGTATGCTGCAGTGAGTGTGCTTATTTACAGCGACTGCTATTCAAACTCTAAGAGAAGAGAGATATATTTTAGACCGTTCTGTTTGTCATAGTTGATTTGTTTCAGGGTACTTTCCAGAATGTAAAAGTGACCTTTACTATTGATGCAATCATCAAAATTAGAACTTTTAAGTATTACAATGCTTCGCTTTCAGTTTTCTACCGGTCGTCACGTAGTTAGTTGAATTGGCAGCAAAATTTAAGTCACGGCGTGCTAGAACAATATGAAATGTAGAACTTTTCAAGGATAGGATATGCTTATTAGACTATTTTCAATCTAACTCCGAAAACCTACCAAAATTTGTAAGATTGTACAAAGTCTTACCACAATATGCAGGCAAATAAAATCTATAAATATAATTCAAAACATTTATGTGCTTTGCCTAAAATACAAATTTTTGAAAAAATTCAAGAATGTTTTATTTCTCTTAGCAGATTTGAGATAGCGTATTTTTGAACAGTGTAAAAGTGACAATGCTTTTAACAGCAATATTCACAGTATAAGCTATAACTTCCACGCGGATTTTCATTAAATTTCTCTGAATGCACGACAATTTATAAAAAATGGCCACTATTGTAGAAATATTTACGTAAATAACCTCCAACAAAATTCAACAATTTCGATAATTGAACCAACAGTTTATGCTAACCCAACTAACTTTACGTTAACTTCGAATACATTACGATACTTCGCTATCAGTTTTCTATGAAATGTAGTACTTTTAAAGGATAGGATATGCTTATTAGACTATTTTCAAACTAAATCCGAAAACCTACCAAAATTTGTAAAATTGTACGAAGTCTTACCGCAATATGCAGGCAAATAAAATCTATAAATATAATTCAAAACATTTATGTGCTTTGCCTAAAATACAATTTTTGAAAAAATTCAAGAATGTTTTATTTCTCTTAGCAGATTTGAGATAGCGTATTTTTCAAGAGTGTAAAAGTGACAATGCTTTTAACAGCAATATTCACAGTATAAGCTATAACTTCCAAGCGGATTTTCATTAAATTTCTCTGAATGCCCGATAATTTATAACAAATGGCCACTATTGTAGGAATATTTACGTCAAGGAACTCCAACAAAATTCAACAATTTCGATATTTGAACACACAGTTAGGCTAACCCAACTATTTTTACGTTAACTTCGAAAACCTTCCCACATTTTGTAGACTTTTCCGAATTTTACCACAATATAAAGACAATTACAATCCATAAGAGTAATTCCGAAGTTTCATGTATGCTGCAGTGAGTGTTCTCATTTACAGCGACTGCTAATCAAACTCTTAGAGAAAAGAGATATATTTTAGACCGTTCTGTTTGTCTTAATTGATTTGATTTTAAGTATTTTTATTATTTATATTTAAGAACTTCAAGTATTACAATACTTCGATTTCAATTTTCTACCAGTCGTCACGTTGTTAGTTATATTGTTAGCAAAATTTAAGTCACGGAGCACTAGAAAAATATGAAATGTCGTACTTTTTAAGGATAGGATATGCTTATTAGACTATTTTCAATCTTACTCCGACAACCTACCAAAATTTGTAAGATTTTACGAAGTTTTACCACAATATGCAGGCAAATAAAATCTATAAATATAATTCAAAAAATTTATGTGCTTTGCCAAAAATACAATTTTTTGAAAAAATTCAAGAATGTTTAATTTTTTTTAGCAGATTTGAGATTGCGTATTTTTGAGGAGTGTAAAAGTGACAATGCTTTAAACAGCAATATTCACAGTATAAGCTATAACTTCCAAGCGGAATTTCATTAAATTTCTCTGAATGCCCGACAATTTATAACAAATGGCCACAATTGCAGGAATATTTACGTAAAGAAACTCCAACAAAATTCAGCAATTTCAATAATTGAACCAACAGTTTATGCTAAACAGACTATTTTTACGTTAACTTCGAAAACCTTCCCACATTTTGTAGATTTTTCCGAATCTAACCACAATATAAAGACAATTACAATCCATTAGAGTAATTCCGCAGTTTTATGTATGCTGCAGTGAGTGTTCTTATTTACAGCGACTGCTAATCAAACTCTTAGATAAAAGAGATATATTTTAGACCGTTCTGTTTGTCTTAATTGATTTGATTCAGGGTACATTACAGAATGTAAAAGTGACCTTTACTCTTGATGCAATCATCAGAATCATAACTTTAAGTAATACAATACTTCGCTTTCAGTTTTCGACCGGTCGTCACATAGTTAGTTAAATTGGTAGGAAAATTTAAGTCACGGAGCCCAAGAAAAATATGAAATGTAGTATCTTTGGATATGCTTATTAGACTATTTGCAATCTAACTACGAAAACCTACCAAAATTTGTAAGATTTTACGAAGTCTTACCACAATATAAAGGCAAATAAAATCTATAAATATATTTCAAAACATTTATGTGCTTTGCCTAAAATACAATTTTTTGAAAAAATTCAAGAATGTTTTATTTCTCTTAGCAGATTTGAGATAGCGTATTTTTCAAGAGTGTAAAAGTGACAATGCTTTTAACAGCAATATTCACAGTATAAGCTATAACTTCCAAGCGGATTTTCATTAAATTTTTCAGAATGCCCGACAATTTATAACAAATGGCCACTATCGTAGAAATATTTACGTAAAGGACCTCCAACAAAATTCAACAATTTCGATAATTGAACCAACAGTTTATGCTAACCCAACTAACTTTACGTTAACTTCGAATACATTACGAAACTTCGCTTTCAGTTTTCTATGAAATGAAGTACTTTTTAAGGATAGGATATGCTTATTAGACTATTTTCAATCAAACTCCGAAAACCTACCAAAATTTGTAAGATTGTACGAAGTCTTACCACAATATGAAGGCAAATAAGATCTATAAATATAATTCAAAGCATTTATGTGCTTTGCCAAAAATACAATTTTTTAAAAAAAATTCAAGAATGTTTTATTTCCCATAGCAGATTGGAGATTGCGTATTTTTGAAGAGTGTAAAAGTGACATTGCTTTTAACAGCAATATTCACAGTATAAGCTATAACTTCCAAGCGGATTTTCATTAAATTTCTCTGAATGCCCGATAATTTATAACAAATGGCCACTATCGTAGGAATATTTACGTAAAGGAACTCCAACAAAATTCAACAATTTCGATATTTGAACCAACAGTTTATGCTAACCCAACTATTTTTACGTTAACTTCGAAAACCTTCCCACAGTTAGTAGATTTTTCCGAATTTTACCACAATATAAAGACAATTACAATCCATAAGAGTAATTCCGAAGTTTCATGTATGCTGCAGTGAGTGTTCTTATTTACAGCGACTGCTAATCAAACTCTTAGAGAAAAGAGATATATTTTAGACTGTTCTGTTTGTCTTAGTTGATTTGATTCAGAGTACTTTCCGGAATGTAAAAGTGACCTTTACTCTTGATGCAATCTTCAGAATCAGAACTTTAAGTAATACAATACTTCGCTTTCAGTTTTCGTCCGGTCGTCACGTTGTTAGTGATATTGGTGGCAAAATTTAAGGCACGGAGCACCAATAAATATGAAATGTAGTACTTTTTAAGGATAGGATATGCTTATTAGACTATTTTCAATCTAACTCCGAAAACCTACCAAAATTTGTAAGATTTTACGATGTCTTACCACAATATGCAGGCAAATAAAATCTATAAATATAATTCAAAACATTTATGTGCTTTGCCAAAAATAAAATTTTTTGAAAAAATTCAAAAATGTTTTATTTTTTTTAGCAGATTTGAGATAGCGTATTTTTGAAGAGTGTAAAAGTGACAATGCGTTTAACAGCAATATTCACAGTATAAGCTATAACTTCCAAGCGGAATTTCATTAAATTTCTCTGAATGCCCGACAATTTATAACAAATGGCCACAATTGCAGGAATATTTACGCAAAGAAACTCCAACAAAATTCAACAATTTCGATAATTGAACCAACAGTTTATGCTAACCCAACTACTTTTACGTTAACTTCGAAAACCTTCCCACATTTTGAAGATTTTTCCAAATCTTACCACAATATAAAGACAATTAGAATCCATAAGAGTAATTTCGAAGTTTTATGTATGCTACAGTGAGTGTTCTTATTTACAGCGACTGCTATTCAAACTCTGAGAGGAAAGAGATATATTTCAGACCGTTCTGTTTGTCTTAGTTGATTTGATTTTAAGTATTTTATTATTTATATTTAAGAACTTCAAGTAATACAATACTTCGCTTTTAGTTTTCTACCGGTCGTCGCGTTGTTAGTTAATTTGGTAGCAAAATTTAAGTCACGGAGCCCTAGAAAAATATGAAATGTAGTTCTTTTAAAGGATAGGATATGCTTATTAGACTATTTCCAATCTAACTCCGAAAACCTACCAAAATTTGTAAGATTTTACGTAGTCTTACCACAATATGCAGGCAAATAAAATCTATAAATATAATTCAAAATATTTATGTGCTTTGCCAAAAATACAATTTTTTTAAAAAATTCAAGGATGTTTTATTTTTCTTAGCAGATTTGAGATAGCGCATTTTTGAAGAGTGTAAAAGTGACAATGCTTTTAACAGCCATATTCACAGTATAAGCTATAACTTCCCAGCGGATTTTCATTAAATTTTTCTGAATGCCCGACAATTTATAACAAATTGCCACAATT
>OZ023140.1:8069369-8153033 GCA_963675895.2 Styela plicata
CATTCTGGAAAGTACCCTAAATCAAATCATATAAGACAAACAGAACGGTCTAAAATATATCTCTTTTCCCTAAGAGTTTGAATAGCAGTCGCTGTAAATAAGAACACTCACTGCAGCATACATAAAACTTTGGAATTACTCTTATGGATTATAATTGTCTTCATATTGTGGTAAGATTCGGAAAAATCTACAAAATGTGGGAAGATTTTCGAAGTTAACGTAAGAATAGTTGAGTTAGCATAAACTGTTCGTTCAATTATCGAAATTGTTGATTTTTGTTGGAGTTTCTTTTACGTAAATATTCCTACAATTGTGGCCATTTGTTTTAAATTGTCGGGCATTCAGAGAAATTTAATGAAAATCCGTTTGGAAATTATAGCTTATACTGTGAATATTGCTGTTAAAAGCATTGTCACTTTTACACTCTTCAAAAATTCGCTATTTCAAATCTGCTAAGAGAAATAAAACATTCTTGAGTTTTTTCAAAAAATTGTATTTTTGGCAAAGCACATAAATGTTTTGAATTATATTTATAGATTTTATTTGCCTGCATATTGTGGTAAGACTGCGTACAATCTTACAAATTTTGGTAGGTTTTCGGAGTTGGATTGAAAATAGTCTAATAAGCATATCCTATCCTTAAAAAGTATTACATTTCATATTGTTCTAGCGCGCCGTGACTTAAATTTTGCTACCAATTTAACTAACTACGTGACGACCGGTAGAAAACTGAAAGTGAAGTATTGTAATACTTAAAAGTTCTTTTTTTGATGATTGTATCAATTTTGATGATTGCATCAATAGTAAAGGTCATTTATACGTTCTGGAAAGTACCCTAAATCAAATCATATAAGACAAACAGAAAGGTCTAAAATATATTTCTTTTCTCTATGAGTTTGATTAGCAGTCGCTGTAAATAAGTACACTCACTGTAGCATACATAAAACTTCGGAATTACTCTTGTGGATTCTAATTGTCTTTATATTGTGGTAAGAATTGGAAAAATCTTGAAAATGTGGGAAGGTTTTCGAATTTAACGTAAAAATAGTTGGGTTAGCAAAAACTGTTGGTTCAAATATCGAAATTGTTGAATTTTGTTGGAGTTCCATTACGTTAATATTACTACAATAGTGGTCATTTGTTATAAATTATCGGGCATTCCGAGAAATTTAATGAAAATACACTTGGAAGTTATAGCTTATACTGTGAATATTGCTGTTAAATGCATTGTCACTTTTACACTCTTCAAAAATACGCTATTTCAAATCTGCTAAGAGAAATAAAACATTCTTGAGTTTTTTCAAAAAATTGTATTTTTGGCAAAGCACATAAATGTTTTTAATTATATTTATAAATTTTATTTGCCGTCATATTGTGGTAAGATTGCGTACAATCTTACAAATTTTGGTAGGTTTTCGGAGTTAGATTGAAAATAGTCTAATAAGCATATCCTATCCTTAAAAAGTACTACAGTTCATATTGTTCTAGCGCGCAGTGACTTAAATTTTGCTACCTATTTAACTAACTACGTGACGACCGGTAGAAAACTGAAAGCGGAGTATTGTAATACTTAAAGTTCTTATTCTGAAAATTGCATCAAGAGTAAAGGTCACTTTTACATTCTGGAAAGTACCCTAAATCAAATCAACTAAGACAAACAGAACGATCTAAAATATATCTCTTTTCTCTAAGAGTTTGATTAGCAGTCGCTGAAAATAAGAACACTCTCTGTAGCATACATAAAACTTCGGAATAACTCTTATGGATTCTAATTGTCTTTAAATTTTGGTAAGAATCGGAAAAACCTTCAAAATGTGGGAAGGTTTTCGAAGTTAACGTAAAAATAGTTGGGTTAGCATAAACTGTTGGTTCAATTATCGAAATTGTTGAATTTTGTTGGAGTTACTTTACGTGAATATTCCTACAATTGTGGCCATTTGTTTTAAATTGTCGGGCATTCAGAGAAATTTAATGAAAATCCGTTTGGAAATTATAGCTTATACAGTGATTATTGCTGTTAAAAGCATTGTCACTTTTACACTCTTGAAAAATACGCTATCTCAAATCTGCTAAGAGAAATAAAACGTTCACGAATTTTTTCAAAAAATTGTATTTTTGGCAAAGCACATAAATGTTTTGAATTATATTTATAGATTTTATTTGCCGTCATATTGTGGTAAGATTGCGTACAATCTTACAAATTTTGGTAGGTTTTCGGAGTTAAATTGAAAATAGTCTAATAAGCATATCCTATCCTTAAAAAGTAATACATTTCATATTGTTCTAGCGCACCGAGACTTAAATTTTGCTACCAATTTAACTAACAACGTGACGACTGGTAGAAAACTGAAAGCGAAGTATTGTAATACTTAAAGTTCTTAAATATAAATAATAAAAATACTTAAAATCAAATCAACTAAGACAAACAGAACGATCTAATATATATCTCTTTTCTCTAAGAGTTTGATTAGCAGTCGCTGAAAATAAGAACACTCACTGTAGCAAACATAAAACTTCGGAATAACTCTTATGAATTCTAATTGTCTGTGTATTGTGGTAAGATTCGGAAAAACCTTCAAAATGTGGGAAGGTTTTCGAAGTTAACGTAAAAATAGTTGGGTTAGCATAAACTGTTGGTTCAATTATCGAAATTGTTGAATTTTGTTGGAGTTACTTTACGTGAATATTCCTACAATTGTGGCCATTTGTTTTAAATTGTCGGGCATTCAGAGAAATTTAATGAAAATCCGTTTGGAAATTATAGCTTATACAGTGATTATTGCTGTTAAAAGCATTGTCACTTTTACACTCTTCAAAAATACGCTATTACAAATCTGCTAAGAGAAATAAAACATTCTTGAGTTTTTTCAAAAAATTATATTTTTGGCGCAAAGCACATAAATGTTTTGAATTATATTTATAGATTTTATTTGCCTGCACATTGTGGTAAGACTGCGTACAATCTTACAAATTTTGATAGGTTTTCGGAGTTGGATTGGAAATAGTCTAATAAGCATATCCTATCCTTAAAAAGTATTACATTTCAGATTTTTCTAGCGCGCCGTGACTTAAATTTTGCTACCAATTTAACTAACTACGTGACGACCGGTAGAAAACTGAAAGTGAAGTATTGTAATACTTAATAGTTCTTATTTTGATGATTGTATCAATTTTGATGATTGCATCAATAGTAAAGGTCACTTTTACGTTCTGGAAAGTACCCTAAATTAAATAAGACAAACAGAACGGTCTAAAATATATCTCTTTTCTCTAAGAGTTTGATTAGCGGTCGCTGTAAATAAGAACACTCACTGTAGCATACATAAAAACTTCGGAATTACTCTTATGGATTCTAATTGTCTTTATATTGTGGTAAGATTTGGAAATAATCTTTTAAAATGTGGGAAGGTTTTCGAAGTTAACGTAAAAATAGTTGGGTTAGCATAAACTGTTGGTTCAATTATCGTAATTGTTGAATTTTGTTGGAGTTCCTTTACGTAAATATTCCTACAATAGTTGACATTTGTTATAAATTGTCGGGCATTCAGAGAAATTTAATGAAAATCCGCTTGGAAGTTTTAGCTTATACTGTGAATATTGCTGTTAAAATCATTGTCACTTTTACACTCTTCAAAAATACGCGATCCCAAATCTGCTAAGAGAAATAAAACCTTCTTGAGTTTTTTCAAAAAATTGTATTTTTGGCAAAGCACATAAATGTTTTGAATAATATTTATAGATTTTATTTGCCTGCATATTGTGGTAAGACTTCGTACAATCTTACAAATTTTGGTAGGTTTTCGGAGTTAGATTGAAAATAGTCTAATAAGCATATCCTATCCTAAAAAAAGTACTACATTTCATATTGTTCAAGCGCGCCGTGACTTAAATTTTGCTACCAATTTAACTAACTACGTGACGATAGGTAGAAAACTGAAAGTGAAGTATTGTAATACTTAAAAGTTCTTATTTTGATGATTGTATCAATTTTATAATTGCATCAATAGTAAAGGTCACTTTTACGTTCTGGAAAGTACCCTAAATCAAATCATATTAGACAAACTGAACGATCTAAAATATATCTCTTTTTTCTAAGAGTTTGATTAGCAGTCGCTGAAAATAAGAACACTCACTGTAGCAAACATAAAACTTCGGAATAACTCTTATGAATTCTAATTGTCTGTGTATTGTGGTAAGATTCGGAAAAACCTTCAAAATGTGGGAAGGTTTTCGAAGTTAACGTAAAAATAGTTGGGTTAGCATAAACTGTTGGTTCAATTATCGAAATTGTTGAATTTTGTTGGAGTTTCTTTACGTGAATATTCCTACAATTGTGGCCATTTGTTTTAAATTGTCGGGCATTCAGAGAAATTTAATGAAAATCCGTTTGGAAATTATAGCTTATACAGTGATTATTGCTGTTAAAAGCATTGTCACTTTTACACTCTTCAAAAATACGCTATTACAAATCTGCTAAGAGAAATAAAACATTCTTTGGTTTTTTCAAAAAATTATATTTTTGGCGCAAAGCACATAAATGTTATGAATTATATTTATAGATTTTATTTGCCTGCACATTGTGGTAAGACTGCGTACAATCTTACAAATTTTGATAGGTTTTCGGAGTTGGATTGGAAATAGTCTAATAAGCATATCCTATCCTTAAAAAGTATTACATTTCAGATTTTTCTAGCGCGCCGTGACTTAAATTTTGCTACCAATTTAACTAACTACGTGACGACCGGTAGAAAACTGAAAGTGAAGTATTGTAATACTTAATAGTTCTTATTTTGATGATTGTATCAATTTTGATGATTGCATCAATAGTAAAGGTCACTTTTACGTTCTGGAAAGTACCCTAAATTAAATAAGACAAACAGAACGGTCTAAAATATATCTCTTTTCTCTAAGAGTTTGATTAGCGGTCGCTGTAAATAAGAACACTCACTGTAGCATACATAAAACTTCGGAATTACTCTTATGGATTCTAATTGTCTTTATATTGTGGTAAGATTTGGAATAATCTTTAAAATGTGGGAAGGTTTTCGAAGTTAACGTAAAAATAGTTGGGTTAGCATAAACTGTTGGTTCAATTATCGTAATTGTTGAATTTTGTTGGAGTTCCTTTACGTAAATATTCCTACAATAGTTGACATTTGTTATAAATTGTCGGGCATTCAGAGAAATTTAATGAAAATCCGCTTGGAAGTTTTAGCTTATACTGTGAATATTGCTGTTAAAATCATTGTCACTTTTACACTCTTCAAAAATACGCGATCCCAAATCTGCTAAGAGAAATAAAACCTTCTTGAGTTTTTTCAAAAAATTGTATTTTTGGCAAAGCACATAAATGTTTTGAATAATATTTATAGATTTTATTTGCCTGCATATTGTGGTAAGACTTCGTACAATCTTACAAATTTTGGTAGGTTTTAGGAGTTAGATTGAAAATAGTCTAATAAGCATATCCTATCCTTAAAAAGTACTACATTTCATATTGTTCAAGCGCGCCGTGACTTAAATTTTGCTACCAATTTAACTAACTACGTGACGATAGGTAGAAAACTGAAAGTGAAGTATTGTAATACTTAAAAGTTCTTATTCTGATGATTGTATCAATTTTATAATTGCATCAATAGTAAAGGTCACTTTTACGTTCTGGAAAGTACCCTAAATCAAATCATATTAGACAAACTGAACGATCTAAAATATATCTCTTTTTTCTAAGAGTTTGATTAGCAGTCGCTGAAAATAAGAACACTCACCGTAGCATACATAAAACTTCGGAATTACTCTTATGGATTCTAATTGTCTTTATATTTTGGTAAGATTCGGAAAAACCTTCAAAATGTGGGAAGGTTTTCGAATTTAACGTAAAAATAGTTGGGTTAGCATAAACTGTTGGTTCAATTATCGAAATTGTTGAATTTTGTTGGAGTTTCTTTACGTGAATATTCCTACAATTGTGGCCATTTGTTTTAAATTGTCGGGCATTCAGAGAAATTTAATGAAAATCCGTTTGGAAATTATAGCTTATACAGTGATTATTGCTGTTAAAAGCATTGTCACTTTTACACTCTTCAAAAATACGCTATTTCAAATCTGCTAAGAGAAATAAAACATTCTTGAGTTTTTTCAAAAAATTTTATTTTTGGCGCAAAGCACATAAATGTTTTGAATTATATTTATAGATTTTATTTGCCTGCATATTGTGGTAAGACTGCGTACAATCTTACAAATTTTGATAGGTTTTCGGAGTTGGATTGAAAATAGTCTAATAAGCATATCCTATCCTTAAAAAGTATTACATTTCATATTGTTCCAGCGCGCCGTGACTTAAATTTTGCTACCAATTTAACTAACTACGTGACGATAGGTAGAAAACTGAAAGTGAAGTATTGTAATACTTAAAAGTTCTTATTTTGATGATTGTATCAATTTTATGATTGCATCAATAGTAAAGGTCACTTTTACGTTCTGGAAAGTACCCTAAATCAAATCATATTAGACAAACTGAACGATCTAAAATATATCTCTTTTTTCTAAGAGTTTGATTAGCAGTCGCTGAAAATAAGAACACTCACCGTAGCATACATAAAACTTCGGAATTACTCTTATGGATTCTAATTGTCTTTATATTTTGGTAAGATTCGGAAAAACCTTCAAAATGTGGGAAGGTTTTCGAATTTAACGTAAAAATAGTTGGGTTAGCATAAACTGTTGGTTCAATTATCGAAATTGTTGAATTTTGTTGGAGATTCATTACGTAAATATTCCTACAATAGTGGCCATTTGTTATAAATTGTCGGGCATTTAGAGAAATTTGATGAAAATCCGCTTGGAAATTATAGCTTGTACTGTGAATATTGCTGTTAAAAGCATTGTCACTTTTACACTCTTCAAAAATACGCTATCTCACATATGCTAAGAGAAATAAAACATTCTTGAGTTTTTTCAAAAAATTATATTTTTGGCAAAGCACATAAATGTTTTGAATTATATTTATAGATTTTATTTGCCTGCATATTGTGGTAAGACTGCGTACAATCCTACAAATTTTGGTTGGTTTTCGGAGTTAGATTGAAAATAGTCTAATAAGCATATCCTATCCTTAAAAAGTACTACATTTCATATTGTTCTAGCGCGCCGTGACTTAAATTTTGACTACCAATTTAACTAACTACGTGACGACCGGTAGAAAACTGAAAGCGAAGTATTGTAATACTTAAAAGTTCTTATTTTGATGATTGTATCAATTTTGATGAATGCATCAATAGTAAAGGTCACTTTTACATTCTGGAAAGTACCCTAAATCAAATCATATAAGACAAACAGAACGGTCTAAAATATATCTCTTTGCTCTAAGAGTTTGAATAGCAGTCGCTGTAAATAAGAACACTCACTGCAGCATACATAAAACTTCGGAATTACTCTTATGGATTCTAATTGTCTTTATATTGTGGTAAGAATTGGAAAAATCTACAAAATGTGGGAAGGTTTTCGAAGTTAACGTAAGAATAGTTGAGTTAGCATAAACTGTTGGTTCAATTATCGAAATTGTTGAATTTTGTTGGAGTTTCTTTACGTAAATATTCCTACAATTGTGGCCATTTGTTTTAAATTGTCGGGCATTCAGAGAAATTTAATGAAAACCGTTTGGAAATTATAGCTTATACAGTGAATATTGCTGTTAAAAGCATTGTCACTTTTACACTCTTCAAAAATACGCTATTTCAAATCTGCTAAGAGAAATAAAACATTCTTGAGTTTTTTCAAAAAATTTTATTTTTGGCGCAAAGCACATAAATGTTTTGAATTATATTTATAGATTTTATTTGCCTGCATATTGTGGTAAGACTGCGTACAATCTTACAAATTTTGATAGGTTTTCGGAGTTGGATTGAAAATAGTCTAATAAGCATATCCTATCCTTAAAAAGTATTACATTTCATATTGTTCCAGCGCGCCGTGACTTAAATTTTGCTACCAATTTAACTAACTACGTGACGACCGGTAGAAAACCGAAAGTGAAGTATTGTAATACTTAAAAGTTCTTATTTTGATGATTGCATCAATAGTAAAGGTCACTTTTACGTTCTGGAAAGTACCCTAAATCAAATCATATAGGACAAACAGAACGGTCTAAAATATATTTCTTTTCTCTAAGAGTTTGATTAGCAGTCGCTGAAAATAAGAACACTCACTGTAGCATACATAAAACTTCGGAATTACTCTTATGGATTCTAATTGTCTTTATATTTTGGTAAGATTCGGAAAAAACCTTCAAAATGTGGGAAGGTTTTCGAAGTTAACGTAAAAATAGTTGGGTTAGCATAAACTGTTGGTTCAATTATCGAAATTGTTGAATTTTGTAGGAGATCTTTTAGGTAAATATTCTACTACAATAGTGGCCATTTGTTATAAATTGACGGGCCTTCAGAGAAATTTGATGAAAATCCGCTTGGAAATTATAGCTTATACTGTGAATATTGCTGTTAAAAGCATTGTCACTTTTACACTCTTCAAAAATACGCTGTTTCAAATCTGCTAAGAGAAATAAAACATTCTTGAGTTTTTTCAAAAAATTGTATTTTTTGCAAAGCACATAAATGTTTTGAATTATATTTATAGATTTTATTTGCCTGCATATTGTGGTAAGACCGCGTACAATCCTACAAATTTTTGTTGGTTTTCGGAGTTAGATTGAAAATAGTCTAATAAGCATATCCTATCCTTAAAAAGTACTACATTTCATATTGTTCTAGCGCGCCGTGACTTAAATTTTGCTACCAATTTAACTAATTACGTGACGACCGATAGAAAACTGAAAGCGAAGTATTGTAATACTTAAAAGTTCTTATTTTGATGATTGTATCAATTTTGATGAATGAATCAATAGTAAAGGTCACTTTTTCATTCTGGAAAGTACCCTAAATCAAATCATATAAGACAAACAGAACGGTCTAAAATATATCTCTTTTCTCTAAGAGTTTGAATAGCAGTCGCTTTAAATAAGAATACTCACTGCAGCATACATAAAACTTCGGAATTACTCTTATGGTTGTAATTGTCTTCATATTGTGGTAAGATTCCGGAAAAATCTACAAAATGTGGGAAGGTTTTCGATGTTAACGTAAAAATAGTTGGGTTAGCATAAACAGTTGGTTCAAATATCGAAATTGTTGAATTTTGTTGGAGTTCCTTTACGTAAATATTACTACAATAGTGGCCATTTGTTATAAATTGTCGGGCATTCAGAGAAATTTAATGAAAATCTACTTGGAAGTTATAGCTTATACTGTGAATATTGCTGTTAAAAGCATTGTCACTTTTACACTCTTCAAAAATACGCTATTTCAAATCTGCTAAGAGAAATAAAACATTCTTGAGTTTTTTCAAAAAATTGTATTTTTGGCAAAGCACATAAATGTTTTGAATTATATTTATAGATTTTATTTGCTTGCATATTGTGGTAAGACTACGTACAATCTTACAAATTTTGGTAGGTTTTCGGAGTTGGATTGAAAATAGTCTAATAAGCATATCCTATCCTTATAAAGTACTACATTTCATATTGTTCTAGCGCGCCGTGAATTAAATTTTGCTACCAATTTAACTAACTACGTGACGACCGGTAGAAAACTGAAAGCGAAGTATTGTAATACTTAAAGTTCTTATTCTGAAAATTGCATCAAGAGTAAAGGTCACTTTTACATTCTGGAAAGTACCCTAAATCAAATTACCTAATACAAACAGAACGATCTAAAATATATCTCTTTTCTCTAAGAGTTTGATTAGCAGTCGCTGAAAATAAGAACACTCACTGTAGCATACATAAAACTTCGGAATTACTCTTATGGATTCTAATTGTCTTTATATTTTGGTAAGATTCGGAAAAACCTTCAAAATGTGGGAAGGTTTTCGAAGTTAACGTAAAAATAGTTGGGTTAGCATAAACTGTTGGTTCAATTATCGAAATTGTTGAATTTTGTAGGAGATCCTTTAGGTAAATATTCCTACAATAGTGGCCATTTGTTATAAATTAACGGGCCTTCAGAGAAATTTGATGGAAAATCCGCTTGGAAATTATAGCTTATACTGTGAATATTGCTGTTAAAAGCATTGTCACTTTTACACTCTTCAAAAATACGCTATTTCAAATCTGCTAAGAGAAATAAAACATTCTTGAGTTTTTTCAAAAAATTTTATTTTTGGCGCAAAGCACATAAATGTTTTGAATTATATTTATAGATTTTATTTGCCTGCATATTGTGGTAAGACTGCGTACAATCTTACAAATTTTGATAGGTTTTCGGAGTTGGATTGAAAATAGTCTAATAAGCATATCCTATCCTTAAAAAGTACTACATTTCATATTGTTCAAGCGCGCCGTGACTTAAATTTTGCTACCAATTTAACTAACTACGTGACGACCGGTAGAAAACTGAAAGTGAAGTATTGTAATACTTAAAAGTTCTTATTTTGATGATTGCATCAATAGTAAAGGTCACTTTTACGTTCTGGAAAGTACCCTAAATCAAATCATATAGGACAAACAGAACGGTCTAAAATATATTTCTTTTCTCTAAGAGTTTGATTAGCAGTCGCTGAAAATAAGAACACTCACTGTAGCATACATAAAACTTCGGAATTACTCTTATGGATTCTAATTGTCTTTATATTTTGGTATGATTCGGAAAAAACCTTCAAAATGTGGGAAGGTTTTCGAAGTTAACGTAAAAATAGTTGGGTTAGCATAAACTGTTGGTTCAATTATCGAAATTGTTGAATTTTGTAGGAGATCCTTTAGGTAAATATTCCTACAATAGTGGCCATTTGTTATAAATTGACGGGCCTTCAGAGAAATTTGATGAAAATCCGCTTGGAAATTATAGCTTATACTGTGAATATTGCTGTTAAAAGCATTGTCACTTTTACACTCTTCAAAAATACGCTATTTCAAATCTGCTAAGAGAAATAAAACATTCTTGAGTTTTTTCAAAAAATTGTATTTTTTGCAAAGCACATAAATGTTTTGAATTATATTTATAGATTTTATTTGCCTGCATATTGTGGTAAGACCGCGTACAATCCTACAAATTTTTGTTGGTTTTCGGAGTTAGATTGAAAATAGTCTAATAAGCATATCCTATCCTTAAAAAGTACTACATTTCATATTGTTCTAGCGCGCCGAGACTTAAATTTTGCTACCAATTTAACTAATTACGTGACGACCGATAGAAAAACTGAAAGCGAAGTATTGTAATACTTAAAAGTTCTTATTTTGATGATTGTATCAATTTTGATGAATGAATCAATAGTAAAGGTCACTTTTTCATTCTGGAAAAAGTACCCTAAATCAAATCATATAAGACAAACAGAACGGTCTAAAATATATCTCTTTTCTCTAAGAGTTTGAATAGCAGTCGCTTTAAATAAGAATACTCACTGCAGCATACATAAAACTTCGGAATTACTCTTATGGTTGTAATTGTCTTCATATTGTGGTAAGATCCGGAAAAATCTACAAAATGTGGGAAGGTTTTCGATGTTAACGTAAAAAATAGTTGGGTTAGCATAAAGTTGTTGGTTCAAATATCGAAATTGTTGAATTTTGTTGGAGTTCCTTTACGTAAATATTACTACAATAGTGGCCATTTGTTATAAATTGTCGGGCATTCAGAGAAATTTAATGAAAATCTACTTGGAAGTTTTAGCTTATACTGTGAATATTGCTGTTAAAAGCATTGTCACTTTTACACTCTTCAAAAATACGCTATTTCAAATCTGCTAAGAGAAATAAAACATTCTTGAGTTTTTTCAAAAAATTGTATTTTTGGCAAAGCACATAAATGTTTTGAATTATATTTATAGATTTTATTTGCTTGCATATTGTGGTAAGACTACGTACAATCTTACAAATTTTGGTAGGTTTTCGGAGTTGGATTGAAAATAGTCTAATAAGCATATCCTATCCTTATAAAGTACTACATTTCATATTGTTCTAGCGCGCCGTGAATTAAATTTTGCTACCAATTTAACTAACTACGTGACGACCGGTAGAAAACTGAAAGCGAAGTATTGTAATACTTAAAGTTCTTATTCTGAAAATTGCATCAAGAGTAAAGGTCACTTTTACATTCTGGAAAGTACCCTAAATCAAATTACCTAATACAAACAGAACGATCTAAAATATATCTCTTTTTTCTAAGAGTTTGATTAGCAGTCGCTGAAAATAAGAACACTCACTGTAGCATACATAAAACTTCGGAATTACTCTTATGGATTCTAATTGTCTTTATATTTTGGTAAGATTCGGAAAAACCTTCAAAATGTGGGAAGGTTTTCGAAGTTAACGTAAAAATAGTTGGGTTAGCATAAACTGTTGGTTCAATTATCGAAATTGTTGAATTTTGTAGGAGATCCTTTAGGTAAATATTCCTACAATAGTGGCCATTTGTTATAAATTAACGGGCCTTCAGAGAAATTTGATGGAAATCCGCTTGGAAATTATAGCTTATACTGTGAATATTGCTGTTAAAAGCATTGTCACTTTTACACTCTTCAAAAATGCGCTATCTCACATATGCTAAGAGAAATAAAACATTCTTGAGTTTTTTCTAAAAATTGTATCTTTGGCAAAGCACATAAATGTTTTGAATTATATTTATAGATTTTATTTGCCTGCATATTGTGGTAAGACTGCGTACAATCCTACAAATTTTGGTAGGTTTTCGTAGTTAGATTGCAAATAGTCTAATAAGCACATCCAAAAGTACTACATTTCATATTTTTCTTGGGCTCCGTGACTTAAATTTTCCTACCAATTTAACTAACTATGTGACGACCGGTCGAAAACTGAAAGCGAAGTATTGTATTACTTAAAGTTATGATTCTGATGATTGCATCAAGAGTAAAGGTCACTTTTACATTCTGTAATGTACCCTGAATCAAATCAATTAAGACAAACAGAACGGTCTAAAATATATCTCTTTTATCTAAGAGTTTGATTAGCAGTCGCTGTAAATAAGAACACTCACTGCAGAATACATAAAACTGCGGAATTACTCTAATGGATTGTAATTGTCTTTATATTGTGGTTAGATTCGGAAAAATCTACAAAATGTGGGAAGGTTTTCGAAGTTAACGTAAAAATAGTCTGTTTAGCATAAACTGTTGGTTCAATTATCGAAATTGCTGAATTTTGTTGGAGTTTCTTTACGTAAATATTCCTGCAATTGTGGCCATTTGTTATAAATTGTCGGGCATTCAGAGAAATTTAATGAAATTCCGCTTGGAAGTTATAGCTTATACTGTGAATATTGCTGTTAAAAGCATTGTCACTTTTACACTCCTCAAAAATACGCAATCTCAAATCTGCTAAAAAAAATTAAACATTCTTGAATTTTTTCAAAAAATTGTATTTTTGGCAAAGCACATAAATTTTTTGAATTATATTTATAGATTTTATTTGCCTGCATATTGTGGTAAAACTTCGTAAAATCTTACAAATTTTTGTAGGTTGTCGGAGTTAGATTGAAAATAGTCTAATAAGCATATCCTATCCTTAAAAAGTACGACATTTCATATTTTTCTAGTGCTCCGTGACTTAAATTTTGCTAACAATACAACTAACAACGTGACGACTGGTAGAAAATTGAAATCGAAGTATTGTAATACTTGAAGTTCTTAAATATAAATAATAAAAATACTTAAAATCAAATCAATTAAGACAAACAGAACGGTCTAAAATATATCTCTTTTCTCTAAGAGTTTGATTAGCAGTCGCTGTAAATGAGAACACTCACTGCAGCATACATGAAACTTCGGAATTACTCTTATGGATTGTAATTGTCTTTATATTGTGGTAAAATTCGGAAAAGTCTACAAAATGTGGGAAGGTTTTCGAAGTTAACGTAAAAAAAGTTGGGTTAGCCTAACTGTGTGTTCAAATATCGAAATTGTTGAATTTTGTTGGAGTTCCTTGACGTAAATATTCCTACAATAGTGGCCATTTGTTATAAATTATCGGGCATTCAGAGAAATTAAATGAAAATCCGCTTGGAAGTTATAGCTTATACTGTGAATATTGCTGTTAAAAGCATTGTCACTTTTACACTCTTGAAAAATACGCTATCTCAAATCTGCTAAGAGAAATAAAACATTCTTGAATTTTTTCAAAAAATTGTATTTTTGACAAAGCACATAAATGATTTGAATTATATTTATAGATTTTATTTACCTGCATATTGTGGTACGACTTCGTACAATCTTACACATTTTGGTAGATTTTCGGAGTTAGATTGAAAATAGTCTAATAAGCATATCCTATCCTTAAAAAGTACTACATTTCATAGAAAACTGAAAGCTAAGTATTGTAATGTATTCGACGTTAACGTAAAGTTAGTTGGGTTAGCATAAACTGTTGGTTCAATTATCGAAATTTTTGGATTTTGTTGGAGATCCTTCACGTAAATATTTCTACAATAGTGGCATTTGATATAAATTGTCGGGCATTCAGAGAAATTTAATGAAAATCCGCTTGGAAGTTATAGCTTATACTGTGAATATTGCTGTTAAAAGCATTGTCACTTTTACACTCTTGAAAAATACGCTATCTCAAATCTGCTAAGAGAAATAAAACATTCTTGAATTTTTTCAAAAAATTGTATTTTAGGCAAAGCACATAAATGTTTTGAATTATATTTATAGATTTTATTTGCCTGCATATTGTGGTAAGACTTTGTACAATCTTACAAATTTTGGTAGGTTTTCGGAGTTAGATTGAAAATAGTCTAATAAGCATATCCTATCCTTGAAAAGTTCTACATTTCATATTGTTCTAGCACGCCGTGACTTAAATTTTGCTGCCAATTTAACTAACTACGTGACGACCGGTAGAAAACTGAAAGCGAAGCATTGTAATACTTAAAAGTTCTTATTTTGATGATTGCATCAATAGTAAAGGTCACTTTTACATTCTGGAAAGTACCCTGAAACAAATCAACTATGACAAACAGAACGGTCTAAAATATCTCTCTCTTCTCTTAGAGTTTGAATAGCAGTCGCTGTAAATAAGCACACTCACTGCAGCATACATGAAACTTCGGAATTACTCTTATGAATTGTAATTGTCTTTATATTGTGGTAAAATTCCGAAAAATCTACAAAATGTGGGAAGGTTTTCGAAGTTAACATAAAAATAGTTGGGTTAGAATAAACTGTTGGTTCAAATATCGAAATTGTTGAATTTTGTTGGAGTTCCTTTACGTAAATATTCCTACAATAGTGGCCATTTGTTATAAATTATCGGGCATTCAGAGAAATTTAATGAAAATCCGCTTGGAAGTTAAAGCTTATACTGTGAATATTGCTGTTAAAATCATTGTCACTTTTACACTGTTCAAAAATACGCTATCTCAAATCTGCTAAGAGAAATAAAACATTCTTGAACGTGACGACCGGTAGAAAACTGAAAGCGAAGTACTGTAATACATAAAGTTCTTATTCTGAAAATTGCATCAAGAGTAAAGTTCACTTTTACATTCTGGAAAGTATCCTAAATCAAATAAACTAATACAAAACAGAACGGTCTAAAATATATCTCTTTTCTCTAAGAGTTTTATTAGCAGTCGCTATAAATAAGAACACTCACTGTGGCATACATAAAACTTCGGAATTACTCTTATGGATTCTAATTGTCTTTATATTGTCGTAAGATTCGGAAAAATCTTCAAAATGTGGAAAGCTTTTCGAAGTTAACGTAAAAATAGTTGGGTTAGCATAAACTGTTGGTTCAATTATCGAAATTGTTGAATTTTGATGGTGTTCCTTTACGTAAATATTCCACAATAGTGGCCATTTGTTATAAATTGTCGGGCATTCAGAGAAATTTAATGAAAATCCGCTTGGAAGTTATAGCTTATACTCTGAATATTTCTGTTAAAAGCATTGTCACTTTTACACTCTTGAAAAATACTCTATCTCAAATCTGCTAAGAGAAATAAAACATTCTTGAATTTTTTCAAAGAATTGTAAAAATTCAAAAAATTGTATTTTTGGCAGAGCACATAAATGTTTTGAATTATATTTATAGATTTTATTTGGCTACATATTGTGGTAATACTACGTAAAATCTTACAAATTTTGGTAGGTTTTCGGAGTTAGATTGAAAATAGTCTAATAAGCATATCCTATTCTTTAATAGAACTACATTTCATATTTTTCTAGGGCTTCGTGAGTTAAATTTTGCTACCAATTTTACTAACAACGTGACGACCGGTAGAAAACTGAAAGCGATGTATTGTAAAAGTTCTTAAATATAAATAATAAAATACTTGAAATCGAATCAACTAAGACAAATTGAACGGTCTGAAATATATCTCCTTCCTCTCAGAGTTTGAATAGCAGTCGCTGTAAATAAGAACACTCACTGCAGCATACATAAAACTTCGTAATTACTCTTATGGATTGTAATTGTCTTTTTATTGTGGTAACATTCGGAAAAATCTACAAAATGTGGGAAGGTTTTCGAAGTTAACGTAAAAATAGTCTGGTTAGCATAAATTGTTGATTCAATTTTCGAAATTGTTGAATTTTCTTGGAGTTCCATTACGTAAATATTCCTGCAATTGTGGCAATTTGTTATAAATTGTCGGGCATTCAGAGAAATTTAATGAAAATCCGCTTGGAAGTTATAGCTTATACTGTGAATATTGCTGTTAAAAACATTGTCACTTTTACACTCTTGAAAAATACGCTATCTAAAATCTGCTAAGAGAAATAAAACATTCTTGAATTTTTTCAAAAAATTGTATTTTTGGCAAAGCACATAAATGTTTTGAATTATATTTATAGATTTTATTTGCCTGCATATTGTGGTAAGACTACGTAAAATCTTACAAATTTTGGTAGGTTTTCGGAGTTAGATTGAAAATAGTCTAATAAGCATATCCTATCCTTTAAAAGAACTACATTTCATATTTTTCTAGGGCTCCGTGACTTAAATTTTGCTACCAATTTAACTAACAACGCGACGACCGGTAGAAAACTGAAAGCGAAGTATTGTATTACTTAAAGTTCTTAAATATAAATAATAAAATACTTAAAATCAAATCAACTAAGACAAATTGAACGGTCTGAAATATATCTCCTTCCTCTCAGAGTTTGAATAGCAGTCGCTGTAAATAAGAACACTCACTGTAGCATACATAAAACTTCGAAATTACTCTTATGGATTCTAATTGTCTTTATATTGTGGTAAGATTTGGAAAAATCTTCAAAATGTGGGAAGGTTTTCGAAGTTAACGTAAAAGTAGTTGGGTTAGCATAAACTGTTGGTTCAATTATCGAAATTGTTGAATTTTGTTGGAGTTTCTTTAGGTAAATATTCCTGCAATTGTGGCCATTTGTTATAAATTGTCGGGCATTCAGAGAAATTTAATAAAATTCCGCTTGGAAGTTATAGCTTATACTGTGAATATTGCTGTTAAAAGCATTGTCACTTTTACACTCTTCAAAAATACGCTATCTCAAATCTGCTAAAAAAAATAAAACATTTTTGAATTTTTTCAAAAAATTGTATTTTTGGCAAAGCACATAAATGTTTTGAATTATATTTATAGATTTTATTTGCCTGCATATTGTGGTAAGACATCGTAAAATCTTACAAATTTTGGTAGATTTTCGGAGTTAGATTGAATATAGCCTAATAAGCATATCCTATCCTTAAAAAGTACTACATTTCATATTGTTCTAGCGCGCAGTGAATTAAATTTTGCTACCAATTTAACTAACTACGTTACGACCGGTAGAAAACTGAAAGCGAAGCATTGTATTACTTAAATTTCTGATTCTGAAGATTGCATCAAGAGTAAAGGTCACTTTTACATTCCGGAAGGTACTCTGAACCAAATCAACTAAGACAAACAGGACAGTCTAAAATATATCTCTTTTCTCTAAGAGTTTGATTAGCAGTCGCTGTAAATAAGAACACTCACTGCAGCATACATGAAACTTCGGAATTACTCTTATGGATTGTAATTGTCTTTATATTGTGGTAAAATTCGGAAAAATCTACAAAATGTGGGAAGGTTTTCGAAGTTAACGTAAAAATAGTTGGGTTAGCATAAACTGTTGGTTCAAATATCGAAATTGTTGAATTTTGTTGGAAGTCCTTTACGTAAATATTTCTACAATAGTGGCCATTTGTTATAAATTGTCGGGCATTCAGAGAAATTTAATGAAAATCCGCTTGGAAGTTATAGCTTATACTGTGAATATTGCTGTTAAAAACATTGTCACTTTTACACTCTTGAAAAATACGCTATCTAAAATCTGCTAAGAGAAATAAAACATTCTTGAATTTTTTCAAAAAATTGTATTTTTGGCAAAGCACATAAATGTTTTGAATTATATTTATAGATTTTATTTGCCTGCATATTGTTGTAAGACTTTGTACAATCTTACAAATTTTGAGAGTTAGATAGAAAATATTCTAATAAGCATATCCTATCCTTGAAAAGTACTACATTTCATATTGTTCTAGCACGCCGTGAATTAAATTTTGCTACTAATTTAACTAACTACGTGACGACCGGTAGAAAACTGAAAGCGAAGCATTGCATTACTTAAAAGTTCTTATTTTGATGATTGCATCAATATTAAAGGTCACTTTAACATTCTGGAAAGTACCCTGAATCAAATCAACTATGACAAACAGAACGGTCTAAAATATATCTCTTTTCTCTTAGAGTTTGATTAGCAGTCGCTGTAAATAGGAACACTAACTGCAGCATACATAAAACTTCGGAATTACTCTAATGAATTGTAATTGTCTTTATATTGTGGTTAGATTCGGAAAAATCTACAAAATGTGGGGAAGTTTTCGAAGTTAACGTAAAAATAGTTGGGTTAGCATAAACTGTTGGTTCAATTATCGAAATTGTTGAATTTTGTTGGAGTTTCTGTACGTAAATATTCCTGCAACTGTGGCCATTTGTTATAAATTGTCGGGCATTCAGAGAAATTTAATGAAATTCCGCTTGGAAGTTATAGCTTATACTGTGAATATTGCTGTTAAAAGCATTGTCACTTTTACACTCTTCAAAAATACGCTATCTCAAATCTGCTAAGAAAAATAAAACATTCTTGATTTTTTTCAAAAAATTGTATTTATGACAAAGCACATAAATGTTTTGAATTATATTTATAGATTTTATTTGCCTGCATATTGTGGTAAGACTTCGTAAAATCTTACAAATTTTGGTAGGTTTTGGAAGTTAGATTGAAAATTATCTAATAAGCATATCCTATCCTTAAAAAGTACTACATTTCATATTTTTCTAGGGCTCCGTGACTTCAAATTTTGCTACCAATATAACTAACAACGTGACGACCGGACGAAAACTGAAAGCGAAGTATTGTATTACTTAAAGTTCTGATTCTGAAGATTGCATCAAGAGTGAAGGTCACTTTTACATTCTGGAAAGTACCCTGAATCAAATCAAATAAGACAAACACGACAGTTTAAAATATTTCTCTTTTCTCTAAGAGTTTGATTAGCAGTCGCTGTAAATAATAAAACTCACTGCAGCATACATGAAACTTCGGAATTACTCTTGTGGATTGTAATTGTCTGTATATTGTGGTAAAATTCGGAAAAATCTCCAATATGTGGGAAGGTTTTCGAAGTTAACGTAAAAATAGTTGGGTTAGCATAAACTGTTGGTTCAATTATTGAAATTGTTTAATTTTGTTGGTGTTCCTTTTCGTAAATATTCCAGCAGTTGTGGCCATTTGTTATAAATTGTCGGGCATTCAGACAAATTTAATGAAAATCCGCTTGGAAGTTATAGCTTATACTGTGAATATTGCTGTTAAAAGCATTGTCACTTTTATACTCTTGAAAAATACGCTATCTCAAATCTGCTAAGAAAAATAAAACATTCTTGAATTTTTTCAAAAAATTGTATTTTTGGGCAAACACAAATGTTTTGAATTATATTTATAGATTTTATTTGGCTGCATATTGTGGTAAGACTTTGTACAATCTTACAAATTTTTGTAGGTTTTCAGAGTTAGTTAGAAAATAGTCTAATAAGCATATCCTATCCTTGAAAAGTACTACATTTCATATTGCTCTAGCACGCCGTGAATTAAATTTTGCTACCAATTTAACTAACTACGTGACGACCGGTGGAAAACTGAAAGCGAAGTATTGTAATACTTAAAAGTTCTTATTTTGATGATCGCATCAATAGTAAAGGTCACTTTTACATTCTGGAAAGCACCCTGAATTAAATCGACAAAGACAAACAGAACGGTCTAAAATATATCTCTTTACTCTAAGAGTTTGATTTTCAGTCGCTGTAAATAAGAACACTCTCTGCAGCATACATGAAGCTTCGGAATTACTCTTATGGATTCTAATTGTATTTATATTGTGGTAAAATTCGGAAAAATCTTCAAAATGGGGGAAGGTTTTCGAAGTTAATGTAAAAATAGTTGGGTTAGCATAAACTGTTGGTTCAATTATCGAAATTCTTGAATTTTGTTGGATTTCCTTTACGTAAATATTCCACAACAGTGGCCATTTGTTATAAATTCTCGTGCATTCAGAGAAATTTAATGAAAATCCGCTTGGAAGTTATAGCTTATACTGCGAATATTGCTGTTAAAAACATTGTCACTTTTACACTCTTGAAAAATACGCTATCTCAAATCTGCTAAGAGAAATAAAACATTCTTGAATTTTTTCAAAAAATTGTATTTTAGGCAAAGCACATAAATGTTTTGAATTATATTTATAGATTTTATTTGCCTGCATATTGTGGTAAGACTTTGTACAATCTTACAAATTTTGGTAGGTTTTCAGAGTTAGATAGAAAATAGTCTAATAAGCATATCCTATCCTTGAAAAGTACTACATTTCATATTGCTCTAGCACGCCGTGAATTAAATTTTGCTACCAATTTAACTAACTACGTGACGACCGGTAGAAAACTGAAAGCGAAGCATTGTAATACTTAAAGGTTCGTATTTTGATGATTGCATCAATAGTAAAAGTCACTTTTACATTCTGGAAAGTACCCTAAATCAAATCAACTATGACAAACAGAACGGTCTAAAATATATCTCTTTTCTCTTAGAGTTTGATTAGCAGTCGCTGTAAATAAGAACACTGACTGCAGCATACATAAAACTTCGGAATTACTCTAATGGATTGTAATTGTCTTTATATTGTGGTTAGATTCGAAAAAATCTACAAAATGTTGGAAGGTTTTCGAAGTTAACGTAAAAATAGTTGGGTTAGCATAAACTGTTGGTTCAATTATCGAAATTGTTCAATTTTGTTGGAGTTTCTTTACGTAAATATTCCTGCAACTGTGGCCATTTGTTATAAATTTTCGGGCATTCAGAGAAATTTAATGAAATTCCGCTTGGACGTTATAGCTTATACTGTGAGTATTGCTGTTAAAAGCATTGTCACTTTTACACTCTTCAAAAATACACTATCTCAAATCTGCTAAAAAAAAATAAAACATTCTTGAATTTTTTCAAAAAATTGTATTTTTGGCAAAGCACGTAAATGTTTTGAATTATATTCATAGATTTTATTTGCCTGCATATTGTGGTAAGACTTCGTAAAATCTTACAAATTTTGGTAGGTTTTCGGAGTTAGATTGAAAATTGTCTAATAAGCATATCCTATCCTTAAAAAGTACTACATTTCATATTTTTCTAGGGCTCCGTGACTTCAAATTTTGCTACCAATATAACTAACAACGTGACGACCGGACGAAAACTGAAAGCGAAGTATTGTATTACTTATAGTTCTGATTCTGAAGATTGCATCAAGAGTGAAGGTCACTTTTACATTACGGAAAGCACCCTGAATCAAATCGTCTAAGACAAACAGGACAGTCTAAAATATATCTCTTTACTCTAAGAGTTTGATTTGCAGTCGCTGTAAATAAGAACACTCTCTGAAGCATACAAGAAACTTCGGAATTACTCTTGTGGATTGTAATTGTCTTTATATTGTGGTAAAATTAGGAAAAATCTACAAAATGTGGGAAGGTTTTCGAAGTTAACGTAAAAATAGTTTTGTTAGCATAAACTGTTGGTTCAATTATCGAAATTGTTGAATTTTGTTGGAATTTATATACGTTTATTTACTTTTATATTCCTGCAATTGTGGCCATTTGTTATAAATTTTCGGGCATTCAGAGAAATTTAATTGTATGCTACAATGAGTGTTCTTATTTACAACGTCTGCTAATCAAACTATTGCAAAAAAGAAATATATTTTAGACAGTTCTTATTGTCTTAGTTGATTTGATTTAAGGTACTTTCCAGAATGTAAAAGTGACTTTCACTATTGGTGCAATTTTCAGAATAAGCACATTAAGTATGACAATACTTTGCTTTCAATTTTCTAATGGTCGTCACGTAGTTAGTTAAATTGATAGCAAAATTTTGGTCACGAAGCCCTAGAACAATATGAAATGCATTATTTTTTAAGGATTCAATCTAAATTCGAAAGCCTACCAAAATTTTTAAGATTTTACGAAGTCTTGCCACAATATGCAGGCAAATAAAATCTATAAATATAATTCAAAACATTTATCTGCTTTGCCAAAAATACAATTTTTTAAAAAAATTCGAGAATACTTTATTTCTCTTAGCAGATCTGAGATAGCGCATTTTACAAGAGTGTAAAAGTGGCAATGCTTTTAACAGCAATATTCACAGTACAAGCCATAACTTCCAAGCGGGTTTTCATTAAATTTCTCTGAATGCCCGACAATTTATGACAAATGACCACTACTGTAAGAATATTTACGTAAACGAACTCGAACAAAATTCAACAATTTCGATAATTGAACCATCAGTTTATGCTAACCCAACTATATTTACGTTAACTTCAAAAACCTTCCCACATTTTGAAAATTTTTCCGAATCTTACCACAATGCACAGACAATTAGAATTCATAAAAGTAATTCCGAAGTTTTATGTGTGCTACAGCGAGTGTTCTTACTTACAGCGACTGCTAATCAAACTCTAAGGGAAAAATGAGTTATATTTTAGACCGTTCTGTTTGTCATGGTTGATTTGAGGTAGGGTACATTCCAGAATGTAAAATTGACCTTTACTATTGATGCAATCATCAAAATAAGAACTTTAAATATTACAATACTTCTCTTTCGGTTTTCTACCGGTGGTCACGTAGTTAGTTAAATTGGTAGCAAAATTTAAGTCACGGCGCTCTAGAACAATATGAAATGTAGTAATTTTTAAGGATAGGATATGCTTATCAGACTCTTTTCAATCTAACTCCGGAAACCTACAAAAATTTGTAAGATTTTACGAAGTCTTACCACAATATGCAGGCAAATAAAATCTATAAATATAATTCAAAACATTTATGTGCTTTGCCAAAATACAATTTTTTTGAAAAATTCAAAAATGTTTTATTTCTCTTAGCAGATTTGAGATAGCGTATTTTTCAAAAGTTTAAAAGTGACAATGATTTTAACAGCAATATTCACAGTATAAGCTATAACTTCCAAGCGCGGTTTTTCATTAAATTATTGTGAATGCCCGACAATTTATAACAAATGGCCACTACTATAGGAATATTTACGTAAAGGAACTCGAACAAAATTCAAGAATTTTGATAATTGAACCAACAGTTTATGCTAACCCAACTCTTTTTACGTTAACTTCGAAAACCTTCCCACATTTTGAAGATATTTCCGAATCTTACCACAATACACAGACAATTAGAAATCATAAGAGTTTTTCCGAAGTTTTACGTATCCTACAGTGAGTGGTCTTATTTACAGGGACTGCTAATCAAACTCTTAGAGAAAAATGAGTTACATTTTAGACAGTTCTGTTTGTATTAGTTGATTTGAGGTAGGGTACTTTTCAGAATGTAAAAGTGACCTTTACTAGTTGATGCAATCATCAAAACAAGAACTTTAAGTATCACAATACTTCGCTTTCAGCGTCCTACCGGTCTTCACGTAGTTAGTTAAATTGGTAGCAAAATTTAGGCCATGGATCCCTAGAACAATATGAAATGTCGTACATTTAAAGGATAGGATATGCTTAAAGTATCACAATATTTCGCTTTCAGTTTTCTACTGGTGGTCACGCAGCTAGTTAAATTGATAGCAAAATTTAAGTCACGGAGCCCTAGAAAAATATGAAATGTTGTACTTCTTAAGGATAGGATGTGCCTATTAGACTATATTCAATCTATTTCCGATAACCTACCAAAATTTGTAAAATATAGCGAAGACTTACCACAATATGCAGGCAAATAAAATCTATAAATATAATTCAAAACATTTATGTGCTTTGCAAAAAATAATATTTTTGGAAAAAATTCAAGAATGTTTTTATCAGGAAAGCAAACAAAACCTAGTTTAAAAGCGTGCCACAGAATAAATGTCAAGGAAACAAAGTATAACTGGTTGAATGGATTTTCCCATTTCCATTTCTCTTTGAAACATATAACACATGATCCTGGTCTATTTATATCCCATTCAACTTTTACCAAACTATCAATTTGTGACTTGACAGTTCCATAAACTATTGGATTAGCTGCACTGTAACGATTTTCTTACCGTTTCATTTGCGTTATCAAAAATAGTTCCATTTATCATAACACGTACACCAGTTACGAAATGTTCCTTGTTGCGTTGTCTCAATTTCACAATATCAGCATTATGGATTCAATGTTTGGTTATGTTATTATTATTATTGTTATCATTTATTTTTTACTTTTAAACGTTCATCAAGCACACAAGAAAAATTTATATGTCGTGCAACATCAAATTGTTTACAAAGCTTGCTGTTAGTTCTCTAACTTAGGTGTTTGCAATATAAGCTATGGTTATAAATGCTCTCAGAATAAATTTTTACTCACGTCAAATTTGCTAGCCTAGATGATCAATCACCTGACAGTGATTGTTTTTTTATTTACATACTTGAATGTTGAATAAACTCGTAAAGCTTGAGTCTCTCAAGTGCCAACTAAAACTATCCACTAGAATATAGTTTTATTCTTATTAATAAGGATTGTTGAGAATGATTCCAAGATTCGAAAGACTTTTGTTCGAGATTCGATGTCCAAGATTTGCTGGATCAACAATCCATATTTGACATGAAGCCTATCGTAAATCGATTTCGAATTGAGGAGTTAGAAATGTCAGCTAATTAACAGTAATTGTAATGCGATTGTTATGGAAAACTTGAAGGTGGAAAAATATGACGAGAATCTATTTTCTGGCACTCGTGCATTGGATTAATCCTAACGTATTCATCCTACTTATTGTAAGAGACGACTACAAGGAAACGAAAAAGTGAAGGGTCAACCTTCGCCCAGGGCAGATACCCCTTAAATTACTTTACTATTATGATTCTGTTCCGTTTGCGATTTCCGTTTTTGTTTAGGGTGCAGAGATGCAGCATTTTGTAGAGGCTCTTTGTCACTTGATTGCTCGCTAGTTTGTTTATTTTAGGCATGGTTTCCGTCTTTGCTTAAATTTCACTATTCAACCCAATCATGAACACTTTTTCAAGTTCCGAGCATGAGCAATAGATATATTATGCTCAACGACTCGATCCACAATGGGAAAGCGACTGCCAACGCCATCATGACAACAAGTTTTTGTTAATTCAGTAAAAGTAACAAATATTTTGTAAAATCACTGCTCTTTTCTTTCACTTGTTGAGATTGGGATAAAACTGCAAATCGTCTTCCTTTGGTATATCATTCGCATTATTCATATTTAAAATGATTGTATGTTCCCAAATTTTAAAACAATCTTATCTTTTTTTATCCTAGATTATTTTATTATGCCCAAGGAAAATTATAGACCAATAGAGGCTATTCCACAGCATTTTTCCAGTGATTTTTTCTTTTCTACTACTCTCTGTCCAATTTATTCCCCCGTACTAAAAATATCTGCCCATAACAACATTTTCGTAGATTTTCCCGAATGAATGAAAACACATATTTGCAATGCATTATTAATATATCCCACGTAATCTGATAATATGTTCGAATAACACTTTTGTTAGCTGAATAATTTTAATTTTAATCAAGCATGTAAAAACCGTCTATGACCGGGACAATCTATCAGAGAACCATGCTTAACAAAGCACCTCCAGAAAAAAAAAATTAAGGTATTTTTTCAAATCAGTGCGAGGAAACCTAATCGGAAAAAATTTTTGTCAAAACATCTTTTGTTAAGTATGAGCCACTAATGGAATGCATCAATGAGATGTGATCCATCTGTGGCTCATTCATTACAAAATAGAATGCCAGATTGGGACATAATTGTATTTAATTCCAAATATATTGATTACAAATATATTTCAAATGTTAATATCGTTGAAATTTCTCTAATCCCGGTTCGATTTAATCTCGTAATAGGGTCAGGAACTTCATCCATTTCGATATTTCTAATGGAAAAGAAAACTTCGCAATTCGAACTGCCTCATCGTGCGCGTAACTGATAGTAAAAACAGGATCTTGTATGGCCAACAATATGTAGTGAACCAGAATTTTAAAGCTTCCACGTTGATGATTAAACGATTCATAGCAGTAATCAGAAATTAATTGTTTATCGTCATCACTTGCACTCCTGAATTCCACAAATGCCTTTTTCATGATTTCTAACGAGTTGTCAATTTGACGGTGTAGAACACCACGAGCTACATATTCGACTAGACGATCCACATATCCTGTTGTATCTGCAAAGAATTTAAAATTTATGAAATGTAGGGGCTCAGACTAAAACATTACCTTTCAACCGTTAGTCATAACTTTTGATATTTTAAGTGTGGAGAGCGTGGCACCGGTTGCAAATGCCCCAATCCCCTTCCACTCTAAACAATAAGTTTGTGACTTTATTCCATAAATGCGGATTTATTTTATAAATTATCTATCGAGCCGTCAAAATTTGAGAACGTCATACCCATTCCGAAAGTATTTCAATTTGGCCACAGGCGAACCTCGCGACTGGTTGAATACTTACGGCATTGCCCTAAAATAAATTCGATTTAAATTTAAAATTAAAAAAAAAATCGTTTAATAGTTAGGCCCAAACCGAGTCTGTAATTTGTATTTGCACAAGCGCCGTAGTGCGCCTTAAGTCTTATTCTTGGCTTACCGTTCCATCAAAGTGGAATAAAATATAAACCTATCTTAGCCCTATTTTAACAAAAATGATCTATTTACTTACAAACAGAATCATCAGCTGTTGTTTTGACAAATAGAATAATCGCTGCTACTGTTAACAACCAGACAAAATTAAAATGTCTGGTCATTATTACCCTATGAATGAGTGTACAACGTCGACTTCTGGTCGGTTTTTCGGTTTGTAGAATTTATACAGTAAATCTGTTGGGAAAATAATATATATAAAAATTCTAATAAGAAATTTATATTTAGAGCTGCTATGGATAAATCTAGACATGATATGGAAATCAAACTCCGCCACTGTCCCAATAGAAAAGATGAGACGCGATTCATCTGCGGCTTATGCTTGACAAAATAAAATTTCTGATTGGGATGATAGACATATGTCAGAGGATTACTGGATACCTCGTAGGCACGAGGTGTTGATGGACACGCAAACAAAAATGCACCAAAATCATTGTTTTCTGTCAGTAATTTTTCTTGGTGATATGAAAATAAAACTAAAAAAATAATTTTTTCATGTAAATAATGGACTGTTGATGGAACGCAACGACGAGTAGCGATCTATCAACAGTCCATACTTTGCATAAGTCTCATCAACACGATAGCGTTAAAAGTAAGAAATATGAATTTTCTAGAAATGACTAGTAAATTTAGTGTATTTTTGTAGTAGTCTAGCTGCTAGACATGGCTTCCTGAACACACCTTTTCCATTAATAGGATAAGTTGGTAAATGAAAAGTTAAAACCTCCAGCATTAACTCGGAAAAATAAGACCACACAAGATGTCGTGGTTTGTCGTGGGAAGTGGATGGTTTGATGCATGATCGTTTGACCACCGAGCGTGCATTTCAGCAGGGAACTCCGAGGGTAGTTGTATTATAGAACAGACACACAGACACTGCACAGACTGTTGTTGTGTATAATCCCCCCGGTAGATGCACGCACAATTCAAAGAAAATAATTTTCTAGAACTATTATATTCTATCCTGATACCAATAACCTGACTAGTCTCCCGCTTCTAAATACTTTGAGGTGCATCACTCCTGCTATGCTGATGTGCAAAAATTCTTCAAATTATCGACAAGAATTTCTACATTTTCGTTCTCTGGCTACCATAGCCAAGGAGCTGGGTGTGTCACTTTTAGATCTATTATTTTATTTTATTTGGATACATTTTCGATTTGAATTTGATTTTTTTACTATTTCATTGAGCGCGATGGCTTAGTGGTCATCATGTTAGCATCATAGGTTGAAAATCTCGGGTTCAAATCTCGCCAGGTCCAGGTCGTAGGCTCGGGCGAACCGGAAAAATCACATGCTTCCAACAACGTCAATTCTATTCACTTCCAAGTGGTCGCTGGCACAGGGTCAAGGTAATCTTAAGTGGTCCCTGGCACACCCTGGTCAGGGTGATTCATTCAATATTAACGGTTACAAAAAATAAATGCATTTGCATCATTTTAATCGTTTTTATATAACTTGACAAAGGTTTTGCAAAACAGAAAAATTTAATTCAGGATACTTCATGTTCAACAAAATCACACAATCCGATTATTTGGATACGAATTCACGTACATACACTGTGGAAGTTCGACGATGCCACAGAAAATTCGATACAAGAAGTTTTTTTCCGCCAATTATGTGTTTTCCCGATCGTGTGGCTCTGCCATCTTTTAAAATTCTAGTCTATAAGAATTTTTTGGGAATGAAGATTCTTTAGTCTTTAGCACTTATATAAGCTGTTCGCGCAATAAAGGTTTTGAGGGACTTACCATGTCTTTTAAAGCCTTGTTCTGAGCCAACTTAAATAAAAAAGAGTCAATGGATGTATGTCTAGTAATTGAGGGTATGTTTCAGAATTATCCACCAGTGCCATGAATCAAGCCCATGCTATTAATATCTTGAAATCGAAGCAAAAACTCATAAAACTTTATTCACCTCGCAATTCTATCCGACGCTGATGCCATAACGATAACTAGAGATTAAAATTAGTTCCCGGGTATATATATGGGACATATACGTCACATCAACTGTTGGAAATTTCGTGACTACGCGCATTAAAGTTTTTTTTGCAGAGCTTATAGCTTAAAACCACAAGACTCAATTAGAGCGCGTATCGCCTGCAGCTGACACCTCTCATGTCCGTTTTCATAAGAATTGAAACTATAATATTTTGCAACATGAGCGCAATTTGTTTTGGCAGACGTTTGCATAATCTCCGACAAACAATGCTGTGATATTTACTTATAAATCAAAGATTGAGTTTACGCTGCTTCAAGCAAATCGTAACAATTTCTCAGTAAAGTTTAAAAAATCCAGCTTTATTGGCTACCAACAAACATATATGCTTGATTATTAAAAAAACTTGTGAGTGGTTGCTGTCCATTAATATTTTACTGAACATGGTGGCTTACAGGTAATTATTGCCATTAGAAAGGATATTTTCAATATATTGGAAAGAACTTCACAGAAGGGATAAAACTTCAAATGAGCCTCAATTAGCAGATATTTGATTAATGAATATTGAATAATGGCGGCAAAATATTTCCGACATTGGTGGGGTTCGACGTACGAAAATATGCACCATTTATTGTGTATTTTGCAAACATCAGCATACTCCCGTTAAAAATAACTTTTGATATATCGTGATTTAATCAAACATTAGGGGAAAGACATATTTCTCGTCGGAAGCGCGTCAAATTGTTTTCGTAATTTTTGCAAAGATAGAGGAGAAGTGGTCTCATTGCGCAACAGTTCACGTTTGGAGGACTGGACGAAGACGGGAGGAAGCGACGCAAAAAGACGAACAAACTATCGACAAGTTCAACACAACGCCCACGTGATATACAGAATGGAGAGAATGAAGAAAAACAACGTTAAACTCGTAGTGGAAAAACATTTTACAGTATTCTGTCGTGATATATATTTATTAATATCCTTCTAAAAATCAAAATTTAAGAGGGATAGTTTGTGCAAGGCCTGCAAAAAAATTTACCATTTAAATTTATTCCTGTAGCAACAGTAGTTAGAAACCGTAATAAGATACGGTCGAGTTCTAAAATCACAACTTCGTTTGCGTTCTTCGTCATCCGAAGCTAAAATCGCTACTTGATAGTATGTTCGTCTTCTCGTGCGGGACTAAAACAACAAATAGTTTGCACAATCCAATCTACGTAGTCGAGTTCTAAAATCACAACTTCATTTGCGTTCTGTGTCCTGTGCAGGACTAAAACAACATATCTTTTGCACAATCCATCAAAAAGATGACCGACCGCTGATACTTTTCCCGTGTTTGCATTTGCGATTTATTCGTTCAGTCACCAAAAAGATTAAGGAAAAAATGAAAAACACAAAAATATCTGGAAATAAAATCCCCTCGCCGCTGCACGGTGTTTCGCGTAAGTACTGCTTACTATAAAAAACTCAATTTTGAATCTTTTCAATACCGCCAAGTAAAATTGCGGTCGAAGACCAGTAATTTTTGTTTGCATTTTTGTTACAGTGTGGAAGTAAAGTGCTGGTAAGTGGTATCTGTCATATGCAATGTTAAACAACTATCCGCCAACCCTTTCATTTATTTTTCCAGCGACACAATTTCGCCTAAATTTTTATGGTTATGGGTAACTTGCTTATCAATATGTTGTTTTCATGAGATTGTTTGCATTATAACACGTGTGCGTATATTTCACTCTACGCGTGTCATTAAACAACACTGTTTTTTTTTTTTATCTAGACGTTCGCTTTAAGCCTACGTGTCCACAAGGTGCATCTGAAAACCTCCAACTATCGGCCATTAAAATAAGCAAAGAGCTGCTACGATTCTACCTGGCATGGCAATATTATGAAGCCGTTATACCTTGATAAGTTTGGTTGACCGTTGGATCACGCCTGCATGGTGCGGTTTATCTGTGGCACTTGCCTGGAAAACGAGTTGTCTAATTGTCTTAGTCATCTTCAGTTCTGTATGACATGCTATGTGTTATTAATCTCAATACAAAAAGAAGACAAAGTTCAAAAAGAAAGTATTGATACGTATGCCGCCGAAAATAACTTGACATTTTGAACTTTATAATTGACGATACAAAAACTCAGAATCGTGAATTTGGATCCTAAGGCGACGGATGCTAAAACCTAATGTTTATTTAGTGAAAGTGCCGACGACTAAAATGGCGCCGTGATTATCATTTAAAAAAAATTATCTTATGAACTTATTGTCGCAAAATGCAACATAAGCCTCCTTCTCAAAACAAGACTTGGCTTGACCTGCTGAAGCAAAACTTTGTTCAGCAGTCCTGGCCGTATACACACAATCTCAAGGTTGAACTAAAACATCCCAACATCTATTGTGATAGCAAGATGGAAAAATAAACAAAACGGCGAAAAGCGCATATCAGGCTATCTTGTGTGACAGAAAACTGGCGAAAATAAAAAAGTCGTATTTTTCCAAAATTTGATCTTCACTGCAAACTAGTTTTCAATTAAAAAGAAGATCTCACTTATATAAAATCTTGACCTAGAAGAAATATTTGCTACAGTAAACGGAAAAAAATGTTAGACAGATTTAAAATGGAAAAAATACTTTTGCTTGATTTCTCAAAACAGCTTTGTCAGGATTTGCGCTTAATTTGTTTTAAATATTCAAAATTGTGATTTCTGCTTTTTTAATCTGGAATGTATGGACTGATCCAAAACTACTTTTTCAATATTTTTCGGGTTTTGCTGTATATAACTAGGGCTGTGCAATTCGATTCAATGATCCGAAGACCAGAATATTCAAAGCAATCGCGAATCGGCCATAGAAACAAAAATTTTCTAAATGGACTGGAATTTTTCATTTTTTCGACAAATGTGTTTAATAAATTTTCCGTTGAATATCTAGCAATTTTAATCTTTTTTCAAAGAAATATTAACTTTGAATGTTATTTCATTTTATCAAGAATGGGCCGTCGATCGACCACCCCGGCGCGATCATCAATTGGTTGATTCTTAATAATACATATTCTTTGTGCGAGAAGGAGTATGTTGACCATTTTATGGTCAATTTTCGTGATCGAATCAAAATCGGTAAGATCCGATTTGAAAGACTTTTGTTCGAGATTCGATTTGAAAATATAAGTAACTGAAAGTGACAAACCAAGTTTTCACTGAAATCTTTTTTTGCTCAGCAAATTACAGTGAAGTATTTCTCGGTGCAACCAGTCGCAAATATTCTGTGAACACATGATTTGAGCTTGAGTCACCGATACCGACCTCGTCGGCGCGATCAATCTGTGCCTGATGTTTGACAAAATTGAATTTGTGCTTGGGACACTGCCACGAAAGAATCTTCGTGCTTTTACAGTAATATCACTTTGTGATATTGAAATAAAACTAAATATTCGTTTTTTGTTTGGTCCATTATAGACTGTTGATATAGCATATGCCCAAGATTTGCCGGATCAACAATCCATATTTGACATGAAGCCTATCGTATATCGATTTCGAATTGAGGAGTTAGAAATGTAAGCTAATTAACAGTAATTGTAATGCGATTGCTATGGAAAAATTGAAGGTGGAAAAATATGACGAGAATCTATTTTCTGGCACTCGTACATTGGAGTAATCCTAATGTATTCCTCCTACGTATTGTAAGAGACGCCAACCCTTTCATTTATTTTTCCAGCGACACAATTTCGCCTAAATTTTTATGGTTATGGGTAACTTGCTTATCAATATGAAGGTGGAAAAATATGACGAGAATCTATTTTCTGGCACTCGTACATTGGAGTAATCCTAATGTATTCCTCCGACGTATTGTAAGAGACGACTACAAGGAAACGAAGAAGTGAAGGGTCAACCTTCGCCCATGGCAGATACCACTCAAAGTACTTTACTATTATGATTCTGTTCCGTTTGCGATTTCCGTTTTCGTTTAGGGTGCAGAGATGCAGCATTTTGTTGAGGCTCTTTGTCACTTGATTGATCGCTAGTTTGTTTATTTTAGGCATGGTTTCCGCTTTTGCTTAAATTTCACTATTCAACCCAATCATGAACACTTTTTCAAGTTCCAAGCATGAGCAATAGATATATTATGCTCAACGACTCGATCCACAAAGGGAAAGCGACTGCCAACGCCATCATGACAACAAGTTTTTGTTAATTCAGTAAAAGTAACAAATATTTTGTAAAATCACTGCTCTTTTCTTTCACTTGTTGAGATTGAGATAAAACTGCAAATCGTCTTCCTTTGTCAAATCATTCGCATTATTCATATCTAAAATGATTGTATGTTCCCAAATTTTAAAACAATCTTATCTTATTTTATCTTAGATTATTTTATTATGCCCAAGGAAAATTATAGACCAATAGAGGCGATTCCGCAGCATTTTCCAAGTGATTTTTTCTTTTCTACTACTTTCTGTCCAATTTATTCCCCCGTACTAAAAATATCTGCCTATAACAACATTTTCGTAGATTTTCCCGAATGAATGAAAAGACATATTTGCAATGCATTATTAATATATTCCATGTCATCAAATAATTTGTTGAAAAAACTCTTTTATTAGCTGAATAATTTTAATTTTAATCAAGCATGTAAAAACCGTCTAAGACCGGGACAATCCAACAGAGAACCATGCTTAACAAAGCACCTCCAGAAAAAATAATTTTTAGCCTATATCAGTGCGAGGAAACTTAATCAAAAATTTTTTGTCAAAACATCTTTTGTTAAGTATGAGCGACTAATGGATTGCGTCGATGAGACGTGATCCGTCTGTGGCTCATTCATTACAAAATAGAATGCCAGATTGGGACATAATTGTATTTAGTTATATTGATGATAAATATTTCAAATGCTAATATCGTTGAAATTCCTCTAATTCCGGTTCGATTTCATCTCGTAATAGGGTCAAGAACTTCATCCATTTCGATATTTCTAATGAAAAAGAAATCTTCGCAATTCGAACTGCCTCATCGTGCGCATACCTGATAGTAAAACGAGGATCTTGTATGGCCAACAATATGTAGTGAACCAGAATTTTAAAGCTTCCACGTTGATGAATAAACGATTCATAGCAGTAATCAGAAATTAATTGTTTATCGTCATCACTTGCACTCCTTAGTTCAAGAAACGCTTTTTTCATAATTTTTAAAGAGTTATCAATTTGACGGTGTACAACGCCACGAGCTACAGATAGGACTACACGATCCACATATCCTGTTGTATCTGCAAAGATAATTCAAAATTTATGAAATGTAGGGGCTCAGACTAAAACATTACCTTTCAAGCGTTATTCATAACTTTTGATATTTTAGGTGTGGGGAGCGTGGCACAGGTTACAAATGCCCCTATCCCCTTCCACTCTGAACAATGATCTTTTTATTCCATAAGTGCGGATTTATTTTATAAATTATCTATTGAGCCGTCAAAATTTGAGAACGTCATACCCATTCCGAAAGTATTTCAATCTGGCCACAGGCGAACCGCGCGACGGTGGAGCAATTTATCAGTGATTCATGCTTAAAACGTGATATTTTGATAATGTTTTTCTATCTCTACTTCATTAAGCGTTGAAAACATCCTTTTAAACTTCAAAGTAGTGCTTTTGTCAAGTTTGCCAACAATTGGTGTATTTCAAGTTTTTTTCTAAAAACAACGACTTTGAGTCGCGGTTCAAAACTGTTGAAATCAATTAACTTTAAAAAAAGTTGTACATAAGCATGTAAACGGAGCTGGGCAAACCGAATCCTTTGTAATGCGAATTTGAATTAAATGCATTTATTCAATTTGGAGCAAATCTCGAATTTGAAGGAATATATTTTCATTCAACCAAATTTCTTCCAAGAAAAATTATAGTCCAATAGAGGCGATTCCACAGCATTTTCCAGTGATTTTTTCATTTTCACTACTCTTTTTACTACGCGCGACGGTGGCGCAATTTGGGACAAATCTCGCATTTAAAAAAATATTTTTATTTCTTCTAATATTCGCTCCAATTTCTTCCAATATTACATGATTGTATTTTTGTAGCGACATTTCCCATTCCCATTAAAAAAATGCGGGCTTTATATTTGTTTTGACGCATTTCCTGTTTGTATTAAAGAGGTACAAAAACGAGCAATGAAATGCATAGTATTATCATCGCCCAGAACCACGCGCGGAATTCGACATTAGTGGTTTCGTTCTGTGTGAGATGTTTCCCATTTGAGGGCGCAGTTGATGTTTGTTCATTTTAGTAGCTCTTAGCCTTAACAGTTGTTACCCATTGAATACTTACGGCATTGGCTAAAATAAATTCGATTTAAAAAAAAAATAAAAATATATCATTTAATAGTTAGGCCAAACCGGGTCTGTAATTTGTATTTCCACAAGCGTCGTAGTGCGCCTTAAGTCTTATTCTTGGCTTACCGTTCCAGCAGAGTGGAATAAAATATAATCCTATCTTAGCCCTATTTTAACAAAAATGATCTATTTACTTACAAACAGAATCATCAGCTGTTGTTTTGACAAATAGAATAATCGCTGCTACTGTTAACAACCAGACAAAATTAAAATGTCTGGCCATTATTACCCTATGAATGAGTGTACAACGTCGACTTCTGGTCGGTTTTTCGGATTGTAGAATTTATACAGTAAATCTGTTGGGAAATTAATATATATAAAAATTCTAGTAAGAAATCTATATTTGAAGAAATGCTATGGATAAATCTAGACATGATATGGAAATCAAACTCCGCCACTGTCCCAATAGAAAAGATGGGACGCGATTCATCTGCGGCTTATGCTTGACAAAATAAAATTTCTGATTGGGATGATAGACATATGTCACAGGATTACTGGATACCTCGAAGGCACGTGGTGTTGATGTACACGCGAAATAAAAAATGCACTAAAATCATTGTTTTTGTCAGTAATTTTTCTTGGTGATATGGAAATAAAACTAAAAAAATTTTTTCTTGTAAATAATGAGCTGTTGATGGAACGCAACGACGAGTAGCGATCTATCAACAGTCCATACTTTGCATAAATCTCATCAACAAGATCGCATTAAAATTAAGAAATAGGAATTTACTAGAAATTACCAGTAAATTTACTGTATTTTTGTAGTAGTCTAGCTGCTGGACACGGCTTTCTGAACACACATTTTCCATTAATAGGATAAGTTGGTAAATGAAAAGTTGAAACCTCCAGCATTAACTCGGTAAAATAATACCACACAAGATGTCGTGGTTTGTCGTGGGAAGTCGATGGTTTGATGCATGATCGTTTGACCACCGAGCGTGCATTTCAGCAGGGAACTCCGCGGGTAGCTGTAATATAGAACAGACACATAGACACTGCACAGACTGTTGTTGTGTATAATCCCCCCGGTAGATGCACGCACAATTCAAAGAAAATAATTTGCTAAAACTATTATATTCTATCCTGAAATAAATAACATGAATAGACTCCCGCTCCTAAATACTTTGAGGTGCATCACTCCTGCTATGCTGATGTGCAAAAATTCATCAAATTATCGACAAGAATTTCTACATTTTCGTTCTCGACTGGCTACCATAGCCAAGGAGCAGGGTGTGTCACTTTTAGATTTATTATTTTATTCCATTTGGATACATTTTCGATTTAAATTTGATTTTTTTTACTATTTCATTGGGCGCGATGGCTTGCTTAGTGGTTATCATGTTAGCATCATAGGTTGAAAATCTCGGGTTCAAATCTCGCCAAGTCCAGGTCGTAGGCTCGGGCGAACCCGAAAAATCACATGCTTCCAACAACGTCAATTCTATTCACTTCCAAGTGGTCGCTGGCGCAGGGTCAAGGTAATCTTAAGTGGTCCCTGGCACACCCTGGTCAGATTCATTCAATATGATCGGTTACAAAAAAATAAATGCATTTGCATCATTTTAATCGTTTTTATATAACTTGACAAAGGTTTTGCAAAACAGAAAATTTTAATTCAGGATACTTCATGTTCAACAAAATCACACAATCCCATTATTTGGATACGAATTTACGTACATACACTGTGGAAGTTCGACGATGCCACAGAAAATTCGATAAAAAAAGTTTTTTCCGCCAAATTATGTGTTTTTCCGATCGCGTGGCTCAGCCATCTTTTAAAATTCTAGTCTATAAGAATTTTTTGGTAATGAAGATTCTTTAGTCTTTATTTTAGCACTTATATAAGCTGTTTGCGCAATAAAGGTTTTGAGGGACTTACCATGTCTTTTAAAACCTTGTTCTGAGCCAACTTAAATAAAAAAGAGTCAGTGGATGTATGTCTAGTAATTGAGGGTATGTTTCAGAATTATCCACCAGTGCCATGAATCAAGCCCATGCTATTAATATCTTGAAATCGAAGCAAAAACTCATAAAACTTTATTCACCTCGCAATTCTATCCGACGCTGATGCCGTAACGATAACTAGAGATTAAAATTAGTTCCCGGGTATATATATGGGACATATACGTCACATCAACTGTTGGAAATTTCGTGACTACGCGCATTAAAGTTTTTGTTTTTGCAGAGCTTATAGCTTAAAACCACAAGACTCAGTTAGAGCGCGTGTCACCTGCAGCTGAAACCTCTCATGTCCGTTTTCATAAGAGTTGAAACTATAATATTTTGCAACATGAACGCAGTTTGTTTTGTCAGACGTTTGCATAATCTCCGACAAACAATGCTGTTATATTTACTTATAACTCAAAGATTGAGTTTACGCTGCTTCAAGCAAATCGCAACAATTTCTCAGTAAAGTTTAAAAAATTCAGCTTTATTGGCTACCGGCGTAACATATATGCTTGATTATTAAAAACTTGTGAGTGGTTGCTGTCCATTCATGTTTTACTAAACTTGGTGACTTACAGGTAATTATTGCCATTAGAAAGGATATTTTCAATATATTGGAACAAACTTCATAGGAGGGATCAAACTTCAAACGAGCCTCAATTAGCAGATATTTGATTAATAAATATTGAATGATGGCGGCAAAATATTTCCGACATTGTTGGGGTTCGACGTACGAAAATATACACCATTTATTGTGTATTTTGCAAACATCAGCATACTCCCGTTAAATAACTTTTGATATATCATGATTTAATCAAACATTAGGGAAAAGGCATATTTTTCGTCGGAAGCGCTTCAAATTGTTTTCGTAATTTTTGCAAAGATAGAGGGGAAGTGGTCTCATTGCGCAACAGTTGACGTTTGGAGGATTGGACGAGGACGGGAGGAAGCGACGCAAAAAGACGAACAAAATATCGACAAGTTCAACACAACGACCACGTGATATACAGAATGGAAAGAATGAAGAAAAACAACGTTAAACTCGTAGTGGAAAAACATTTTACAGTATTCCGTCGTGATATATATTTAATAATATCCTTCTAAAAATCAAAATTAAAGGGGGATATCTTGTGCAAGGCGTGCAATAAAATTTATCATTTAAATTTATTCCTGTAGCAACAGTAGTTAGAAGCCGTAATAAGATACGGTCGAGTTCTAAAATCACAACTTCGTTTGCGTTCTTCGTAATCCGAAGCTAAAATCGCTACTTAATAGTATGTTCGTCTTCCCGTGCGGGACTAAAACAACAAATATTTTGCACAATCCAATCTACGTAGTCGAGTTCTAAAATCACAACTTCATTTGCGTTCTTCGTAATCCGAAGCTAAATTCACTACTCAACAGTATGTTCGTCTTCCTGTGCAGGACTAAAACAACATATATTTTGCAAAATCTCTCAAAAAGATGACCGACCGCTGATACTTTTCCCGGGTTTGCATTTGCGATTCATTTGTTCAGTAATAACACGTGTGCGTATATTTCACCCTACGCGTGTCATTAAACAACACTGTTTTTTTTTATCTAGACGTTCGCTTTGAGCCTACATGTCTGCAAGCTGCATCTGAAAACATCCAACTATCCACTTGGAAAACGAGTTGTCTAATTGTCGTAGTAATCTTCAGTTCTGTATGGCATGCCATGTGTTATTAATCTCAATACAAAAAGAAGACAAAGTTTAAAAAGAAAGTATTGATACGTATGCCGCCGAAAATAACTTGACATTTTGAACTTTATAATTGATGATACAAAAACTCAGAATCGTAAATTTGGATCCTAAGGCGACGGATGCTAAAACCTAATGTTTATTTAGTGAAAGTGCCGGCGACTAACATGGCGCCGTGATTATCATCTAAAAATTTTTATCTTTTTATACAGGCATTGGCCACTGATAGGCCGCGCTTCTGCTCCGCAATCAATCGTTATCAATACTTAAGAGAATCTTTAATATATGAACCTTTTCGATCTGATAATGGTATGATGAATGAGCATTTAATATGTATACAGGTTTAGATTACAGTTGTTGAAACAGGAGAATTCGTCTGGAAGGCATTTGAATTTTTTTGGAATAAGGTGGGAGCTTCAGAACTGCCCTAAGGCAATTCTTACGTGTCGTGAGGAGGAATAAAATGAAACAGGAAGTGTTAGACTGTCTTATCATTGACCAGAGCAGATAGCACTCAGTGCACTACAATGAGGTGGTTCACTGTTTCATGAGATGTTTTCTACTTAGAGTGCAGTAGCTGGTACTGCCTTTTGCATTATTTCTTTGCCACTTTTGTGACCTTTGGATGGTTGCTTTTAGGCACTTGCCTTGCTTAGAGCGAAGTTCAATAAAAACTATATATACATATTTTTTAGCATCAGTTACTCAGGCACGGTCTATCAGTGGCTCTTGCAATGCATCACAAAATTTGCAATTTCTATATCGAAGAAAATGTTATAGCAAATTCATCTAGTATTTTCTCGAATGCTAAGATAGGTTAGTTTGGTGGATGACATCTTGGTGGATAAATTTCATTTCAAAACTTTTGCGTGAAGTAAAGAACCATTATCTTCAGACATGCATGAATAGTCAGAAAGAGAAATGAGGAAGTGGTTAATGATTTTTCCACGGACCAGGGCAGATACCATTATTTGCACTTTCAGCGAAGGTTCCTTTTCGTCTGTGGTGCATTCCGCGTTGTGGGCAATTCCTGGTACTCCGTAGTGGCTCATTTCCATTTGGGTGGTCGTCAGTTGTTTTTGCTTTGGGAGTCGTTTCCACCATTGCCTAGATGCCTTGCCTCGGATGCAAAACTAATCAATTGAAAACGAATAAAGAAAAAAGTATAAATTCCACTTCGCTTTATTATGAGCTGATAATAAAACGCGCTTTGAAATTATCGAGCTTACCGGAACCAAGGTCTCCATCCTGCGAAGTTAAAATGCTAACCACCAGGCCAATGACGCTTGCATGGCTTTGTGTAAATCTCATCAACAAAGTGTTCACGAATTTTCAAAATATAAAGTAACTTATACCGTGATAGAACGGCAAATTCTGTGCACGTTTTAGAGGAGACGTGGAGTATTTTGTGTTTATATAAACACTGTTCAACACGCTTTCTAAAATAAATACAATCAATATCATATGAATGTTGAAGATATTGAAGAATAACGTTTTCCGAGCTAAAGTTAAACATGACAAGCCCCACTCAGAACTTCTAGATATTGTAAGTTAGTGCCTTAGATTGACCGCGACTGCTTGGTCCATCAGCATGCGTCCCGCGAAACCTTTATGACTAAATTTTTATGGTTATGGGTGGGTAACTAGCTTATCAATATGTTGTCTTAATGAGATTGTTTGCATAATAAGACGGGTGCGTATATGTTACCCTACCTGCGTCATTAAACATTATTTAATTCTGCGTGTAGTTTTTTGCAGTCTGAAATTTTATTCCATCAAGCATAAGCCGCAGATGGACCACGCCTCATCGTCAAACAAACAGCTTCACGAAATTCGCGCAATATTGATTTTGAATGTTGCCAAACGTGATAAGCAGTGATTACGGAACAGAATATGCTAAATCTATCAATTAGAAAAACAACACTGCTTGAATCATGTTTTTTTTATCTAGACGTTCGTTTTGAGCCGACGTGCTTGCAAGCTGCGACTGAATAAATTCAACTAACGACCATTAAAAAAGGACAAAAAGCAGCTACTATGCTACCTGGCATGGCATTAATATTAAGGACTGATACTTTGTTAAGTTTGGTTAACTGATGGATCGCGCCTGCATGGCGCGGTCTATCTGTGGCACTTGCTTTGAAAACGAGTTGTCTGATTGTCTCAGTAATCCTTAGTTCTGTACGGCATGCTATAAAATGTGTTATCGATCTCATTACAAAAAGAGGACAAAGTAAAAGGAGAAAGTATCGATATATGTGCCGTCGAATATAACCTAGCATTTTGAAGCCCATTGTCAGTCATTGTCAGTCAGTGATCAATGCCAATAATTGACGATACAAAAACTCAGAATCGTAAACTTGGATCCTAAGGCGACGGATGCTAAAACCTAATGTTTATTTAGTGAAAGTGCCGATGACTAACGTGGCGCCGTGATTATCATCTAAAGATTGTTATCTTTTTATGCACGCTTTAGCCACTGATATGCAGGGCATCTGCTCCGCAATCAATCGTTGTCCATACTTAAGAGAGCACGATCTGATTTTGGTATGATGAATGTGCATTTAATATGTATACAGGGGTTTAGTTTATAGGTGTTACAACAGGAGAGTTCATCTGATTTGCAATTTTTGTGGAATAAGGTGGGAGCTCTAGAACTGTCCTAACCCAATTCTTGCGTGTCGCGAGGAGGAATAAAATGTCTTATTGTCGAGAGCAGATAACACTCACTGCACTGTAATGCGGTGTTTCACTGTTTTCATGAATGTTTTCCACCTGCAGAGTGCAGTAGCCGGTAATGCATTTTTTATTTGTTCTTTGCCTCGTTTGTGGCCCTTAGTTGGTTAAATTTAGGCACTTGCCTTTCTTAGTGCGAAGTTTAATAAAAACTATATATAAATATATATATATATTATTATTAACATTCGATATTTTTTTTATGGGAATTATATCACATACCCTTCCTTGTTCTTTTTCGTAATGCATATCATAATGTTTGTGCGTTAAACGAAGGTAAGCTTCAGCCCAGAGAATTTCAGCGACTGGAAAATTTGTAAAAATTGTAGATGGTTTTAACATCGCAAAGGACAGATACCAAATTTGAAATATTTTACAATAGATTCGAATAAATTGGAAGTATAGAATATTCGAATCAATTGTGAATCGGTCATAGGAACAAAGACATGCCAAATGACATGCCCTTTTTGCATCAGTAACACCTAAATGCAGTCGTTTTTGGTCAAATCGGTTGCATTGCGTCGTTAACATGAATATACCTAGCTTTATGTCAATTTATGCTAATATTCGTATTCCCCAACTGTATATTTCCTAGTCCTCATAATGTCAACTATTATAGAGTATTAGTAAAAATGGGATATTTGTTATTATATGAAATCAACGATAAGTTCCGATTCGGAGAAATTATTCGAGTCAGATTCGAATTCCGAATGATACGGTTTTGTCCCCCCTCAGTTATCTATGGAATGTTATCTGTTATGTGAAGTTGCTACCTTTCCCTTAAATAATTATCGCTCTATACATGTCAATGTTTGTTTATGAGTCAATATTTCAATTCACTACAATGCCAGTTGCAGCTAAATGTGTTTTGTTAATCATTAGTTACTCAGGCAAGGTCTATCAGTGGCTTTTGCCAAGCATTACAAATTTTGCAATTTCTATATCGAAGAAAATGTTATAGCAAATTCATCTAGTATTTTCTCGAATGCTAAGATAGGTTAGTTTGGTGGATGACACCTTAGTGCATAAATTTCATTTCAAAACTTTTGCGTGAAGTAAAGAACTATAGGGAATCTTAACCCCGAAGGGTCAAGATAGAAGACGAGATAGAGACCAAAGTTGATATTCTTTATTATACTTCAGCAAAAAGAATAATTTCACGATACAATCTACCCTTAGCTTTTTTTTTCCCTTAATAGATAAAATGCCCTCGCATTTATACACTTTATGTGACCATTCAAGTTAGCCTTAGGCGGGATATTTTAATTTCTTTTCGTCGGACGTGATCACAACATAATCATTAAAACTTGTTTTGGAACTATCAGGGCCGGTTTTGATCACTTATAAGAATTTTGTTGATCATCCGTTGGACGCATGATGCTCGAGCTCAATTAACCTGATACATTGAATGCCAAATTCTCCTAGTGGTCCTGCTTTTTAACCATATTTGCTACATATATGTCGGCCCCCTAAACACGGAGTGGCTTTGCTTAGGGAACATGAAGGGTCATCTTCTGGAAATATATAACGGTATATAAAGAAAACAGCAACAAAATAAGCATACATACACATCTAAAACAAAAATTTTTATCACCAAAAGAGGTGAAAATTTAGTAAGAGAAAGTAAAGATATAGAAAATGTAGTTTTGAGAGATGTAGAGATTTAGGCGTTTTACTTAATTAATAAATTGATTTTGACAGGTTGAACAATGTTTGAATTCAATATATTTCGTTACACAATGAATAGCTTTTGCGCCTTATAAGTAAAAAATGTGGCATCGTTTGCCTTTGTAGTCGTTTTAGTGTTCGCCATCTTTGGGCTTTGTATAAAAAAAAGGTTTTGGATTGATACTCGCTTTTTGCAAATATATCCTGGCGCGTTTACCGATTTTTGTAGCGAAGTTTTTTTTTAAAGTATGATTCGATTAAATCATCTTTCAACTCTTCATTATCAACGTAAAAGCTATTCAACAAAAACTATTTGTTTGTATCTGTCACTCCCAATTAATTTGGTTCAAAAAGAAAATTTACTGATATTAAAATTAACCACCGACGCACAATTAATTGATCAGATAAATTATGCATGATTAAAATATCAATTTAAGCAATTTCTTTGAGAAATTGATAAGCCGAATTTAAACGCCATAAAAGAAAAGAAGGAAAATACCTGAAGTAGTTTTCGTAGAAGGAAGTAAATTTTAAAATTCTTTCACTGTAAAATAAACATTATATTGGCAAGAAATAAAAACGCAGCACAATTTATGAAAAATCTGACATCTAAGCAATATAATTTCTTAGTTTTTATCAGCGATGTCTTTATTTTTATAAATTTGATTGTCCACCTTTTTGAAAAATGTTTTTCTTTTTATCAACTTTTAGTGTTGTACATTTTTGTAAAACAGTCTTTCACCTTGAATAGAATGTTTTTAGAGAACATATTGAAGCAATCCGACAGAGAAGTACATTGTTTTGCTGATTCACGTCTGCTCTTGTTGTTGGTTTAGATTCGATCTTCTGTTCAAAGTAACATCATCGTCTTGTGTCCTTTGTCTTTGCAGAACATCGATTCTTTAATTGGGGTTGAACACGCTGAATGAAAAAATACGAACACAGATTAATGTTAGCAATGGCCCCTATACGCTATTTAATATAATCGTGAAAAACATTACTTAACTCTTATTTGTCCTGACTCCCGTGCGTCAACGATGCGGCAATCTTCGACTCCAAATCAGAAGGCACTATTCTTCCAAGGGGTTACCAGACATGCACGAATAGTCAGAAAGAGGACTGAGGAAATGGTAAATGCTTTTACCACGGGCCAGGGCCGATACCATTCGTTGCACTTTCCGCGACAGTTCATTGTCTGGGGTGCTTTTCGCGTTGTGGGCAATTCCTGGTACTTTGTAGTGGTTCATTTCCATTTGGGTGGTCGTCAGTTGTTTTGCTTTGGGAGTCGCTCCCAGGATTGCCTAGATGCCTTGCCACAGATGGAAAACTAATTAATTGAAACCGAATAAATAAAAATGTATAAAATCATCCACTTCGCTTTATTATGAGCTGGTGATAGAACGCGCTTCGATCGAGATCGATCGAGTGATTGGCACAAATTATCGAGCCGAACTTACCGGAACCGCCATTTTGACTAAATTTTTTGGTTATGGGTAACTTGCTTATCGATATGTTGTTTTAATGAGATTGTTTGCATAATAAGACGTGAGCATAAGCATAAGCCATAGATGAACCAGGCCTCATGGTCAAACAATCAGTTTATAATATTCGCGCGATATTGATGTTTGCCTGTTGACAAACATTGATTATTGAATAGAATATCCCAAATCTATTAATCATTAAAACAACACTGAATGAATAATGTTGTTTTTTTTATCTAGTCGTTCGCTTTAAGCCTACATGCCTGCAAGCTGCGGCTGAATAGATCCAACTAACGGCCATTAAAGTAAGCAAAGAGCTGCTACGATGCTACCTGGCATGGCAATGACAATATTATAAAGCCCTTATACCTTGTTTGATTAACTGATGTATCGCGCCTGCCTGGCGCGGTCTATCTGAGGCACTTGCTTGGCAAAACGAGTTGCCTGATTGTCTCAGTCAAAAAGAAGACAATGTACAAAGAGAAAGTATCGATATATGAGTCGCCGAATATAACCTACCATTCTAAAGCCCATTGTCAGTCAGTGCTCGATACAAAATCTTAGAATCGTAAATTTGGATCCTAAGGCGACTGATGCTAAAACCGCATGTATATTAAGTGAAAGGTGGGAGGTCTAGAACTGCCCTAACGCAATTCTTGCGTGTCGTGAGGAGGAATAAAATGAAACAGGAAGTGGTAAATTATCTTATCATTGTCCAAAGCAGATGTCACTCAGTGCACTGCAATGAGGTGGTTCACTGTTCCATGAGATGTTTTCCACTTAAAGTGCAGTAGTTGGAACTGCCTTTTGCATTAGTTCTTTGTCACTTTGGGACCGTTAGTTGGTTGCTTTTACGCACTTGCCTTGCTTAGAGCGAAGTTCAATAAAAACTATATATACATATTTTTTAAGCATCAGTTACTCAGGAACGGTCTATCAGTGGCTCTTGCAATGCATCACAAAATTTGCAATTTCTATATCGAAGAAAAGGTTATATAGCAAATTCATCTAGTATTTTCTCGAATGCTAAGATAGGTTAGTTTGGTGGATGACATCTCAGTGCATAAATTTCATTTCAAAACTTTTGCGTGAAGTAAAGAACCATTATCTTCAGAAATGCATGAATAGTCAGAAAAAGGGCTGAGGAAATGGTAAATGCTTTTACCACGGGCCAGGGCAGATACCATTCGATGCACTTTCCGCGACAGTTCATCGTCTGGCGTGCTTTTTCGCGTTGTGGGCAATTCCTGGTACTTTGTAGTGGTTCATTTCCATTTAGTGGTCGTCAGTTGCTTTTTGCTTTGGGAGTCGCTTCCAGCATTGTCACGGAACCGCATGTATATTAAGTGAAAGTGCCGACAACTAACATGGCGGGTGATTATCATCTGAAAAATGTTATCAATGTATACAGGTATTGGCCACTGATAGGCCGCGCTTCTGCTTCTCAATCAAACGTTGTTCATAATTAAGAGAAATTTAATATTTTTTTCCATTGGAATTATATCGCATACCCTTTCTTGCTATTTTTGTCGATGCATACGTGTGTGAGATCGAAAGGTAAGCTTCAGCGCAAATTATTTGAGCAACTGTAAAAAGTGTAAAAATTGTAGATGGTTTAACATCAAAAAGGGCAGATACCAAATTTGAAGTATTTTACAGCTGGTCAGTTTGTTTAATAGGACTGGGCAATTCAATTTAGTGATTCGAAGTAATTGGAAGTAGGGTTGGGCAATTTGATTCAGTGATTCAAAGCGATTCAAAGCACAATTTATTCGAACAAATCAGAAATTGTTCATAAGAATTTGTAGTTTTAACGACAGAATGCAAATTTGAGAAAAGTCGATAGCATTTTTGCCGTTAGAATATGAAAAACGTTGCTCCTAGACAATGTTGTGTGAATTTAAAAAAAAACACCACGAACTATCCATTTTTGATAACCATGATTGAGACAAGTTGTAATAATAAAAATGGGATATTTGTTATTTACATGGAATTAGTGATTCGATCCGATTTGGAGAAAAATAATTGGATCAGATTCGAATTCCAATTAATTCGGTTTTGCCCAGCCCTAATTGGAAGACAGATTATTCGAATCAATTGTTAATCGGTCATAGTCAAAGACATGCTAAATGAAGTGCATGTTTTCATCATTAACGCCAAAATGCAATCTTTAAGGTCTGTCAGTGGCTATTGCCAAGCATTACAAAATGTGCAATATCTATATTGGAGAAAATGTTATAGCAAATTCATCTAGTATTTTCTCGAATGCTGAGATAGGTTAGTTTAGTGAATGACATCTTAGTGCATAAATTTCATTTCAAAACTTTTGCGTGAAGTAAAGAATCATTACCTTCAGACATGAACGAATAGTAAGAAAGAGGAGTGGGGAAGTGATAAATGTTTTTACCACGGGCCAGGGCGGATAGTTGAAAGTTCCGCGACAGTTCAGTTTTGCCTGAGGTGCTTTCCGTGTTGCGGACAATACCTGGTACTCCGTAGTGGCTCTTTCTCATTTGGTAGGTTGTCAGGTCAGTTGATTTTGTTTTGGGAGCCGCTTCCAGCATTGCCTAGAACGAACTCCGATAAAAAATTAACGACTTTTTCTCAATATTATTAATGTAATAATGCCTATTTAGTGTGTTTTAAATAAAATAACAGACAGTATTAATTTTATCCTTCTACGAATTGCAAACTGATTGAAAGCATTAATTTTAATTTATTTTTTAATTTTTATTTTTTTTTAACTCCCGTTTGATATTCAGTGCAATGGCACATTTCATTCCATTTTGCTGATAAACAATTATATAATATAAAATTTTTCCTCGCAACACGCCCACCCCGGTTGGTGTTAAATTAAGTGAAAATTAACTTGTATTATTTGATTTATTTTTTAAACATATGCAGTGCAAAAAATAAACAATAAAAATTGAACAAACAAGATGGTAAACCAACGTGCTTTAACAGTAGCAGCAACAATTCTCGTAGCTCTGCCGATATTCTGCTCAGCAACACCATTAGGTGAGTGATATATTAAAAGAGTTACCAAAATTCAGAAACATTTATGAGCAAACTTTGCCTTCCTTATTGGTATTTACTCGAATTATGACCAGAGCATGGCCTAAGAGAAACCCTTCTAAGGCCACACTGTGTGTCGTAAGAGGAATCTACAAGTAAACAAACAAATTGTCCAGGGAAAATACTACTCACAGTAATTAAGCATGGCTCTTCCTTTTGGGAAACTTTCAGCTTAAAATCCAGTGATTGGCAGTGGCCGTTGGTTGGTTCCTTTCAGATATGCTTTGGGCGTAGTAAACTTCGATAAAAAAAAATTAAAATATTGCAAATAGGTTCTGTAAAACCAACTACACTGTAAAAAGCATCCCAAAGAGAAATGTTTCAAATATACAATACACGGTATTCTATTATACTACCGCCCAGGACAGATACCGCTCACTGCACCTGATCATGGCGGCTCAGTTCCGTTTGGGATGTATTGCGTTTAGAGTGCAGTTACTAGTACTAAATCTTTTAGTAGCTCTTTGCTATTGAGTGTCCGGTGGTTGGTTCCTTCTGGGCGCTGCTTCTGGCCTTGTTCAGGGTGAAGTTCAATGAAAAAAAAAATGGCCTACGTAATCAAAAACATCTATTACTTTTTCCCAATATTTTATCTGTGCGAGGAACATTTCAAAACAATTCTCACTGAAAATTTTTGATGAAAATGTTCTGTCAAGAATGAGTCACAGATTGCGCTATAGAGCGCGGTCTAATTGTGACCCATGTTTGGAGATAAACATTATCTGAAAGTGTTACCGTGAGGGAGGGGGATGCAATTCGGCACTTCGAATTGCTACGAAGCTATATTGTTTCGAATCAGCCGTCAATCGACAATAGAAAACAAAAATTTGCAAAACGAAGTTAAATTTTTATTTAAACGACAAGATACAATCTATTTTGATTAAATTTCACCAAAATCGATTGTATTAGATCTTTAAAATAGGAAATACATTGCTTGTAAGTCTGTTTGTGTTAATAATATTAATTCGTATCTGTAAGTTTCTTGATTTTTATTATGGAGACAATTTGAAATAGTAAATATGACATATTTGGTATTGATATGCACTTGATGATTCGATCCGATTCGGAAAATTTATCTGAATCAGATTCGAATTACGAATGATTCGCTTTTGCCAAGAAATAGACACGGCTACGTGACAAAAAGTCAGAACTTAGATAAGCAAATAATATGGGATGGAATCTCGATTAAAATATAATGAACACAAAGCGTAATTTTGTTTTTTAAGTCTAAAATTTTCTTTTTAAAATTTACCACAAATTGTCTTCATAAAAAATCCAAGATTATGGTTCGGTTTAAAAAATTCCGAAAATTTCACGCGCGACTTTATCTTCAACTTCTCAAATCAAGTTGGGATAGAAAAATTATAATATTGCGTACAAAACACATGTTACCTCATTACCATTTTTTAACTAATTTATCCGAGATTTAGGGTTTAATCATCCAACTTTTTTAGGAATTGACCTGCGTGAAACTCTGTCCAGCACTGCAGATCTTGTCAATGATGGAAAACCACAAGATGGTCACAATTAGATTAATTCACGAATTCAACATATCCGAGATCGTGGTCCCCTGGTTTCAATTCAAGTTTCACATGAACTCTACAACATGTATCTGAATTCTGATGACCCCCAGAGGAACATTTGTGCACTACATATGTTGAACAAAATCACCCCACCACATCTAGCGAATGATACATATCACAAAATTCAGCACGAATTGACTAAAATCAAGAAAAATCGAGAAAGTTGGGAAAGTTTTGTGAAACTAATCCGATATTAAAGCAATATTGACTGTGAAGATTATTGATAATGACTTAATTAAGATTGAGCAAAACTGAATCATTCAGGATTCCAATTCGATTTGGGATTTTTTTCAAATCGGATCGAACCACCCATATCCATTGTCTTATTTTCGCCCCTACAAATTGTCTCCATAACTGCGAATTCTCCAAAAAAAATTATATTTAACTCCTAAAATATGGTTATCCCACATCGTTTTTTTTTTCAAATTTTCGTATTTCTGTCCGTTTCAACAATAATACGAATATTTTTGACTTCGAATCGATTTGAACCACCAAATTGGAAAACTGCTCAGTCCCATTCGTAATGTGATAAAAACTAATACAATGCTATTAAATATATTATTAGCATGTAGCGTAATGTAGTATCTATTTTATTTTTTTCTTCAACTTTTCCTAGTTTGGTTATAAAGTCTTTACTAGAGCTAAATTTAGTGAGACATTTATGAATATGATATTAAAAATGACTTTGTATTGCTGAGATTGTTGATCTGAAGCAAATACAAAAACAAAATAATGTGTCTCTGCAGCATGTTGTACACTGTAACAAAAAAGCAACAAAATCACTGGTTTTGACAGTAAGTTTTCTAGGCCGTATTGAAAAAAAATTCCATATTGGCTTTTTTGGCCGAATATGGGTTGTTGACGAAACTCATCGCGAATGTGCGGTTCATCAACATTCCATAATTGGCATAAATCTCATCAACATGACGTTTTTTCAACTTTGGAAATTTGCATCAACTGGCAATGACCAGTAAATTTGTACTTTTGTTACAGTGATGATTGATGATGGGAGTCGCAGAAGGACCATTCTTATGGGTGGTTAGAAATTAATTTTAGAATTTTAGAAGCAAATTATTACTAAATCATGTAATATAACAAGGTATTTGCCCGAATGAGGATTCTTGTTGATATAAAGTATATTCGAAATTAAAGTGTATAATGTAAGCAAATATATAAATGCAGAAAGCTGCTTGTTCTTCCTTTTGTGGGTGTTATTTTTAGTCGTAAATGTGTATTCAAAAACCTACTTTCCAATGTCACACGCACAATAAGCAATATTGCGTATTTTTTAATTTCAGTTTTGGACAATTTCAAATTTGTTCCATGTATCTTAAGTATCCTTTCTGGGATCACTTCAGGAACGTAAAAAGTAATTATTTTTGTCCAGTTCTCTCCAGCTCGACATTCAAGGGCTTGATAGACTCATGGACTCAACACGCCACAAGCCAAGATTGTTGAAGCACATAATAGACAAACAAAAAGATCTCGAATGTTTTGTTCAAGGGTCCATTGTAAATGAATGAAGACCATAAAAAAAAGAAAATGATTTGGTGTCATAGTTATCATTTTTTATCGTGAGTGTGCTACCTTGCAGTTCGCGGGTTAGTCAAGGCCTTGGATTCCAGTTCCAAGGAGTCCGATGCCCTGTATGTGCGATCTTTAATATCGCCCAGTCGAAAGTCCACTAAAGGGAAATGGTAGATTGGGTTAACATCAGCTAGGGTATATACCGCGCACTACACTTTACTGTAGCGGTACAATTCAATTTGGGATGCTTTGATTTTGAGATGCAATTTCTGATGATAACTTCATTTTGTTGCTCTTTTTTTTATTTAGTTGTCGTACGTCGGTTCCTTCTAGTTGCTACTTCCGGCCATGCTTATAGCGAACTTCAATAAAAATAAATATAAACTTTAAACAAATCAACTCAAGGTCTATGAAATTGGGCTGAACATAAGAATGTTTGTATTCATCAACATTGCCAACTTTGCTCGTATGCAAGGCTGTTGTATGGCCTTGTTGCGACAAAATAAGTGATTGTAAAACAAAGAGAAAAAAGCTGCCGGAAAGGGGTATACCCGAAACGATTTTTAGGAAGTGGTAGATTGTTTTACCACCGACCAGAGCAAATATCACTCACTGCATTTCGCCATGGTGGTTCAGTTTCATATGAGATGTTTTCTGCTTAGAATGCAGTTGCTGTTACTACATCTTTAAAATTTGAGTGGCCGTTAGTTGGCTACTTTTGAGTGCTGCTTTTGACCTTGCCCAAAGCGTACTTTCATCAAAAAATGGCATCAGTATTAAATCACCAAATTTCGCAAAATTATTCCGACTTTGGTGCTTAAATTTCACTATACATTGTCAAAACACGTTTATATATCTTACGCCCAAATATTTTATGTTCATTTTAATTGAAAATCATTTAAAAACACTTTTAGTATTGATACGTTATTTTTTACTTCAGCATACAAAGTTTTGCAAAGTTCATTTGATATTCCAGAATATATGAATATATTTCCTCTGGCAAAACTTCAGTGATTTTAAAACCGCCAGGCATGTTTTGGAAACGTTTTATCAATTTCGAGTACAAAGGAAATACATGCGACGACTGATGCTAAAATTACAAGTGTACTTAGTTAAGTGCCTGAATGTAGGGACAGGGCACCCTGAATATCTTTTCTAAAATTTCATTTTCAGAAACTAAGTATTATAACTTTGTTTTCTTAGACGACTGATACAAAAATTTCAAGTGTGTTTAGTTAAGTGTCAGACTGTAGGGACAGGGCAACCTGATTATCTCTTCAAAAATTTTATTTTCAGAAACTTAGTATTATAACTTTGTTTTCTTAGACGACTGATGCTAAAATTACATGTTTGCTTAGTTAAGTGCCTGACTTTAGGGACGCGACAATTTGATTATCTCGTCTATTAAAAAAGCAGTCCTATACTTTATTTATGAAAATGGAAAAAAGATTAACGTGCATATTTTAATTTACTTTCAAAATGTACGCAGTAAAAAAATAAATATTACCTAACTGCGGGAAATAGGAAAAGAGCAAGATGGCATAACAATCACCTCTTATGTTGTCATTAACAGTAGCAGCAACTATTCTTCTAGTTCTGCCGATATGGTGTTAAGCAACGCATCTAGGCGAGTAGCCTTAAATATTTTTTTACTTGAAATCATTCTAAATAGAAATAGTACTATATAGCGTAGTACATTATTCCACAAAATTTACAAACATATTTCTGTGGAGAACTCCACAATTTAACCCTTAAAAGTCGGACGCATCAGAACGACGATACTTTCTTAGCCTGGCCGCCCACGACATTCGAACCGAGTTGCAAAAAATGAAAAAAAAGAATTTAAAGCTTCATTACTTCTTAGCAACACTATCTCTATAATGAGGCGGTTCACTGTTCCAATGTCTCCCGCTTCAAGTGATGTACCCGGATCTGCATTTTGTATTAGTTCTTAGCCTTTTTATGGCCGTTAGTTGGTTGCTTTTTGGCACTTGCCTTGCTTAGTGCGAAATTCGATAGAACCTATACATATATGTATTTGTAATATTAACAGGCGATGATTTTTTGTATGAGAATTAGATCGGACACTCTTTCTTGCTTTTTTATGATGATGTATGTGTGGGGACGAAAGTGCAAAGTGCTTAATGAAGTGTATTCTTTCATCTTTAACGCTAAAATGCAATCTTTTTGGTTCAAATTTGACCAAAATCTATCAGTGGATCTTGGCAAGCATTACAGCATTTGCAATTCCTAAATTTCCGTTTCGTCTGGGGTGGTTTTCGCGTTGTGGGCGATTCCTGGTACTCCGTAGTAGTTCATTTCCATTTGGGTGGTCGTGAGTTGTTTTTGCTTTGGGAGTCGTTCCCAGCATTGCCTAGATGCCTTGCCACGGATGGAAAACTAATTAATTGGAATGGAATAAATAAAAATGTATAAAATCGTCCATTTCGCTTTATTATGAGCTGGTGATAGAACGCGCTTCGATCGAGATAGATCGAGTGATTGGCGCAAATCATCTAGCCGAACTTACCGGAACCGCCATTTTGACTAATTTTTGTGGTTATGGGTAACTTGCTTATCGATATGTAGTTTTAATACGATTGTTTGCATAATAAGACATGTGCATATATGTCACCGTACGCGTGTCATTTATTTAGTTATGCGTGTCTTATTTTTGTAGTCTGAAATTTTATTCCGTCAAGCATAAGCCACAGATGAATTCCGCTTCATCGTCAAACAAACAGCTTCACAATATTGGCGCGATATTGATTTTGCCTGTTGACAAACGTGATGAACAGTGATTATTGAATAGAATATGCCAAATCTATCAATCAGAAAAACAACACTGAATGAATCATGTTTTTTTATCTAGTCGTTCGCTTTAAGCCTACATGCCTGTAAGCTGCGACTGAATAGATCCAACTAACGGCCATTAAAGTAATAAAGAGCTATTACGATGCTACCTGCCATGGCAATGACAATATCATAAGGCCCTTATACCTTGTTAAGTTTGATTAACTGAGGTATCTCGCCTGCCTGGCGCGGTCTATCTGAGGCACTTGCTTGGCAAAACGAGTTGCCTGATTGTCTCAGTCAAAATAAAGACAATGCACAAAGAGAAAGTATCGATATATAAACCGCCGAATATAACCTAGCATTTTAAAGCCCATTGTTAGTCAGTGCTCGATACAAAAAGTTAGAATCGTAAATTTGGATAATCAGGCGACTGATGTTAAAACCGCATGTATATTAAGTAAAAGTGTCGACGACTAACATGGCGGGTGATTATCATCTGGAAAATGTTATCAATGTATACAGGTATTGGCCACTGATAGGCCGCGCTTCTGCTTCTCGATCATACGTTGTCCATACTTGAAGGAAATTTTAATATTTGAACTTTTTCAAACTGATAATGGTATGATGAATGTGCATTTAATATGTAGGTGGGAGGTCTAGAACTGCCCTAAGGCAATTCTTGCGTGTCGTGAGGAGGAATAAAAGGAAACAGGAAGTGGTAGATTATCTTATCATTGTCGAGAGCAGATACCACTCAGTACACTATAATTAGGTTGTTCACTGTTTCATCAGATGTTCTCCACTTAGAGTGCAGTAGTTGGTACTGCATTTTGTATTAGTTCTTTGCCACTTTTGTGACCGTTGGATGGTTGCTTTTAGGCACTTGCCTTGCTTAGTGCGAAGTTCAATAAAAACTATATATACATATTTTTTAGCATCACTTACTCAGGCATGGTCTATCAGTGGCTCTTGCAATGCATTACAAAATTTGCAATTTCTATATTGAAGAAAATATTATAATAAAGATTATATAGCAAATTTATCTATTATTTTCTCGAATGCTAAGATAGGTTAGTTTGGTGGTTGACACCTTAGTGCATAAATTTAATTTTGCCTAAATGCCTTGCCACGGATGGAAAACTAATTAATTGAAACCGAATAAATAAAATGTATAAAATTGTCCACTTTGCTTTATTATGAGCTGGTGATAGAACGCGCTTCGATCGAGATAAATCGAGTGATTGGCACAAATTATCTAGCCGAACTTACCGGAACCGCTATTTTGACTATTTTTTATGGTTATGGGTAACTTGCTTATCGATATGTTGTTTTAATGCGATTGTTTGCATAATAAGACGTGTGCTTATATTTCACCCTATGCGTGTCATTGAACATTATTTAATTTTGCATGTCTTATTTCTGTAGTCTGAATTTTTATTCCTTCAAGCATAAGCTGCAGATGAACCACGCCTCATCGTCAAACAAACAGCTTCACAATATTCGCGCGATATAGATTTTGCCTGTTGACAAACGTGATAAACAGTGATTATAGAATAGAATATGCCAAATCTATCAATCAGAAAAACAACACTGTTTTTTTTATCTAGACGTTCGTTTTAAGTCTGCAAGCTGCATCTGAAAACATATATCCATCGGCCATTAAAATAAGAAAAGAGCTGCTACGATGCTTCCTGGCATGGCAATATTATAAAGTCCTTATATCTTGTTAAGTATGATTAACTGATGGATCACGCCTGCATGGGGCGGTTTATGTGTGGCACTTTCTTGGAAAAAGAGTTGCCTGATTGTCTCAATGATCTTTAGTTCTGTATGACATGCTATAAAAATGTGTTATCGATTTTATTACAAAAAGAAGACAAAGAGCAAAGAGAAATTATTAAAAGATATGCCGCCGGAAATAACCTGGCATTTGGAAGCTTATTGTCATTCAGACATTATTTTTAATTTATTTTTCAATTTTTAATTTTGTTTGATGTTTAGTGCAATGGCACATTTCGTTTCATGTTGCTGATTACCGATTATATAGTATAAATCCTTTTCCTCGCAACACACCAAACCCAGTTGGAAGTAAAATAAGTGAAGATTAACTTGTATTATTTGATTTATTTTTTGAACATATGCAGTGCAAAAATATTAACAATACAAATTAAACAAACAAGATGGTAAACCAACGTGCTTTAACAGTAGCAGCAACAATTCTCGTAGTTCTGCCTATATTCTGCTCAGCAACACCATTAAGTGAGTAATATATTAGAACAGTTATCAAAATTCAGAAACATTTATGAGCAAACTTTGCCTCTCTTATTGAAATTTACTCGAATTATGACCATAACATCGGTTAAAAGAAACCCTTCTACGACCACTGCGTGTCGTAAGAGGAATCTAGAAACAAACAAAAAATGGTCCAGGGAAGATATCACTCACAGTACTTTATTATGGCTCTTCCGTTTAGAATGATTTCAGCTTAGAATACAATGATTGGCAGTGGTCGTAAGTTGGTACCTTTTAGACATGCTCCGGGTCCTGCTTACAATAAACTTCAATAAAAAAAATTAAAAATATTGCAGATAGATTCTGTGAAACTACACTGTAGAAGGCATCCCGAATAGGAATGCTTCCATTATACAATTCATGGTATTCTATTCTAAAACCACCCAGGGCAGATGCCATTCACTACACTTTATCATGACGGTTCAGTTCTGTTAGTATACCGTTTAGAGTGTAGTTACTGGTACTGAATCTTTTAGTAGCTCTTTGCTATTGAGTGCCCGGTGGTTGGTTCCTTCTGGGCGCTGCTTCTGGCCTTGTTTAGGGTGAAGTTCAATAAATAAATTTCGTATAAACATGTTCTGTCAAGTATGATTCACAGATTGCGCTACAGAAGCGCGGTCTATTTGTGACCCATGCTTGGAAATAAACATTTTCTGAAAGGGTTACGGTGAGGGCGGGGAATGCAATTCGGTAATTGAAATCGCTTCGTCGCTCCATTGCTTCGAATCAGCCGTAAATCGACAATAGAAACAAAATTTTGCGAAATGAAATTAAATTTTCATTTGAAAAACAAAATACAATCTATTTTGGTCAACTTTGACCAAAATCGATTGTATTATATCTTTAAAATATGAAATACATTGCTTGTAAGTCTGTTTGTGTTAATAATATTAATTCGTATCTGTAAGTTTCTTGATTTTTATTATGGAGACAATTTGAAATAGTAAATATGACATATTTGGTATTGATATGCACTTCGAATCAGATTTGAATTACAAATGATTCGCATTTTCCCTGCTCTAGACACGGTGACAAAAATTTAAAACTTGGATAAACTAATAAAATGGAACGGAATTTTGATTAAGATATTATGAACACGGAGCGTCATTTTTTGTTAAGCTTGCAATTTGCTTTTCAAAATTTATCACAAATTATACTCATAAAAAATTCAAGACTATGATAAACCTTTTACCTTTTCCAACTGATTTATCAAAGTTTTAGGGTTTAATTATTCCACTTTTTCAGAAATTAACCTGCGTGAAGCTATTTCCAGCACTGCAGATCTAGTCAATGACGGGAAACCACTGGATGGTTACAATTACATTGATATGCGAATTCAACATGTCAAATCCCACGGTTTCTGGGTTTCAGTCGTTGTTTCACGTCAACTCAGAGAATTTATTTCGCTTTCTAAGGGCCCCCAGATAAATATTTGTGCATTACACATGATGAAGAAAATCTCCCCGCCAGATCTTCTCTCGGTTAATATAGATCCAACAATTCAGCAAGAGTTGGCTAAAATCAAGGAAAAACGAGAAAGTTGGGAAAGTTTTGTGAAACTAACCCGATATTAAAGCAATATTGGCTGTGAAGATTATTGATAATAATTTAATTAAGGTTGAGCAAAACTGAATCATTCAGGATCCCAGTACGATTTGGGATTTTTTGAAATCGGATCGAACCACCCATATCCATTGTCTTATTTTCGTCCCTACCAATTGTCTCCATAACTGCGAATTCTCTAAAAAAATAAAAATAAAATAGAAGAAGAAATGTACTTTCGATTAAACCCTTATACCAAATAAATTTGACCAAAATAGAATATTTTGTTTTTATATTTAACTTATACAGTATGGTTATCACACTTTTTTTTTTCGAATTTTCGTTCTTCTGTCCGTTTCATCAATAATACGAATATTTTTTACTTCGAATCGATTGGAACCACCAATTCGGAAAACTGCTTAGTCTCATTCGTAATGTAATGAAAACTAATACAATGCTATTGAATATATTATTAGTATGAAGCGTAACGTAGTAGCTATTTTATGTTTTTTTTTTTCAACGTTTCATAGTTTGGTTATAAAGTCTTTAGTAGAGGTAAATTTGGTAAGACAATTATAAATATGATATTGAAAATGAAGCAATTACATAAAACAAAATAATGTGTTTCTGCAGTATGTTGTTTAAATTTGGATGATTTTTAGAGAGAAAAATATACACTGAAAACTAATCACAATTGGGAAATTATTGCCAAAGCAATTTTTGCTAAGTACACTGTAACAAAAAATCAACAAAATCACTGGTTTTTGACAGTAATTTTTGTTGGCAGTACTCAAAAAAACTTTAAAAATTAACTTTTTTTGCCAAATATGGGGTGCTGACGAAACTCATCGCGAAGGTGCGGTTCATCAACATCCTATAATTGGCATAAATCTCATCAACATGGCATTTTTTAGCTTTAGAAATATGCAATTACTGCTAATGGCCAGTAAGTTTGTACTTTTGTTAGAATGATGATGAATGATAACAGCCGCAGATGGACCACGCCGATAAGTAATTAAAAATTAATTTTAGAATTTTAAAAGCATATTATTACTAAAGCATGTAATAGAACAAGGTATTTGACCCGAATGAAGATTTTTATTGGTATGAAGTATATTCGAAATTAAAGTGTATAATGTAAGCAAATATATAAATGCAGAAAGCTGTTTGTTCTTCCTTTTGTGTGTGTTATTTTTAGTCGTAAATGTGTATTCAAAAACATACTTTCCAATGCCACACGCACAATAAGCAATATTGCGTATTTTTTAATTTCAGTTTTGGACAATTTCAAATTTGTTCCATGTATCTTAAGTATCCTTTCTGGGATCACTTAAGGAACGTAAAAAGTAATTATTTTTGTCCAGTTTTTTCCTGCTCGACATGCAAGGTCTTGATAGACTCAACACGCCACAAGCCGATTGTTGAAGCACATAATAGACGAACAAATAGATCTCGAATGCTTTGTTCAAGTGTCCATTGTAAATGAATGAAGACCATAAAAAAGAAAATGATTTGGTGTCATAGTTATCATTTTTTATCGTGAGTGTGCTACCTTGCAGTTCGCGGTTTAGTTAGGGCCTTGGATTCCAGTTCCAAGGAGTCCGATGCCCTGTATGTGCGATCTTTAATATCGCCCAGTCGAAAGTCTACTAAAGGGAAATGGTAGATTGGGTTAACATCAGCTAGGGTAAATACCGCGCACTACACTTTACTGTAGCGGTACAATTCTATTTGGGATGCGTTGATCTTGAGATGCAATTTCTGATGATAACTTCATTTTGTTGCTCTTTTTTTATTTAGTTGTCGTACGTCGGTTCCTTCTAGTTGCTACTTCCGGCCATGCTTATAGCGAACTTCAATAAAAATAAAAAAAACTTTAAACAAATCAACTCAAGGTCTATGAAAATTAGGCTGAACATAAGAATGTTTGTATACATCAACATTGCCAACTTTGCTCGTATGCAAGGCTGTTGTATGGCCTTGTTGAGACAAAATAAGTGATTGTAAAACAAAGAGAAAAAAGCCGCCAGAAAGTGGTGTACCCGAAACGAATTTTAGGAAGTGGTAGATGGTTTTACCACCGACCAGAGCAAATACCACTCACTGCATTTCGCCATGGTGGTTCAGTTTCATATGAGATGTTTTCTGCTTAGAATGCAGTTGCTGTTACTACATCTTTAAAATTTGAGTGGCCGTTAGTTGGCTACTTTTGGGTGCTGCTTTTGACCTTGCCCAAAGCGTACCTTCATCAAAAAATGGCATTAGCATTAAATCACCAAATTTCGCAAAATTATTTCGACTTTCGCGCTTAAATTTCACTATACATTGTCAAAACACGTTTCTTACGCCCAAATATTTTATGTTCATTTTAATTGAAAATCATATAAAAACACTTTTAGTACAGATACGTTATTTTTTACTTCAGCAAACAAAGTTTTGCAAAGTTCATTTGATATTCCAGAATATATGAATATATTTTCTCTGGAAAAACTTCAGTTATTTTAAAACCGCCAGGCATGTTATGGAAACGTTTTATCAATTTCGAGTACAAAGGAAATACATGCGACGAATGATGCTAAAATTACAAGTGTACTTAGTTAAGTGCCTGAATGTAGGGACAGGGCACCCTAAATATCTTTTTTAAAATTTCATTTTCAGAAACTAAGTATTATAACTTTGTTTTCTTAGACGACTGATACAAAAATTTCAAGTGTGCTTAGTTAAGTGTCAGACTGTAGGGACAGGGCAACCTAATTATCTTTTCAAAAATTTTATTTTCAGAAACTTAGTATTATAACTTTGTTTTCTTAGACGACTGATGCTAAAATTACAAGTTTGCTTAGTTAAGTGCCTGACTTTAGGGACGCGGCAATTTGATTATCTCGTCTATTAAAAAAAACAGTCCTATACTTTATTTATGAAAATGGAAAAAAGATTAACGTGCATATTTTAATTTACTTTCAGAATGTACGCAGTAAAAAATAAATATTACCTAACTGCGATAAATAGTCAAATAAGCAAGATGGCATAACAATCAGCTCTTATGTTGTCATTAACTGTAGCAGCAACTATTCTTCTAGTTCTGCCGCCATTGTGTTCAGCAACACATCTAGGCGATTCGCCTTAAATATTTTTTTACTTTAAATCATTCTAAATAGAAATAGTACTAGAGTATAGTACATTATTCCACAAAATTTACAAACATATTTCTGTGGAGAACTCCACAATTTAACCCTAAGAAGTCGGACGCATCAGAACGACGATACTTTCTCACCCTGGCCGCCCACAACATTCGAAGGGATTTGCAAAATATGGAAAAAATGAATTTAAAGCTTTATTATTTCTTATCAAATATAGTTATTTCAGACTGGAACATAAAAGTGTATGTTATGTTGACTACGCGAAACCTCGACGGAAAAATGATCAAATATTCGTTAAAATGTGCCATTAGTATTTTCAAAATTGTGTGTTTTATTTCGTTTTTTGAGTAATCTATTGATTTTTATCATTATTCTTCTAAAAAGAACAAAACAAATAGTTGCGGAGTCATTTCATGAGTGAACTTTGAAATCTGTTTGGAACAGTTTTTATATAATATTATCCCTTTGCGATATATTAACAACTTGGCGATCGGCTCCGACACGCAGATTCTGTCATTACGTTTTTCGCAAATTGATAAAAGACGTCGTTATCATTCAACGTTGTGGCGTTACGTTGCGACATTCAGGCAGCATAACACAGTTACGTCAATGTCAACGACATGTCTGCTTTTCATTGAAGAATTGAAGGGCTTTATTCAATGTCCACAGATGATAATCCACGATTAATGTCCCGGTCACATAAAATTTGCCAAAACATGTTCCACAAAATGACTTTTAGTCTAAGACGTATGTGTACCTGTGGAAATTAAATGCAAAATACAAAATTCAAACCAACTAATACACTCAGAAATAGACATTAACGTCAAATTCACATTTTTCACTCAATCTCGAATTCCTTTTTTTCACTGATTTTGAATTGCTCAAAAAATTCGATCGATTAATTCATAGTTATCTGAATCACGGATTGAATGAATTGGTCGATCCTGTCCAGTATCAATGTTTGCATTTTAAGGATAAATTTATCATGCATGAGCCATGAACAAATCAATGCATGGTCCATCCATATCCACGGCTGGTCAATATCGTTGTGCTCGATCCAACAAATGGTAATCCTCTATTATATAACAAAACTTGTCTGTATTACAATTTTTTATAGAAAACTAACCGTCTCATGAAATACGGTTTCGAATATAACGAATTTTCAATGAGATTCACAATAGAAATATCGGCACCAACAACCCACCCAGCATGCAACTCAGAAATAATATCTGTATTTTACTCCATCCGTTCTCCTACAGAGTGTTTATAGGGGTTTAGTTTAAAAACGCCGTGTTTCTATCGCCTTATATTTATTAAAACTCCTACAGCATTATTCACCTATGGTAGAATTCACCTTAAAATAGGGTCACATGTGGACATTCTTAAATAAATTAAATTAAGAAAATACGACAAACTGATGAATGTGGCGGGGGTTCTGATTCGGTAGCTATTCAGGAAAAATAAAGTTATGACACACATATAATGTGACAAATTATATCTCAGTATTCAAACGGTTTAGGCATTGAAATAGTCTGAAAATATTAAAATCAATATAAAAATTAGACTGAAACATATTTGAAGTATATGAGTATGAAGCACAGGACTACAATGGTGAAACTCTGTCAATCTGGGGATCGTGCTTTACATATTTTTTATATTGGAGTTCGGCGTTAAAAGTTTACTGCAGTCCCACATATGCCGTACTGTGTAACGGAGTCAATTCAACTCAACAAATTATTGGCTTGAGACGATGCTCCTTCATATATGCGTGATCAGGCCGAACTCGGCAAACCTTTTGCAAAGTACATTCAATGACGCCCGTAGGCGTGGATGCGTGGGTTTCATATCTTCGAAGACGCTGTTACGTAATTGACGTTGCCTCATCGCACACGATTTTACATCGCTCAACGACTTGAATGACGCAATGACAGAAGCCGGACTATAAAACACCAAACAAAATTGCCCTCAAAATGGTTTGGAAGGCCGCAAAAACGTTTTAATGATATCACCGAAATAAAAATATGCTAGCGCACATGATCACTATTTAATTTATTGCCTGAGCCCAACAGAAAGAGAATTATTCGAACATTTAAAACCTGGAGTCATGTAAGTTTTTAGACGATGTTTTAAATCACCGTTTTATCGCATAAAATCACAACATTTAGGCTTCAAATTATATCCACATGTTTTTGCATTTTCAAGCTTTTCTATGATATATTTATAATTAACTTATCTTATTGTGGATATGGAAATACGAGCTATTAAATACAACCAGTTTCCCAGACACGCGATTAACATTATAGTACTTTCAGGGTCAGACGACGTTCACGAGAAAGATACTGTAGTGTCTTTCAAGGTTCAAGGAGTTAAAAATACACGGAATGCTACGGAACTTTCACCTAGTATCGGAAACACTCGTCCGTTTATGCATGTTGCAAGTCATATCAACGGAGGAAATATAATTGGTCTCCGAATACAACATATCAGAGTCCAAGTTATAATTTAAGTTATGCAAGAACTTAATACATTTATTTTATCCTCAGAGGACCCACAGAAGAAGAATTGATCAAATGCATATCATGAAGGAAATTGTTCCCAGAAATTCCTGGCCTAGTTGAAAAGAATAATTCAGAGGAGTTGACGAAAATCACGAGAAATCGCGAAAGCTTAGACATTAAAGTGTTTTTCTTCATTAAAGTTATTGATAATTACTTCACAAGGTAATGAGAAGCGATACGAGGTCATCAAATAAAGTGAAAGTATATTGAAAACTGTAACAAACAATGCAGTAAGATCAGCGATTCGGAGAGCAATTCTACCTATTGATATTGAATGAAATTAGGAAATACACTAATATGATCCTGTCGAGGTGCGTCCATCAATTGTCTATACACGGCATAAATCCCATCGACAGCAGAGTTTTTTAAGCCTTGGAAATATGCAATTACAGCAAATTACCAGTTCACTATATTTTGTCACAGTGCATGAGTATAGTAAGTAGTATGATATCGTGCTTTGTTTCCCATAGTTTCTTATTTTATTACAACTGCTTTATTTCTTTATTTGAATGAAAAACAACGAAAAATGTGTACAAAAGCACCCTTGATCATTTACTGCGTCTGGTGATGCAATAACACAAACTTTCGTTGGGGCAAAAATGAAAGAGAAATTCTTTATTATTTCTCCGTAAAAAGTTCAGCGTGTCCTTCATCATTTTGATATGCCTGGCAGAAGAATAGAATGCACCGTAAAAATGGTAACATTTCCTCTCAAAATTTTCTTAAATGTCCGGAATCCCAATCAAACCATCATGCTTGCAAAACATCTTAACCAGAATTTTCATTTCGTCAAGCATGAAAAGCGAAATGGATCGCGCCTCGATCAATCAGTGACTAAAATTTCATTTTAAACATGCGCACGCGTAATCTTTCATGCTTGGGATCACGAACTGCATAGGTCAGGTAAAAATCAGTAATTGTCGTTATACATGCTTGTAGAAGTGTATGTGTTATATTGAATCAGTTAAATGCCGGTTTGGAAACATTAAACTTCAGGTATTCCAGGCGCTCCCAGAAGATTTTACGGCGTACACTACAGTGGTAAACGTTATTCTGTAACTACGGCAGAAAGTGACGCGATCCATCTGCAAATACGAGCTTTACAGTTCATTTCACATATTTTCTAAGTGAATAAACCGAAGAAAAAGTAGTGTGGTGTATCTCCCGGGACAGTGAAAATTTTTTCATAGCCCCCTCTTGGACCGACAGTGTAAAATTTTCGGAAAATATGATCTTTCCCTGTTCGGCTTAGCCCATCTCAAACCCGAGATTTTCAACCTGGGCCAACATGTTTAACCACTATAGGCCATCGCGCCGTCATTGCCGTCGTTTTATTCAGCCCTTTCACAAAAGTGACCGTCGTTCACATATCATTTATGCGCTTCTTTCGGCCTTGCCTTGGGCAAATGTCAAAAAATTTATTATTAGAGCATTGCAAGTAGCATTCATTGCCGCTTTGTTTAATCCGTTTGGATGAGCTTTTTATATTTTGAAAGGGATTGAAAGCAGACGATTTTTTTTATTTAAGTCTGCCCAAGAAGATGTTGAACTATTTGATACCCAATAAGAAGTATTATTTTGTCAAGTATGAACCACATCTCGTCGACATGATCTATCAGTGTTTCATACTTCACAAAAATTACTTTGGAAATATTTTTTCCGATTCGTAATTCATTTGTTTCATTGTTATCCCTTTTCCGAAAATGCAGCTCAAAAACAGGTGTATAATGCATAGCATCATTTTTAGCATATAGCATTAAAAACACACAGTACACTTCCACTCAACAACATCTTTCAAACTTGCTTTCACATTATTTGTCTGTGTTCGTTGATCATCCGGCAGTTACTGCTAATGCTGGGAAAGTACACAGAGAATTGGTAGATATCATAAAAGTTCCTATTTCCTGTACTTTTTATGGCCGATCATCCTCACCATGACCCCGTACTAGAGGCCACTTGGACAGGGTTAGCGTTGTTGGTAAGATATGCGGTTCGTCCTAGCCTACCGATGCTGTTGCACCCTATGTTGAGCGGTAGGAATGGATTAATGAGTGACTCGAACCCGAGACCTCTAACTTGCAAGGCTAACATAGTCAGCCACTAGGCCATCGCGCTCATATACATTTATCCTATGCGTTTTTTGTTAATACCCCTACTCTTCTGAAGAGATCTGATCGCTATGAGCAAAAGCCATGACATTGGTCACATAATTTAGGACGTGGTAAATAGCCTTCCCACCGCTAAGGGCAGTTACCAAGCTAGGTACTCTAGAGTTTCGTTGCGTGTACTACATTTGTAGTAGTAGGTCCTTCCTATATTTGATGACAGTTAGCTGGTTTCTTTTGGGCAATGCATTCGGCGTCCTTGGATTTAATTTTTCTAAAAAAAACATCACAAGAGAACAGTATGCGAGTTGTTGCAAATCAAGAACTCATGAGTTCGACAGAGGTCACCCAAGTTATTGCACTCTGAGCTGAGTGTTGGACATACGTTTTACAGACAGTGCTGTGGGAGAAATATTGTCAACCTTCAATGCCAACGTGTTAAAAACTCAGAGTCAGAAAGTTTTTCTCTGACCTGTTTTTTTCAAGCATGTGCCACTGATGAATCACACCGTCGAGACGTGTTTTATCTGTGACCTATGCTTAACATAAGGTCATTTCTAATTTGGAGACTATCGCGCCGGTTGGTTGTCAATTTATCAATTGTCAGGAAATTCGTTACACAATTAGTTACAAACTTGCTCTTTGACATCTTATCGAAATTTAATTCTGCTTATGAAAATTACAGGAGGGTCTTACATATTGAAACCAAAAATTCCTTTATGTGCACCATTATGTATATGTTTTCAACTACACATCTCATAGCATTGTCTATTTACTTTGCAACAAAATGTAGTATTTGTCTGCAGTTTACTTTTCGTCCAAATCTCTCGTAGAATTGGGGAGAGCAACCACCGCAGCTGCTCATACGACATTGTATGTTTGGAGCATAGTAGGATGGTTGATTGTTCGTGACACATCTATATCGATTACATTGTTGTTGACTGCAGCCTGGGAATTGTGGATATCTTGGTGGACATCGGCCTGAAAATTTACAGAGTTTTTCCATAAAGAATATAACTATTTAAAAAGTGGCAAAATCTTTAACTTTTTTGGGGGGGCAAAATAAACTGAACATTTCCGATTTCTTGCTTGTTTAAGGATCAATTACGTTCTCGGCGGATCAGGAACTTTTTTTGCCTCGCTAAACCTGTTTAAGTTGTATATTAGCCCATTGCATTATTAACGGTCATTTTCAAACTTGTTCCTTTATGGATTTAAAGTATGGTTTGAATATATATGACGATGCATTTACCGCGTGAGTGCAGTTGCATTCGAAACTTTAACACGCCAGTTTGCAGTGTACCTCAAAATATACGAGGTAATATGATAGTGGATATAACATAACAACAGAATGCCCTAAACACATAATGCTATCAATTCAAAATCATTTCATATCCGGCTGCTCACATTGTCTGGTTATATCTCTGTTGAAATCAATAAAATTAGCTTGACATTCATTACATGTTGTTCTGCATTGTGCACCAAGATTTGATGGACATGATGTAACTTGACATGCGTTTACAAGACAGTTGGTTGTAGAACATCGGTTTCTTCTGCTACCAAGTCCACCCATTAGTAGAATGTAGAGAAGGTCTGTAAATTAATATTGAAAATAGGATTAAATGTCGATCAAGAGTAATCAGTATTATTAATTTTTATGGTATTGATAATCTCGGTTTGTAAAATCATAGGTAACATAGGTAAACAAAACCGTAGGTATTAAATATTTTATTTTGGTTTTTGTTTAGGTAACTGAATTATTTAATTAGAATTGTCTCCGTATATATAGATTAAATTGTATTTCAAACTTTGCAATTTGTTAACTTTGCTATTTCTGGAACCGTTTGCCAATTTAGAAAAAGATCTGGTCTATCACTAACTACTTAATAAAAGATGTTTTGGCGAGAAATACTCATCGATCATTAACAAAGTTATCATTTTCTTCTTCAAATTGATGGACCATTGCCCACTAACATTCTTCCAAATCTATATTCTACAACAGGTCACATTTAAAAATTAATATTCATTTTATTCAAGCTTTAAAAAAGGACGCGAAATAACATGCAAAAAAGTAACGATACGGAAAAGGTTCAATTTTTTATGGCTTTTTCATAATGGATTCGAAAAAGTACAGCATCTGGTTTGGGAATCATCACAGAGAGTCCTCGCCTTATTACAGAGGTTGCATAAGAGGATAATGCGTTTCGATCAAAATTGTCAGACGGAAAACAGACATTTTAATCGCCACTCAAGTTAATTTTCTTGAAATATAGCTTTACTTAGAAAATAAAAATTGGAAAGCCGTGAGAGCATGTAATAATTTCCCTGTAATTTTAACGCTAAAGTTTTGTTGCGACTGAGGAGTTACAAATACAAAAACGAGACTAAAACGGACACTTTTGATGTATTAAGATGAATTATTTAGTGCTCAGGAAACTTACTTTTAGGAATAGAGCTTTTCGGCTTCTTCCAGCAAACCGCTGTCCCCCATTTAGTCGGACAACAAATCTTATCTTCACCATTGCAATCTTTATCGACTTCACAATTTGCATCAGGACATGACGAACCATGCTTGTTTACATCGGGACATTTCGGATTGAATTCTGAGAAAGAAAAAAACTAGAATTTAATTTAAGTAAGGTGGAAGGCCGAAAGGTTTATAATCAGTCGATTCACTGCAAATATTTACATACAGCAACATATAGAGCCAGCAATTGCAAGCTAACATAAAAACGTCCCTGCAAAACTGGACCTCTAAAATTCAGTACAGTGAGTGTTATTTGACTCGTGCAATGGCCGCTTCTTTTTAGTTACCTCATGGCATGTAGAAACAATGATAGAAAAATCCTAAATTTAAATTATCTTATAACTATCCCGAATAATCACATGTTCAGGCTTTCTTATATGAGATATTAAGGATATTATTTTTATTGTTCGAGAAAGGAAAGCCGAGAACACGGCTGAACCTTATGGCGAACCCCGACTTCTTGTGAAGATATACCAGTTCCAAGTCGCCATAAGGTTTTTCTAACTGTTTATAGATTTTTTCTGTGCATGGATATGGCTGATGGAGGAAGCTGTAACCATTGTGCACCGACGAGGTGTCCAGCATTCCTCTCGCACAACATCATGGATCGAACCCAGGACGTTAGAGAGATGCATTGCTCGAAGCGTATTCCTAACGCCTTCTACCGACTGAGCCAAACGAGCATTCAAATGATCAGTATATTTGAAAATATATATATCTGAAAATATTCGCAAATGTATAAATAGATAGATAACATTACAGATAAAACTACATTATGGATAAATACAAATAAAATCGAATCGAATATTCAAACTTTTACATGTAGGGTGTCCATCCGACCATTCTCCCTTCCAAAGACAAGTCACTCTCATCGGTCCCCACCTTTGTAATCCAGATTTGCAGTAGAAACTGTGGATGATTATAAATTATTTAAACGAATACTTAGATATTATCATAGTAATAAGATGTTTTATCATCGCCCAGAGTAGATATCAATAACTGCACCTTGTCGTTGTGGCAAGCTTGTATTAACTAGATCTTTGCCGTTCGAGTGGCTGTTAATTGTTTCGTTTTGGGCATTGCTCTCAATTCCGCCTAGGGCGCATTTCTATGAAAAATAAAATGAAAAATAATTTCCAACCTGCAATCACTTCCATATTTCCATCCATTCGTACATGTTATCTCTACCTGATCAGCAGGAAATTTAATTGGATCGCAAACAATATCTGTTTATGAATGAGAATTTTTCAAATATTTAAAATGAAAGGTAACAAGATGTTCCTGTATTATGCGTGTGATGGCCTGGTCGTTGGTTGTGGGCATTGTATGTTGAATATTTTGGGTTGGAGTCCGGAAAGTTCATGCCCACGGCTAAACCCATGGTGAAATAAATTGTTTAGGTTCGGCCGAGGGGGTTACTATAAATGACTTGTATAAGATTTAGCATCAACGAGAAAAGGTTTGTGTTGACCTGAATCACAGTCAGGCAACCACAGAAACTCTTTGGATTGAAAAACACTGACCAATGCTCTGTACTAACAGCTACTTACAGACGGAAAGGGTTAGTGTCATTTTTTCAGATAGATATGAAAGGTTCAAAACCACCAACACTGCTATTTTTATTTTTACAGTTCGATTACCACAAGGCACTCAATCAGAGACGTTTTATCTTTCTAGCAAGAGATATGTCATGAAATATTGCCCATTTGCTAAATTTCCTTCTGGTTTAATCCATTTTCTTCGGACGTTTGAGTAGCAAAATATCTAAAATTTTGCAAGTCTGCGTTCACGCCAGCGAGATTTATTGTGTTGTAATCGTTACCTTCACAAGTTGGTTGTATGTCTGACCATGTTCCTTCTCCCATACAAATTCTTTTTCTTGGTCCTTTTAGTTCCTTAGGATAATCACAGCGAAACCTTACAATTGCAAATGAAAGATTATAAATTTTTAAAGATTACATTATGAACCCAAATTGCTTCTTTAGTGCTGTAATATAATGTATTGGTTATAAGCTTGGCCTCAAGTTCAAAGGATATTAGGTCTGGGCAATTTGATTCGTTGATTCGAATCGATCCGGACAAAAAGCATTTCATATATCGTTTTCGAGTATATTGAGAATACATTGCCTTAATATAAATTACTTGATTTTCGCAATAGAGGTAAGCTGTGATAACAAAAATTTTTGAGGCTTAATTATTATTTATATGGGACTATTGATTCGATCCGATTCAAAAAAATTATCCGAATCAGACTCGAGTGTAATTTGATTCAGGTTTTGCCCAGCCCAAGCAGGTATGGATGGTCAATTCATGCAATCAGAAAATATATATTATGTAAGAACACGTTTTGTCATGTATATGTCACTGATGAAACGCACCCTCCAGGTGTGGTCTATCTGTGGTCCATGCTAAAACATGCAAAATTTCTTACTAGAGGTGTGTCTATCTGCGGGCCATGCTAGACAAAACAGTATTGCTTACTAGAAGTGTGGACTATCTGTGGGACAAATCAAAATTTCTGAATAGAGTTGTGGACCATCTGTGTGCCATGCCAAACAAACAAAAATTTCAAACCAGGGAGTCACCACCTAATCTATGTTTTTTTTTGATAAATTGGATCGAATTAATGCTCCGTAAGCCTCATATTATCCTGGTAATCACAAGTGCAAACCGGGGAACTGGAAAGTAGAGAGCAAATCTTACGAGATCGAATCACAAAATTTCGTAGTGGACAATTACGGTATCTAAATGATTTCAGATTTTTAATCGTAAGCTCGATCCTACTACTCACGTGCAAGTATCTTTAATTTATTTCCAGTGCAATGAATATTTTCTGGGTTTTCCTCGAAACTAAGTGGTGGACATTCAATAGCTGAAAGATGAAAAGACAAATATCTAGGTATTTAGTGTTCAAATCCGCGAAATTGCCTTCCGTGTACGTTGTTGTTTTTTTCAAAATTACAATCTCTTGCAAATACGACAAAAAACATTTTCGCGCGTCTTTCGCGAGCAATTAATTTTCATAAGAAAAAATCGTTCGTGATTTTCAAGTCCAATCCAAGACTTGAAGAAATCAACGAAACCGATATTTATTCAATGACTTGTTTAGGATAAGCCGAGCAATGAAAATCATTTAACCCTGACTAAAAGTGGCCACTGGTACTTGGTCAGGGTGATCCACTCCAAAAAAGAGCTAAATAAAATATAGATTATATATAGGTTTGAATAATCGCACCGTACAAATAAATCAACTGTATTCTATAAGTTTTCTAATTTTTTTGCGTTAAAATCAGAGAGGCGCCATAGCTTTGATCTATATATATACTCATCTATATACTCATCGATTATAAGACTCCCTTAACACTTACGTTCACAGTGTGGTACTGCTTTGTCCCATGTTAAATCGTTTTGGCAGGTGAATGTTTTAGTTTGTGAATTATCAGGGTAAAGGTATCCAGGTTTGCAATCGACACTGAAAAAGCGAAAGAAAGCTCGTTAAAGATAGCGACAAGGTGAGTATTCAAAAATAAAAAATAAAATAAAAAAATAAATAAGCGCAAAATAGTAGCTTCTGGTAAGTGTGCTGAAATTGACCGAATAATCGTTAAAATCACACTGTGACATAAGTGCATAAAATTTACAGGTAACTAGCATTAATCGTTTATTTCCAGAATTTGAGAGCACGTTTTTGATGATAACCGCATCAGCCACAGTTATTTTACCAAGTCTGCTGAGACATCGTCGCCGTTCTGTTATTTATTAAGATCAGCAAAACTTCGAAGTAATGCTTCCTAATCTCGTTTAATCAAGATATATTTGATAGAGTGCTTTGTTCAGATGGAATTCGAAATTAACAAAAAGATCATAATCATCATATTTCCTGATACCGATATAATATACCATTAAAGATTAAGTTATTGCCACCGGGGATATTCACATATCTAATTGCTCAACCGGTGATGTGCAAACGATGTTTTTATTTTTGCCAACGTTTAGAATTTCTATACAGACGTTCTTCATCAGGGCAATGAAAAAGTTAATTCATCGACAATACTATATACTGAAATGGGTTTGTTCTAAAATAATCTCGGAAACAAAAGATAAAATACTCTAAATTTCTGAGATAAAAAAGGAACATAAAAGGATAAAGATAAATGTCTAATCCTATCTGCGTTGAGAGGTAGTCTGAAACATGCAAGTCTTCTTATCAATCATTGTCTGTGATATGCTGTCGATATGAAATGATTTTAAAAATAGTCTTTTCTTGTAATGATATTCGCTCTCTCTAATGCTTCATCCCAATCTATTCTGTGGTTGTTGCAATATGCATGCTTGGATAATGCAGACTTCTCATAATCGCATTTTTCTGCATCTCGCTGGCCTTCTTGACATCTTGTTGCAAAACTTCTCTTTGTTTCTTCTATGTATACCTCTTCGCCGGTTTTACATGGGCTACAATGACCTACTCCCTTCCTTTTTGGGGTCAACTTTGTCCTTCAATCTAGAGTCTAGATAGTGTATCTCCTAACTTGTTAGTGGGTCTGTATGACACTCTGGTGCCCGCTTCCGCAAGTATCCTCCTGAATTTTTCACTGAATCCTTTGACATAGGGAATGGCATCAAAAACATTACTAGTTGGTTTGTCCTATTTCATATGTTCTGTCCTGACATGTTTGTGTAAAAAGTGCTTAGGGTAACCATTGGCTCTCAAGGCCTTTTTACTAAATTGATCTCTCTTCTTTGGTCCCTTTCATCTGAAACTAATGTTTTAGCGCGATTGATGAGGCTGTTGACAACTGATTTCTTCTGGCCGTTGGGATGGTTAGATAGGAAATTAGTTTGTGAACCATCAGGGTAAACGTATCCAGCTTTGCAACTGACCCTGAAAGAGAGATCAAGCTCGCTAAAATAGTTAAAATTCAAAATTTAAAAGAATTTTAAACAGTGTTTTTGATGAGATTTATTGCAAGTACGAACTATTGATGAACCGTAACTCGGCGTTGCTTTCCAACAACAGTCCATAATTGGCTGAAAAAAGACGTTTCCTAAGTTTTATTTCAAAATAACCAATCAAAATTTTTGTCAAAAATCCGGGATTTTACAGCATTTTATTGCAGTGGAAGCAGCGAGTTATTTATCATAAAATTGAGCACTCTAATAAACGCTTAAAGTGAGAGTAACCGTTTAATCAGCTTAAAGTATTTTGTGGGCATTTCACAAACCAGTCGTGAACTTTTGACTGTATCAGTTAAAATGAATTCCGACTTGAGAATTGCCCTAACGTCGTTCCCTGGTTGTCGTGAACGACAAAAACGTGGTATATGAAAGTGGTAAAAAGGCGTTATCATAGTCCAGAAAAATGCCACCTACTGCTCTCTATAAATGCAGCTTTAATCAGCTTGCTATACAGCTGGATAGCGATTATTGTCACCACATTTGCAGTTGCTCTGGGCCAGAGGTTCCACATACACTCCAATATTGACCAATGTCACTTATATAACGATACGTGTTATTTTGACAATGAAAGACGTGAAACAAAAACTTTATGCACAGCTTTATAAGAGACGGAGCACATCTCATACACACTTCACAAAATACTCTGTTTTGACATTTTGTTTTCAAATTGACGAGAGTAGAGAAACCGCTATTAAAAGAGCATACGCGTCCCTCTTGCAAATCTTTCAGCCCTCACAAATGTGCTCGCTTCATTAGTTGCCATGAACTATATGAGTTTCTGTAAATCTAGTTCTTTGTTTTGTTCAGTTAAGACGATACTTCCGACCTTAGCTGCGGTGGATAATTAAAATAAGAAACAAGGAGAAGCGTATGTTTATTGTTGCATCAGCTACAGTTAATTTGGCAAGTCTGCAGAAAAATCATAGTCGTTCTGTCAAATATTAATATCAGCAAAAAAATTGGAATTAATGTTTCCTAATTACCAACTTTCGTGATGTAGTTTTTAGAGCGTTCGTTCAACAGAATTTGAAATTAGCAACAGAATATAATCATTTTCCACGATGACGAATTAATCTTCCAGAAGTTAGAACTAATGAAATCGCCCGATCATCACATTGTTGACCAAACGCAATGTATCAATCACACTATTCGACAGTAATTTTAGTAGTTGACTACTTGACATTGAAATAAAACTTTAAAATCGACTTTTTGGTCAATCATAAGCCTTTGAAAGCACTACTATTAGTTTATTATGTTTATGCTTGGCACATAGATAACCCCAGGCAACTTTTAAATCTGAAAATCCGCTATGTCTGCATACTAACACCCATAATTAACTGTACTTTAATATCAGTGAGTTCAAAATATCTGAACCGCACGTTTATAGAATTGCCGCTTTCGGGTTCATGGGTTTTCGAATCAAAGTTTTCAAGAAATCATTAAATGTTAAAAATCATTGAGACACAATTTTAAAAGTTTATTTTCTCATTTTAGCTCATTCAAAAAGTTTTCTTTTTTTTAATTTGCTCAAAGAAAAGGCCGGAAGAAGCACCAAGAAGAAACCGACAAAACCGGCTTATATTTGAAACTGCGCTATGTAGAATCAGCTACTGCACTTTGAGTGGAAAACATCCTTAACAGATCTGAACCACCATAGTAAAATACAGTGAGTGGCATCTTCCATGGCATCATCTATCACCTCTTTGTTTATTTGATTTTCCAAGTCAGGAAATACGTTAGGCCAATTTTAAAGCCCGCATCTACAGGGTTCAAATGTACATACAATTACAACGTAATACACGACGACATTTGATTACGCGAATATGATACAGGTTGATATATTGATGCAGGGTACATCATAGTAAGAGTTCTGTCCTTGGTATCATTTCGAATTCGAATCTGATTCTGATATTTTTCGAATTGGATTGAATTACTAAATCCATATAAATAAAAAATATTCCAATTTGACTATTACAAAATGTCTCTATTTTAAAGGTCGGGATTTATATTTACGAATTACCAAGATGGACATATACAGACTGACAGGCAATCCATTTCCAATTCAAACTCCAAGCTTGAGAGATAACATTTTAACGATTTAATGCATTTGATTTTGATAGAATTTGACCAAAATCGATTTCATTCTGTTGTTCAAAAGGGAAAATCCCTTTAGCCTGTTTTTGATCGTGTGATCATCATCGTACGAATTTCTGTTAGTCTGGTTATTTCTATCGTTAAGTTAGGACGATACTTCCGGCCTTAGTTGCGGTGTATAATTAAAATAAGAAACAAGGAGAAGCGTATGTTTATTGTTGCATCAGCTACAGTTAATTTACCAAGTCTGCAGAAAAATCATAGTCGTTCTGTCAAATATTAATATCAGCAAAAAAATTGGAATTAATGTTTCCTAATTACCAACTTTCGTGATGTAGTTTTTAGAGCGTTTGTTCAACAGAATTTGAAATTAGCAACAGAATATAATCATTTTCCACGATGACGAATTAATCTTTCAGAAGTTAGAATTAATGAAATCGCCCGATCATCACATTGTTGTGCAAACGCAATGTATCAATCACACTATTCGACAGTAATTTTAGTAGTTGACTACTTGACATTGAAATAAAACTTTAAAATCGACTTTTTGGTCAATCATAAGCCTTTGAAAGCACTACTATTAGTTTATTATGTTTATGCTTGGCACATAGATAACCCCAGGCAACTTTTAAATCTGAAAATCCACTATGTCTGCATACTAACACCCATAATTAACTGTACTTTAATATCAGTGAGTTCAAAATATCTGAACCGCACGTTTATAGAAATGCCGCTTTCAGATTCATGGGTTTTCGAATCAAAGTTTTCAAGAAATCATTAAATGTTAAAAATCATTGAGACACAATTTTAAAAGTTTATTTTCTCATTTTAGCTCATTCAAAAAGTTTTCTTTTTTTTAATTTGCTCAAAGAAAAGGCCGGGAGAAGCACCAAGAAGAAACCGACAAAACCGGCTTATATTTGAAACTGCTCTATGTAGAATCAGCTACTGCACTTTGAGTGGAAAACATCCTTAACAGATCTGAACCACCATAGTAAAATACAGTGAGTGGCATCTTCCATGGCATCATCTATCACCTCTTTGTTTATTTGTTTTTTCAAGTCAGGAAATACGTTAGACCAATTTTAAAGCCCGCACCTGCAGGGCTCAAATGTACATACAATTACAACGTAATACACCACGACATTTGATTACGCGAATATGATACAGGTTGATATATTGATGCAGGGTACATCATAGTAAGAGTTCTGTCCTTGGTATCATTTCGAATTCGAATCTGATTCTATTATTTTTTTTTATTTTTTTTTATTACCAATATGGACATAAACAGACTGACAGGCAATCCATTTCCAATTTAAACTCCAAGCTTGAGAGATAACATTTTAACGATATAATGCATTTGATGCATTTGAAATGCCAAAGAGATAAGAAATTCCCAAAATATTGGAAATTCTAAAATATAAAGACGCGGAGAAATGGCACAATGATAGTCGACATATGAAATGTGCGTGGCAGACCCAGGAGTTAACTGATCCTAGTATTCTCAGAAATACTCACCTGCAAGTGGGTTGTGTTTGTCCGGGGCGGCAGGAGGAATCTTGTGATTGTGCATCATACATCAGATCCTCGCATGATTGCTCTACAATAAACAAAAGGTAACGTGAATATCTTATTGAAAACTGTGTATAATTTTCTCGGGAACATGAGTATCACAGTAACACTAAAATCAAAATGATGATGTCTTTGCGACATAAAACTTGCGACATAAAATGTTTCTCATTTTAATATTTTGGTCACGATGGCCCAGTGATTATTACGTTGGAATGTTGGTCCAATATCTCGGGTACGAGTCAGGGCAACTATGGCTTACTAAGCCGCCACTACAAGGCTTTCTCAGAGTGATCTACTCAAATAAAATCCTATAGAAAAAAGCATACATCTACATATGGTTTATATATTAACTGTGTCATGTTTTAAAATATGCCAGAACTCTATTTTTGAATTTGGTTGAACTTTGACATAATGAACCAACCCTAATAGAGGTCACAACTCGCAATATGTTTCTTTTTATTATTCAGAAGTAAAATTCTATAGTTTTGGTCTTCGGCGCATATTATAACATTATAAGTTTGATAACATAAATAACCTCTTATTTCCATATATTTCAAAAAAGGTTATAATAGTGGCCTAGTTATATTATTAATATTTGATGCTGTCCCAATATATTCTGAGGGGGCGAAATATATTGAGAGAGGGGCGAAATTGGCTAATGCAAATGGCACTTCCCTATCAAAAATTATATTTTGTCAAGCACGAGCCACACATTGATTGCGTCTCGTGGGCGCGATCCATTATTGGCTCATACTTGACAAAGCTTGTAATTTTTCAGACTGTGGTATATACCAGCGAAGCTGTGATGAGATAATTTCCGTATCGATAGACTGAATGTAGGCTACATATTCATATCTCATAATAAATATATTGGGTTTGAGGTTAGGATTTCTTTAATTTTGATAATGCAGATGATTTGTAATAGTAAAAGTGGTATGGTTTTTAGAATCTATGGTTCGATCCGATTCGAAAAAATCATCCGAATCAAATTCGAACTCCAGGGGATTCGATTTTGCCCAGTCTCTAGAGCCCCTGGTAATGCGATATAAGGCTTCAATTAGACACCAAACCAGTTACCTCTCAATTCTGTGTACAGAAAATTAAGTGATATCATGAACATGATTCGAATATACTATCACAAAAAGCCGCCATTATTCAGTATATGGGTTTATCCAAATTATATTAAAATATTTCCTTTAACAAATAATGACCACTGCAATGTTAAGAAATCGGATAAAACACTCATACCGTTGGACTGACAAAGTACATCTGCGATAGAAAAGCCGGAACGAGCTCTGAACAATTCTGCATTTTCTGGTTTCTTAGAAATCGATGCGTAAACAGTTTTATATGAGGTGTCATATGGTCGTCCCGGCAACCATATTGACAATGGCAAGTTGGATGTAGAATCGTTGTAGTTTAATAAAGAAGAACTCTGCAATTATATAAAAATTAAATAGGGGAGGAATGGGACTTTTTTCTATATATAAATACATTATACTGTAATAATGTGTAATATTCATATAATGTAGTGTATATTCATATGTAATATGCTTTAGGTTTGATAAGGTGACACATTAAATTTTTTATCAATTTTTTTATTTATAAAACGTTTTTGCCCAATAATAAATCAAATATCGTCAGGTGAGAGCTAAAAATCGCCTTGGTTCATATTCGTTTGCAATATACATCATAACAAAGTCATGTTTTTTAACGCATTGATTGTCTGAAACCGAAGGATGCATTTGCAGCATTCACAAGTCACATATGGTTGGGATACTCACTTTGAAAAGGATTTTGAATACGCAAAAAACATTATTTATGCACATTGGACTTCACTGATCTCCTCTCTAATCCAATATCAAAGTAATAAAATATAATGCATAAACGGATGAAATTAATAGATAAATAAATGTACCTACCACGGGATCCCATTTCATCCCAAGAAGCGGTAATGCAGTGTTCTCAATGCCTATTTGTTCCCCGATTAAATTCACGACCGAGTCAAAATGTTGCAGGTCGTATATGTTAGCCAGATGCCCAAACTTTGAACACTCGGATTCTGCCTCTCTGAAAGTCATTGCTTGTAGCTTACGAACAAACCAAAAGCATCTTTTCTTGTATAGAATTGTGTTATGGGGTATGAAACTGCAGGCCGATTGCGCTCCTACAAAAACATAGCGGTTTAAAAGATTATTTCTCTCTTAGTCGAAAATTCTGATTCAGGAAAATCAAGTATATCATTTTACTTATTTGATTATCTTCGAAATGTACAAAAAATTTTGTTACTCTACTGACGATCAGATCAGATTTTACTCAAAGTTCTTAAATTTTCTGCTCCGCATTAAATGCTTTTCATTCAAAATGCAACTGCTGACTTTTTTGTAGTTTTTTTTATATCAGTGATGACTGTGGGTAGTTTCTCTTTGGCCTTGTCTTAGATTTTAAATATATCATTTTGTATAGAATTTTTGGTTTCTTCAAGAATTGTTCATGAGAAAATAATTTAGTTATTTGATATCACGAAATCAAATAATAATCATTTTTTGAAATTATCTATGAGCGTTTGTTGAATTGTAAACTGTAAGCACGTTTTTTTGAGATTAAATTATAATATTTCCTTTGCAACAAAAATACAGTAAATTCGCCGCTCTATCACATTACTTTCACTACTTCACGAAATTATAATAAAACTATAATTTCGACTTTTTCGGTCAATTAAATCTAGAACTTTTGAATTTGAATTGAACTTTTTGAATAAACAATTAATGCAATTGAACAGTAATGTTACTGCATTTTGCACAGTGTTACAGATAATAAATATACTGATAGCCAATCGACGCGAGGAAAGATCTGCTGAATAAAATATATATTCAGAATTATTTGTTCTTTAAATCTCATTCGGAAAATAATGTAAGAATCCAACCCAGAACGATTCAGTTTTGTAAAATTTAGTTTTACTCACTCTCTATTGTGGAGTACAACAGGCATACAAATATCAACATCAAAACATCCAAGTATTCCATGCTGAGACCACTGTTACAACGGAGAGTTGCACATCAAATTATGAGCATTGATGATCTCAGATCAGTATTTAAATAGACAAAACTTTTTCTCTGCTTCTACTTATTACCTCAGTTTCTTATGCCGGAGTATACCTATGTATTTCAGTGTGAATAAACAATGTAACCAGTACATTAAATGTACTGGTCATTTAGAGTAATTGTATATTTCCAAAGTTCAAAACCGCCATGTTAGAGAGAATAATGTCAATTATATGGGATTTCCATTTTTGAATTTCTTTCAATACATTTTGCATTTTTTATTACAGTGTAGGCAAGATAATAATTTTTTTCTTTCAAACATGAACCAAAGACACTACAAAACTACGTTAAACAAATATATGCCCTTCGGGATTATTTACGTCATTCTAAGTAGTGATTAAGTTGTTTTTTTATATATCATCACTTTGAATTTCGATGATTGAGCGAAATACCAAAATGGTTCTAGTAATATCATTTTTCTGTATTAGTTTATCCTAGTTTTTATTATTAGGTAGTCTGATTAGGAGGAATTGGTAAGATTACATATAGGTTTTGTCGGACAAAAAAATTGAATGCGAAAGCTCACCACTTTAATGAAAAAAAATGAACATTCGAAATCCAAGTACACCGTCACTAATGCACAGTAAACTTACATTATAAACTTACTACCCATTTGTATTAATTGACTCATTCCGAAATTTAAAACTTCATCAAAAATAATTTTTATGCGAAGTATGGGCCGCACCTCGGCGATGCGGTGTATGCGGTGATGTGTCACTATAACAATAGCAGTAAATTCACTGGTCATTCGCAGCAATTGCATGTTTCCAAAGGTAAAAAACCCCAAGCTGATAAGATTTATGCCAATTATGGGCTGTTGACGGAAAGCACCTTCGCGGTGCCATATTTGTCCAAAAAAATCGATTTTGAATTTTTTTCAATACCGCCAAGCAAAATTACTGTCAAGGACCAGTGATTTTGTTGCATTCCTGTAACAGTGTATGCTAGGGTGTTGATAAACCGCACCTAACAGTCTATAATTGGACAAAAAGCCTATTTTAGAGATTCATTCGATATCACCAAGTAAAAGTACTATCTAGAAGCAATGATTTTACTAAATGTCGTTACAGTGCACCTATGCCCCTATAATATATTTATCTCAAACCGTATCCACGGGGAATAAGCACCAAGTTGAGCGAAAATCGCAAAAGCGTAATTGAATGATAGACATAAATACTCATGTCTGGAATTCGTCGGGCTCAAGCCAATCGAATTGGACATTAAATCAGATGATTCTGACCATATTTTAAACAACGGATTTGATAGGACGGGACAGAATCACATTTTTATCCTGCGAGAGAAAAAAGTCATGTATTCGGTTGAACCATATAACGAATCACGCCTCTCGTTCAGACACTAGTTTCGAACGGGGTGTGGTTTTGGCTGAACAATTTACTTCTTTTTTTTCCGACGAATGGACCTCGTTCCCGGAAGAAGTCATAAGTAGAGCTTACGTGCGACCACCGTGCACTGGCGAGCAGACCTATCGCATATATTCATCTTTAACGGGATATGAACCTATGTAAGGACGACCAGATATGCGTAGTGTGAAGTGTAATCCCAATGCTCTATATATTAGGCCCATGAAAATTAGTAGGCACCGTAATATAATGCCAACGTAAAGCATACATATTTGAAGTTTTGTTCGAAATCTACGCTTGAATTTTTAATGAAAACCGTAAAAACCACCGCTCTTCGAAAGTACTTTTACTCGGCGGATATTGAAATAAGAGTATAAAATCGACTTCTCAGGTTATAAGTCCGTTCGTCTATTTGGAGTACCTATTTGGAAAAGGCTTTATCTAGGGTTTTTCAAACAAATTAAGTAGATTAATAATGATATTTTTGTCCAGTAATTATTATTACTCCCACATTTTTTCTCCCCCGTAAGAAGTTGATTGTGGTCGAATGAGCGCAACATTGTCCCACTCAAGTTCGTGGACAACAACAAGTATAAATATTCCTCGTTCTCGTGAATGAACTGAAAATATTTGTGCTACCTATTTTTAATATTCAACAGAAGTTTTGAGCAATATTACTATGCAAAGCAAAAATCAGAAACCAAGGATGCACGGCATACAAACTTTAGGAAGATTTATCTGAAGATGGTTTCACTGCAAAATTGATGAACAAATTTGTTTTTACAAATGGACACAGCATAATAGTATGCAGTACGTAATAAAGTTTAATGGAAACAGATAGGAATGTGCCAATACCATTATTTTTGTTCAATAAAAATTGCTTCAAAAGTCAGCATCTACTAAGAATGACTGATATTTGAAAATACACTCTACTGTTTCAATCAAAAATGTATCATGTAAGCGTATTTGCTTTGGTATAGGTTTATTCTCCAACATGAAATTAAAAATGTACATGAAAAAAACGGGGTCGCCGAACAGAAATTATTTGTTCACTTTCAAAAATTCACTTTCCAAAATATTTTTGGAGAGATACAAAAAGCCTAATTACGTGCAAAATACCAAAAGTTTTGCCGAGGCTACCAAAAAATAATAACAATCTAGTTGCAGATGACATTAATGACGCGAAAGTGATAAGTCATACAAAATCCAGGTATCGCGTCTCATCGACGCGATCCATCACTGACACATACTTAATAAAAAAGCTTCATCGCATTAACTTTCATAGCATTCCTAATCTGAAATCTTTTTTTGCTAAGCATGAGTCACTGATGGATCGTGCCGCCAAAGACCAAGTTTGGACAAAATATCTCTGACCGATTAGAATTGGCCCGTGACAAGAAATAATAAAAGATTCACAGGAATAAGTTCCCATTGAAAAATTAATATTTCGTTAAGCATCTCATTGACGCGATATATGACATACACTTAAACTTTGATAAAAATGTAGATAATTGACTTCGATTTGTGAGACCCATAAAAAAGCGTATATTCCCATGGATGCTTCATGCTTCATTGATTTTACAAAACGAAACGAATAACCTAAGGATATATAACGCTTATTATGTCAAATATTATACCTGATCGAATTTTAATATTTCGCCTTGTAGAGGGACAAAATAATAGCTTCGATGCTAATCTTAATTAGTTATTTGTTACAAATATAGTGAGAGTAGACAAATGAGCATCTGCTTAGTATACGCAAGGGGCAATGTTAATAAAAGATTTTAAACGATGAAATTTTTCTTGTTCTTCCCTGCATTTATGACGTCTTTGGGAGAATTTCATGCGTAGAAATGCCCAGCTTGAATTTCATCATGAATTGCGAAATATTTTCTGAAAATTTGGATTTTAAGACCTGAATCCGCTAATTAAGTGTATTTCGTAATGCGCGCCAAAGACTCACTAACAAATTTGAGATTCCATACGTTTAGAAGCACTTAAAGCCCCATTCTATGATTTTTCTCGGTCGTCGAGGGCTGGGCTTTAGTATTATGCTCAAACATCTAAATACCGCGGTTTTAAGTTGATATCGTAGGACCAAGCTCTTGATAAAATGTAATTAATTGGACATACAGTGTGATAGTCAATTGAACATCGTTTGGTCGGAATGGACAGCTAGACATGAAAAAGGCAATTCTACACAGACTTCCAATGAAGAGGGACAGTTGTTAGCAAAGAAAGCTACAGAATCCCATCTGCATTGATTTTTTTTCTCAATTTTAGGGAAAATATTACAGAATGTACACGATAAAAGACAAATCACATGTCTTTACT
>OZ023140.1:8153133-8273509 GCA_963675895.2 Styela plicata
GGCCCTATAACAGCGGCCACTTTTAGGCGGACAGGGTTACAATTACTGGAAAGCCTTTCCTGTTCGGCTTAGCCTACCCAAGTTATTACACCCTGGGTTGAGTGGAGGGCGTGGATGAGCGAGCCGGACTCGCCGGGGCTCGAACCCGAGGTCTTCAACCTGCGATGCCAACATGTTTAACCACTAGGCCATCGCGCCCACAATTTGTCTTTTATTTTGTTAGTATATTTTTCAAGTCTTCTCAAACTGGGAAATAAATTCAATGCAGATGGGATTCTGAAGCTTTCTTTGCTAACAATTGTCCCTCTTCATTGGAAGTCTCTGCAGAATTGCTTTTTTCATGTCTAGCTGTCCATTCCGACCAAACGATGTTCAATTGACTATCACACTGTATGTCCAATTTAGTTCACAATCTATCAAAAGCTTGGCCCCACGCTATCAACTTAAACCCGCGGTATTTAGGTGTTTGAGCATAATACTAAAGCTCAGCCGTCGAAGACCGAGAAGAATCATAGAATGGCGTTTTAAGTGCTTCTAAAGGTATGGAATCTCAAATTTGTTAGTGAGTCTTTGGCGCGCATTACGAAATACACCTAATTAGCGCATTCAGGTCTTAAAATCCCATTTTTCAGAAAATATTTCGCAATTCATGATGACATTCAAGCTGGGCATTTCTACGCATGAAATCCTCCCAAAGACGTCATAAATGCAGGGAAAAACAAGAAAAATTTCATCGTTTAAAATCTTTTATTAACATTGCCCCAGGCGTATACTAAGCAGATTAGTATACGGGTTAGCAAGTTTATAATGTAAGTTTACTGTGCAGTAGTGACGGTGTACTTGGATTTTTAATGTACATTTTTTTCATTAAAGTAGTGATAACTTTCGCATTCAATTTTTTTGTCCGACAAAACCTTTTTGTAATCTTACCAATTCCTCCTAATCAGACAATCATAAAAACTAAAATAAACTAATACAGGAAAATGAAATTACTAAAACTATTTTGGTATTTTGCTCAATCCTCGAAATTGAAAGTGGCGATATATAAATAAAAAATTTATTTATTTTTATTACTACTTAGAACGACGTAAATAATCCCGAAGGGCATATATTTGTTTAACGTAGTTTTGTAGTGTCTTTGGTTCATATTTGAAAGAAAAATTTTATAATCGCGCCAACACTGTAACAAAAAATGCAAAATGTATTGGATGAAATTCAAAAATTGACTTTTTTGGTCGAATATGGGGTGTTGATGAAACGCATCGCCAAGGTGCGGTCCACCAACAGCCCATATAATTGGCATTATTCTCTTTAACATGGCGGTTTTCAACTTTGGAAATATACAATTATTCTAAATGACCAGTACATTTAATGTACTGGTTACATTGTGTATTTACACTGAAATACATAGATATCCGGCATAGGAACCGCCGCTGATAAGTAGAGGCAGAAAAAAAGTTTTGTCTATTTAAATACTGATGTGAGATCAATAATGCTCATAATTTGATGTGCGACTCTCCGTTGTAACAGAAGTCTCATCATGGAATACTTGGATGTTTTGTTGTGGATTTTTATAAGCCTGTCGTACTCCACAACAGACGGTGAGTAAAACTAAATTTTACAAAACTGAATCGTTCCGGGTTGGATTCTGACATTATTTTCTGAATGAGATTTAAAGAATAAATAATTCTAAATATATAATTTATTCAGCGGATTTTTCCTCGCGTCGATTGGCTATCAGTATATTTATTATCAGTAACACTGTGCAAAATGCAGTAACATTACTGTTCAATCGCATTAATTGTTTATTCAGAAAGTTCAATTCAAATTCAAAAGTTCTAGATTTAATTGACCGAAAAAGTCGAAATTATAGTTTTATTATAATTTCGTGAAGTAGTGAAAGTAATGTGATAGAGCGGCGAATTTACTGTATTTTTGTTGCAAAGGAAATATTATAATTTAATCTCAAAAAAACGTTCTTACAGTTTACAATTCAACAAACACTCATAGATAATTTCAAAAAATGAATATTATTTGATTTCGTGACATCAAATAACTAAATTATTTTCTCATGAACAATTCTTGAAGAAAACAAAAATTCTATACAAAATGATATAATTGAAATCTAAGACAAGGCCAAAGAGAAATTACCTACAGACATCACTGATATGAAAAAAACTGCAAAAAAGTCAGCAGTTGCATTTTGAATGAAAAGCATTCAATGCGGAGCTGAAAATTCAAGAACTTTGAGTAAAATCTGATCTGATCGTCAATAGAGTAACAACATTTTTTGTACATTTTGAAGATAATCAAATAAATAAAATGATATACTTGATTTTCCTGAATCAGAATTTTCGACTAAGAGAGAAATAATCTTTTAAACCGCTATGTTTTTGTAGGAGTGCAATCGGCCTGCACCCCATAACACAATTCTATACAATAAAAGATGCTTTTGGTTTGTTCGTAAGCCACAAGCAATGACTTTCAGAGAGGCAGAATCCGAGTGTTCAAAGTTTGGGCATTGGGCTAATATATACGACCTGCAACATTTTGACTCGGTCGTGGATATAATCAGGGAACAAATAGATATTGAGAACACTGCATTCCCGCTTCTTGGGATGAAATTGGCTGCCGTGGTAAATACATTTATTTATCTATTAGTTTCATCCGTTTATGCATTATATTTTATTACTTTGATATTGGATTAGAGAGGAGATCAGTGAAGTCCAATGTGCATAAATAATGTTTTTTGCACACTCAAAATCCTTTTCAAAGTAAGTATCCCAACCATATGTGACTTGTCAATGCTGCAAATGCGTCCTTCGGTTTCAGACAATCAATGCGTTAAAAAACCTGACTTTGTTATGAGGTATATTGCAAACGTGCAAATGTGTCACCTCATCAAACCCAAAGCATATTATATATGAATATATACTTATTACAGTATAATGTATTTGTATATAGAAAAAAAAGTCCTATTCCTCCCCTATTTAATTTTATATAATTGCAGAGTTCTTCTTTATTAAACTACGACGGTTCTACATCCAACTTGCCATTGTCAATATGGTTGCCGGGGCCACCATATGACACCTCATATAAAACTGTTTTCGCATCGATTTCTAAGAAAGCAGAACATGAAGCAGGATTGTTCAGAGCTCGTTCCGGCTTTTCTACCGCAGATGTACTTTGTCAGTCCAACGGTATGAGTGTTTTATCCGATTTCTTAACATTGCAGTGGTCATTATTTGTTAAAGGAAATATTTTAATATAATTCGGATAAACCCATATACTGAATAATGGCGGCTTTTTGTGATAGTATATTCGAATCATGTTATCACTTAATTTTCTGTACACAGAATTGAGAGGTAACTGGTTTGGTGTCTAATTGAAGCCTTATATTGCATTACCAGGGGCTCTAGAGACTGGGCAAAATCGAATCCCCTGGAGTTCGAATTTGATTCGGATGATTTTTTCGAATCGGATCGAACCATAGATTCTAAAAACCATACCACTTTTACTATTACAAATCATCTGCATTATCAAAATTAAAGATATCCTAACCTCAAACCCAATATATTTATTATGAGATATGAATATGGAGCCTACATTCAGTCTATCGATACGGAAATTATCTCATCACAGCTTCGCTGGTATATACCACAGTCTGAAAAATTACAAGCTTTGTCAAGTATGAGCCAATAATGGATCGCGCCCACGAGACGCAATCAATGTGTGGCTCGTGCTTGACAAAATATAATTTTTGATAGGGAAGTGCCATTTGCATTAGCCAATTTCGCCCCTCTCTCAATATATTTCGCCCCCTCAGAATATATTGGGACAGCATCAAATATTAATAATATAACTAGGCCACTATTATAACCTTTTTTGAAATATATGGAAATAAGAGGTTATTTATGTTATCAAACTTATAATGTTATAATATGCGCCGAAGACCAAAACTATAGAATTTTACTTCTGAATAATAAAAAGAAACATATTGCGAGTTGTGACCTCTATTAGGGTTGGTTCATTATGTCAAAGTTTAACCAAATTCAAAAATAGAGTTCTGGCATATTTTAAAACATGACACAGTTAATATATAAACCATATGTAGATGTATGCTTTTTTCTATAGGATTTTATTTGAGTAGATCACTCTGAGAAAGCCATGTAATGGCGGCTTAGTAAGCCATAGTTGCCCTGACTCGTACCCGAGATATTGGACCAACATTCCAACGTAATAATCACTGGGCCATCGTGATCAAAATATTAAAATGAGAAACATTTTATGTCGCAAGTTTTATGTCGCAAAGATATCATCATTTTGATTTTAGTGTTACTGTGATACTCATGTTCCCGAGAAAATTATATACAGTTTTCAATAAGATATTCGCGTTACCTTTTGTTTATTGTAGAGCAATCATGCGAGGATCTGATGTATGATGCACAATCACAAGATTCCTCCTGCCGCCCCGGACAAACACAACCCACTTGCAGGTGAGTATTTTGTGAGAATACTAGGATCAGTTAACTCCTGGGTCTGCCACGCACATTTCATATGTCGACTATCTTTGTGCCATTTCTCCGTGTCTTTATATTTTAGAATTTCCAATATTTTGGGAATTTCTTATCTCTTTGGCATTTCGTCATTTTCTTTTAGATTTTCCAATTTTCATTTTGCATTTCCTTTCCTAGGGCTAGGGCTAGGAAATTTGATTTGGGGATTGGTATCAATTCGAAGCTTATATTTTTCGAATTAAGCGTGAATCGATCACACGATCAAAAACGGGCTGAAGGGTTTTCCATTTTTATCAACAAATCGATTTTGCTCAAATTCTATCAAAATCAAATGCATTATATCGTTAAAATGTTATCTCTCAAGCTTGGAGTTTAAATTGGAAATGGATTGCCTGTCAGTCTGTTTATGTCCATATTGGTAATAAAAAAAAATAAAAAAATAATAGAATCAGATTCGAATTCGAAATGATACCAAGGACAGAACTCTTACTATGATGTACCCTGCATCAATATATCAACCTGTATCATATTCGCGTAATCAAATGTCGTGGTGTATTACGTTGTAATTGTATGTACATTTGAGCCCTGCAGGTGCGGGCTTTAAAATTGGTCTAACGTATTTCCTGACTTGAAAAAACAAATAAACAAAGAGGTGATAGATGATGCCATGGAAGATGCCACTCACTGTATTTTACTATGGTGGTTCAGATCTGTTAAGGATGTTTTCCACTCAAAGTGCAGTAGCTGATTCTACATAGAGCAGTTTCAAATATAAGCCGGTTTTGTCGGTTTTCTTCTTGGTGCTTCTCCCGGCCTTTTTCTTTGAGCAAATTAAAAAAAAGAAAACTTTTTGAATGAGCTAAAATGAGAAAATAAACTTTTAAAATTGTGTCTCAATGATTTTTAACATTTAATGATTTCTTGAAAACTTTGATTCGAAAACCCATGAATCTGAAAGCGGCAATTCTATAAACGTGCGGTTCAGATATTTTGAACTCACTGATATTAAAGTACAGTTAATTATGGGTGTTAGTATGCAGACATAGTGGATTTTCAGATTTAAAAGTTGCCTGGGGTTATCTATGTGCCAAGCATAAACATAATAAACTAATAGTAGTGCTTTCAAAGGCTTATGATTGACCAAAAAGTCGATTTTAAAGTTTTATTTCAATGTCAAGTAGTCAACTACTAAAATTACTGTCGAATAGTGTGATTGATACATTGCGTTTGGTCAACAATGTGATGATCGGGCGATTTCATTAGTTCTAACTTCTGGAAGATTAATTCGTCATCGTGGAAAATGATTATATTCTGTTGCTAATTTCAAATTCTGTTGAACAAACGCTCTAAAAACTACATCACGAAAGTTGGTAATTAGGAAACATTAATTCCAATTTTTTTGCTGATATTAATATTTGACAGAACGACTATGATTTTTCTGCAGACTTGCTAAATTAACTGTAGCTGATGCAACAATAAACATACGCTTCTCCTTTGTTTATTATTTCAATTATACACCGCAGCTAAGGTCGGAAGTATCGTCTTAACTGAACAAAACAAAGAACTAGATTAACAGAAACTCATATAGTTCATGGCAACTAATGAAGCGAGCACATTTGTGAGGGCTGAAAGATTTGCAAGAGGGACGCGTATGCTCTTTTAATAGCGGTTTCTCTACTCTCGTCAATTTGAAAACAAAATGTCAAAACAGAGTATTTTGTGAAGTGTGTATGAGATGTGCTCCGTCTCTTATAAAGCTGTGCATAAAGTTTTTGCTTCACATCTTTCATTGTCAAAATAACAAGTATCGTTATATAAGTGACTCTGCTCAATATCGGAGTGTATGTGGAACCTCTGGCCCAGAGCAACTGCAAATGTGGTGGCAATAATTGCTATCCAGCTGTATAGCAAGCTGATTAAAACTGCATTTATAGAGAGCAGTGGGTGGCATTTTTCTGGACTATGATGACGCCTTTTTACCACTTTCCTATACCACGTTTTTGTCGTTCACGACAGCCAAGGAACGAGGTTACGGCAATTCTCAAGTCGGAATTCATTTTAACTGATACAGTCAAAAGTTCACGATTGGTTTGTGAAATGCCCACAAATTACTTTAAGCTGATTAAACGGTTACTCCCACTTTAAGCGTTTATTAGAGTGCTCAATTTTATGATAAATAACTCGCTGCTTCCACTGCAATAAAATGCTGTAAAATCCCGGATTTTTGACAAAAATTTTGATTGGTTATTTTGAAATAAAACTTAAGAAACGTCTTTTTTCAGCCAATTATGGACTGTTGTTGGAATGCAACGCCGAGTTACGGTTCATCAGTAGTTCGTACTTGCAATAAATCTCATCAAAAACACTGTTTAAAATTCTTTTAAATTTTGAATTTTAACTATTTTAGCGAGCTTGATCTCTCTTTCAGTGTCAGTTGCAAAGCTGGATACGTTTACCCTGATGGTTCACAAACTAATTTCCTATCTGACCATCCCAACGGCCAGAAGAAATCAGTTGTCAACAGCCTCATCAATCGCGCTAAAACATTAGTTTCAGATGAAAGGGACCAAAGAAGAGAGATCAATTTAGTAAAAAGGCCTTGAGAGCCAATGGTTACCCTAAGCACTTTTTACACAAACATGTCAGGACAGAACATATGAAAGAGGACAAACCAACTAGTAATGTTTTTGATGCCATTCCCTGTGTCAAAGGATTCAGTGAAAAATTCAGGAGAATACTTGCGGAAGCGGGCACCAGAGTGTCATACAGGCCCACTAACAAGTTAGGAGATACACTATCTAGACTCTAGATTGAAGGACAAAGTTGACCCCAAAAAAGGAAGGGAGTAGGTCATTGTAGCCCATGTAAAACCGGCGAAGAGGTATACATAGAAGAAACAAAGAGAAGTTTTGCCACAAGATGTCAAGAAGACCAGCGAGATGCAGAAAAATGCGATTATGAGAAGTCTGCATTATCCAAGCATGCATATTGCAACAATCACAGAATAGATTGGGATGAAGCATTAGAGAGAGCGAATATCATTACAAGAAAAGACTATTTTTAAAATCATTTCATATCAACAGCATATCACAGACAATGAATGATAAGAAGACTTGCATGTTTCAGACTACCTCTCAACGCAGATAGGATTAGACATTTATCTTTATCCTTTTATGTTCCTTTTTTATCTCAGAAATTTAGAGTATTTTATCTTTTGTTTCCGAGATTATTTTAGAACAAACCCATTTCAGCATATAGTATTGTCGATGAATTAACTTTTTCATTGCCCTGATGAAGAACGTCTGTATAGAAATTCTAAACGTTGGCAAAAATAAAAACATCGTTTGCACATCACCGGTTGAGCAATTAGATCTGTGAATATCCCCGGTGGCAATAACTTAATCTTTAATGGTATATTATATCGGTATCAGGAAATATGATGATTATGATCTTTTTGTTAATTTCGAATTCCATCTGAACAAAGCACTCTATCAAATATATCTTGATTAAACGAGATTAGGAAGCATTACTTCGAAGTTTTGCTGATCTTAATAAAGAACAGAACGGTGACGATGTCTCAGCAGACTTGGTAAAATAACTGTGGCTGATGCGGTTATCATCAAAAACGTGCTCTCAAATTCTGGAAATAAACGATTATTGCTAGTTAACTGTTAATTTTATGCACTTTTGTCGCAGTGTGATTTTAACGATTATTCGGTCAATTTCAGCACATTTACCAAAAGCTACTATTTTACGAATATTTATTTTAATTTTATTTTTTATCTTTGAATACTCACCTTGTCGCTATCTTTAACGAGGCTGCTTTTGCTTTTTCAGTGTCGATTGCAAACCTGGATACCTTTACCCTGATGGTTCACAAACTAAAACATTCACCTGCCAAAACGATTTAACATGGGACAAAGCAGTACCACCCTGTGAACGTAAGTGTTAAGGGAGTCTTATAATCGATTAGTATATAGATGAGTATATATATAGATCAAAGCTATGGCGCCTCTCTGATTTTAACGCAAAAAAATTAGAAAACTTATAGAATACAGTTGATTTATTTGTACGGTGCGATTATTCAAACCTATATATAATCTATATTTTATATAGCTCTTTTTTGGAGTGGATCACCCTGACCAAGTACCAGCGGCCACTTTTAGTCAGGGTTAAATGATTTTTATTGCTCGGCTTATCCTAAACAAGTCATTGAATAAATATCGGTTTCGTTGATTTCCTCAAGTCTTGGATTGGACTTGAAAATCACGAACGATTTTTTCTTATGAAAATTAATTGCTCGCGAAAGACGCGCGAAAATGTTTTTTGTCGTATTTGCAAGAGATTGTAATTTTGAAAAAAACAACAACGTACACGGAAGGCAATTTCGCGGATTTGAACACTAAATACCTAGATATTTGTCTTTTCATCTTTCAGCTATTGAATGTCCACCACTTAGTTTCGAGGAAAACCCAGAAAATATTCATTGCACTGGAAATAAACTTAAAGATTCTTGCACGTGAGTAGTAGGATCGAGCTTACGATTAAAAATCTGAAATCATTTAGATACCGTAATTGTCCACTACGAAATTTTGTGATTCGATCTCGTAAGATTTGCTCTCTACTTTCCAGTTCCCCGGTTTGCACTTGTGATTACCAGGATAATATGAGGCTTACGGAGCCTTAATTCGATCCAATTTATCGAAAAAAACATAGATTAGGTGGTGACTCCCTGGTTTGAAATTTTGGTTTGTTTGGCATGGCACACAGATGGCCCACAACTCTATTCAGAAATTTTGATTTGTCCCACAGATAGTCCACACTTCTAGTAAGCAATACTGTTTTGTCTAGCATGGCCCGCAGATAGACACACCTCTAGTAAGAAATTTTGCATGTTTTAGCATGGACCACAGATAGACCACACCTGGAGGGTGCGTTTCATCAGTGACATATACATGACAAAACGTGTTCTTACATAATATATATTTTCTGATTGCATGAATTGACCATCCATACCTGCTTGGGCTGGGCAAAACCTGAATCAAATTACACTCGAGTCTGATTCGGATAATTTTTTTGAATCGGATCGAATCAATAGTCCCATATAAATAATAATTAAGCCTCAAAAATTTTTGTTATCACAGCTTACCTCTATTGCGAAAATCAAGTAATTTATATTAAGGCAATGTATTCTCAATATACACGAAAACGATATATGAAATGCTTTTTGTCCGGATCGATTCGAATCAACGAATCAAATTGCCCAGACCTAATATCTTTTGAACTTGAGGCCAAGCTTATAACCAATACATTATATTACAGCACTAAAGAAGCAATTTGGGTTCATAATGTAATCTTTAAAAATTTATAATCTTTCATTTGCAATTGTAAGGTTTCGCTGTGATTATCCTAAGGAACTAAAAGCTATATTTCAAGAAAATTAACTTGAGTGGCGATTAAAATGTCTGTTTTCCGTCTGACAATTTTGATCGAAACGCATTATCCTCTTATGCAACCTCTGTAATAAGGCGAGGACTCTCTGTGATGATAACCAAACCAGATGCTGTAATTTTTCGAATCCATTATGAAAAAGCTATAAAAAATCGAACCTTTTCCGTATCTTTACTTTTTTGCATGTTATTTCGCGTCCTTTTTTAAAGCTTGAATAAAATGAATATTAATTTTTAAATGTGGCCTGTTGTAGAATATAGATTTGGAAGAATGTTAGTGGGCAATGGTCCATCAATTTGAAGAAACTAATAATAACTTTGTTAATGATCGATGAGTATTTTTTGCCAAAACATCTTTTATTAAGTAGTTAGTGATAGACCAGATCTTTTTCTAAATTGGCAAACGGTTCCAGAAATAGCAAAGTTAACAAATTGCAAAGTTTGAAATACAATTTAATCTATATATACGGAGACAATTCTAATTAAATAATTCAGTTAACTAAACTCAATCCAGAATAAAGAATTTAATACCTACGGTTTTGTTTACCTATGTTACCTATGATTTTACAAACCGAGATTATCAATACCATAAAAATTAATAATACTGATTACTCTTGACCGACTTTTAATCCTATTTTCAATATTAATTTACAGACCTTGTCTACGTTCTACTAATGGGTGGACTTGGTAGCAGAAGAAACCGATGTTCTACAACCAACTGTCTTGTAAACGCATGTCAAGTTACATCATGTCCATCAAATCTTGGTGCACAATGCAGAACAACATGTAATGGATGTCAAGCTAATTTTATTGATTTCAACAGAGATATAACCAGACAATGTGAGCAGCCGGATATGAAAAGAATTGATAGCATTATGTTTTTAGGGCATTCTGTTGTTATATTATATCCACTATCATATTACCTCGTATATTTTGAGGTACACTGCAAACTGGCGTGTTAAAGTTTCGAATGCAACTGCACTCACGCGGTAAATGCATCGTCATATATATTCAAACCATACTTTAAATCCATAAATGAACAAGTTTGAAAATGACCGTTAATAATGCAATGGGCTAATATACAACTTAAACAGGTTTAGCGAGGCAAAAATAGTTCCTGATCCACCGAGAACGTAATTGATCCTTAAACAAGCAAGAAATCGGAAATGTTCAGTTTATTTTGCCACTTTTTAAATAGTCATATTCTTTATGGAAAAACTCTGTAAATTTTCAGGCCGATGTCCACCAAGATATCCACAATTCCCAGGCTGCAGTCAACAACAATGTAATCGATATAGATGTGTCACGAACAATCAACCATCCTACTATGCTCCAAACATACAAATGTCGTATGAGCAGCTGCGGTGGATGCTCTCCCCAATTCTATGATAGATTTGGACGAAAAGTAAACTGCAGACAAATACTACAGTTTGTTGCAAAGTAAATAGACAATGATATGAGATGTGTAGTTGAAAACATATACATAATGGTGCACATAAAGGAATTTTTGGTTTCAATATGTAAGACCCTCCTGTAATTTTCATAAGCAGAATTAAATTTCGATAAGATGTCAAAGAGCAAGTTTGTAACTAATTGTGTAACGAATTTCCTGACAATTGATAAATTGACAACCAACCGGCGCGATAGTCTCCAAATTAGAAATGACCTTATGTTAAGCATAGGTCACAGATGGAACACGTCTCGACGGTGTGATTCATCAGTGGCACATGCTTGGCACGTTGGCATTGAAGGTTGACAATATTTCTCCCACAGCACTGTCTGTAAAACGTATGTCCAACACTCAGCTCAGAGTGCAATAACTTGGGTGACCTCTGTCGAACTCATAAGTTCTTGATTTGCAACAACTCGCATACTGTTCTCTTGTGATGTTTTTTTTAGAAAAATTAAATCCAAGGACGCCGAATGCATTGCCCAAAAGAAACCAGCTAACTGTCATCAAATATAGCAAGGACCTACTACTACAAATGTAGTACACGCAACGAAACTCTAGAGTACCTAGCTTGGTAACTGCCCTTAGCGATGGGATGGCTATTTACCACGTCCTAAATTATGTGACCAATGTCATGGCTTTTGCTCATAGCGATCAGATCTCTTCAGAAGAGTAGGGGTATTAACAAAAAACGCATAGGATAAATGTATATGAGCGCGATGGCCTAGTGGCTGACTATGTTAGCCTCGCAAGTTAGAGGTCTCGGGTTCGAGTCACTCATTAATCCATTCCTACCGCTCAACATAGGGTGCAACAGCATCGGTAGGCTAGGACGAACCGCATATCTTACCAACAACGCTAACCCTGTCCAAGTGGCCTCTAGTACGGGGTCATGGTGAGGATGATCGGCCATAAAAAGTACAGGAAATAGGAACTTTTATGATATCTATCAATTCTCTGTGTACTTTCCCAGCATTAGCAGTAACTGCCGGATGATCAACGAACACAGACAAATAATGTGAAAGCAAGTTTGAAAGATGTTGTTGAGTGGAAGTGTACTGTGTGTTTTTAATGCTATATGCTAAAAATGATGCTATGCATTATACACCTGTTTTTGAGCTGCATTTTCGGAAAAGGGATAACAATGAAACAAATGAATTACGAATCGGAAAAAATATTTCCAAAGTAATTTTTGTTAAGTATGAAACACTGATAGATCATGTCGACGAGATGTGGCTCACACTTGACAAAATAATACTTCTTATTGGGTATCAAATAGTTCAACATCTTCTTGGGCAGACTTAAATAAAAAAAAAATCGTCTGCTTTCAATCCCTTTCAACATATAAAAAGCTCATCCAAACGGATTAAACAAAGCGGCAATGAATGCTACTTGCAATGCTCTAATAATAAATTTTTTGACATTTGCCCAAGGCAAGGCCGAAAGAAGCGCATAAATGATATGTGAACGACGGTCACTTTTGTGAAAGAGCTGAATAAAACGACGGCAATGACGGCGCGATGGCCTATAGTGGTTAAACATGTTGGCCCAGGTTGAAAATCTCGGGTTTGAGTTCCGGCGAATCTAGCTAGTTAATCCATGTCCACCACTCAACGCAGGGTGTAATAACTTAGGTGGGCTAAGCCGAACAGGGAAAGATCATATTTTCCGAAAATTTTACACTGTCGGTCCAAGAGGGGGCTATGAAAAAATTTTCACTGTCCCGGGAGATACACCACACTACTTTTTCTTCGGTTTATTCACTTAGAAAATATGTGAAATGAACTGTAAAGCTCGTATTTGCAGATGGATCGCGTCACTTTCTGCCGTAGTTACAGAATAACGTTTACCACTGTAGTGTATGCCGTAAAATCTTCTTGGAGCGCCTGGAATACCTGAAGTTTAATGTTTCCAAACCGACATTTAACTGATTCAATATAATACATAGACTTCTACAAGCATGTATAACAACAATTACTGATTTTTACCTGAACTATGCAGTTCGTGATCCCAAGCATGAAAGATTACGCGTGCGCATGTTTAAAATGAAATATTAGTCACTGATTGATCGAGGCGCGATGCATTTGCACAATTTTTCTTCTCTGGGTCCTCTGAGGATAAAATAAATGTATTAAGTTCTTGCATAACTTTAATTACAACTTGGACTCTGATACGTTGTATTCGGAGACCAATGTATATTACCTCCGTTGACTAGACTTGCAAGATGCATAAACGGACGAGTGTTTCCGATACTAGGTGAAAGTTCCGTAGTTTGTATTTTTAACTCCTTGAACCTTGAAAGACACTACAGTGTCTTTCTCGTGAACGTCGTCTGACCCTGAAAGTACTATAATGTTATTCGCGTGTCTGGGAAACTGGTTGAATTTGAAAGCTCGTATTTCCATATTCACAATAAGATAAGTTAATTATAAATATATCATAGAAAAGCTTGAAAATGCAAAAATATGTGGATATAATTTGAAGTCTAAATGTTGTGATTTTATGCGATAAAACGGTGATTTAAAACACGGTCTAAAAACTCACATGACTCCAGGTTTTAAATGTTCGAATAATTCTCTTTCTGTTGGGCTTAGGCAATAAATTAAAAAGTGATCATGTGCGCTAGCATATTTTTATTTCGGTGATATCATTAAAACGTTTTTGCGGCCTTCGAAACCATTTTGAGGGCAATTTTGTTTGGTGTTTTATAGTCCGGCTTCTGTCATTGCGTCAGTCAAGTCGTTGAGCGATGTAAAATCGTGTGTGATGACGCAACGTCAATTACGTAATAGCGTCTTCGAAGATATGAAATCCACGCATCCACGCCCACGGGTGTCATTAAATGTTCTTTGCCAAAGTTTTGCCGAGTTCGGCCTGATCACGCATATATGGAGGAGCATCATGTCAAGCCAATAATTTGTTGAGTTGAATTGACTCCGTTACAGGGCACTGCGTATTTGGGACTGCGATAAACTTTTGACGCCGAACTTCATCATAAAAAATATGTAAAGCACGATCACCAGATTTACAGAGTTTCACCATTGTAGTCCTTTGCTCCGTACTCATATACTTCAAATATGTTTCAGTCTAATTTTTTATTCGTTTTAATGTTTTCAGACTATTTCAATGCCTAAACCGTTTGAATACTGAGATATAATTTGTCACATTTTATGTGTGTCATGACTTTATTTTTCCTGAATAGCTACCGAATCAGAACCCCCGCCACATTCATCAGTTTGTCGTATTTTCTAAATTTAATTTATTTAAGAATGTCCACATGTGACCCTATTTTAAGGTGAATTCTACCATAGGTGAATAATGCTGTAGGAGTTTTGATAAATATAAGGCGATAAAAACACGGCGTTTTTAAACTAAACCCCTATAAACACTCTCTAAGAGAACGGATGGAGTAAAATACAGATATTATTTCTGAGTTGCATGCTAGGTGGGTTGTTGGTGCCGATATTTCTATTGTGAATCTCATTGAAAATTCGTTATATTCGAAACCATATTTCATGAGACGGTTCGTTTTCTATAAAAAATTGTAATGCAGACAAGTTTTGTTATATAATAGAGGATTACCATTTGTTGAATCGAGCACAACGATATTGACCAGCCGTGGATATGGATGGACCATGCATTGATTTGTTCATGGCTCATGCATGATAAATTTATCCTTAAAATGCATACATTGATACTGGACAGGGTCGACCAATTCATTCAATCCGTGATTCAGATAACTATGAATTAATCGATCGAATTTTTTGTGCAATTCAAAATCAATGACAAAAAGGAATTCGAAATTGAGTGAAAAATGTGAATTTGACGTTAATGTCAATTTCTGAGTGTATAAGTTGGTTTGAATTTCTTATTTTGCATTTAATTTCCACGGGTACACATACGTCTTAGACTAAAAGTAATTTTGTGGAACATGTTTTGGCAAATTTTATGTGACTGGGACATTAATCGTGGATTATCATCTGTGGACATTGAATAAAGCCCTTCAATTCTTCAATGAAAAGCAGACATGTCGTTGATATTGGCGTAACTGTGTTATGCTGCCTGAATGTCGCAACGTAACGCCACAACTTTGAATGATGACAGCCGATCGCCAAATAGATAATATATCGCAAAGGGATAATATTATATAAAAACTGTTCCAAACAGATCTCAAAGTTCACTCATGAAATGACTCCCCAACTATTTGTTTTGTTCTTTTTAGAAGAATAATGATAAAAATCAATAGATTACTCAAAAAACGAAATAAAACACACAATTTTGAAAATACTAACGGCACATTTTAACAAATATTTGATCATTTTTCCGTCGAGGTTTTGCGTAGTCAACATAACATACACTTTTATGTACCAGTCTGAAATAACTATATTTAATAAGAAATAATGAAGCTTTAAATTCATTTTTTCCATTTTTTGCAACTCGGTTCGAATGTCGTGGGCGGCCAGGGTGAGAAAGTATTGTCATTCTGATGCGTCCGACTTTTAAGGGTTAAATTGTGGAGTTCTCCACAGAAATATGTTTGTAAATTTTGTGGAATAATGTACTACGCTCTAGTACTATTTCTATTTATAATGATTTCAAGTAAAAAAATATTTAAGGCTACTCGCCTAGATGCGTTGCTTAACACAATATCGGCAGTACTAGAAGAATAGTTGCTGCTACTGTTAATGACAACATAAGAGGTGATTGTTTTGCCATCTTGCTCTTTTCCTATTTCTCGCAGTTAGGTAATATTTATTTTTTTACTGCGGACATTTTGAAAGTAAATTAAAATATGAACGTTAATCTTTTTCTGTTTTTGAATAAAATATAGGACTGGTTTATTTTTGGAAACGAGAGTTTTGAAAATGGCGCAAATATGTGATCACTCATATTTGGTGGTGAAGAAAATACCAGTGGCCTTGTTGGACAAGATATTCGAGGGTTTTAGAATCGTTTTATTTTTTCAAAGCTACACGATCAATATTATCACATTAACGTCATTGAGGAAATATTTATTTTACAGCAATTAATCGAACAAACATGTAATGCCTAGAAACATTCTCTATCAAACTATGCAAAACTGATAGAATGCACCAAGGTGTCACTCACCCCCAAACGAAGAAACCAGGAGAAGAAATAAAAATTTGCTATAAATCTTCTGTTTAAATCACTTTATGCCTTTTGTCTTCTACCAAGTTTGAAACAAAAATGTTGCTTTTCCAAGCATGCGCCTTTGATGGACTGTTCCTTAGCGACACTACTTATCCCCATTATGCGCCATGCTTAACAAAACAAGTTTGTTCAAAAAATTTTTGACCAGAAATCAGGCAGGTGATTGCAAGATTGAAAGGGATTAAAAGATACCGACAGCCGATACCGATATATACCGACATCCACTGATAAGCAAGCACAATGCGATTTCAACTGTTGAAACAAGCATCATCGTAATATATAGATTTATGAAGAGTAAACATCACACTCATCATGTTATGACCCGTTTGAAAAAAGCTTTGTAAATTGTTTTTATTGAGAATTCGGTTTTGCGTGATCGCGCCGCAGAAGCTCAATCCATCAGTGGCGCTTACTTAGAACGATAACGTTTTGAGAAGATATTCAAAATGCCGTGCTCCTAAAGTCAGGCACTTAACCAAGCAAACTTGTAATTTTTGTATCAGTCTTCTAAGAAAACGAAGTTATAATGCTAAGTTTCTGACAATAAATTTTTTGAAAAGATAATCAGTGTTCCCTGTCCCTACAATCAGACAACTAAGCACACTTGTCATTTTAGCATCAGTCGTCGCTTGTATTTCCTTTGTACTCGAAATTGATAAAACGTTTCCAAAACATGTCCCGGCGGTTCTAAAATCATTGAAGTTTTGCCAGTGAAAATATATTCATATATTCTGGAATATCAAATAAACTTTGTGAAACTTTGTTTGCTGACGTAAAAAATAATGTATATAATTGAGCAATTCAAAATCAGTGAAAAAGGGAATTCGAGGTTGAGTGAAAAATGTGAATTTGACATTAATGACAATTTTTGTGTGTATAAGTTGATTTGAATTTCTTATTTTGCATTTAATTTCCACGGGTACACATACGTCTTAGACTAAAAGTCATTTAGTGGAACATGTTTTGGCAAATTTTATGTGACTGGCGCGTTAATCGTGGACTCATCATCCGTGGACATTGAATAAAGCACTTCAACTCTTCAATGGAAAGCAGACATGTCGTTGATATTGACGTAACTGCGTTATGCTACCTGAACGTCGCAACGTAACGCCACGACGTTGAATGATAACAACTACGTCGTTTGTCAATTTGCGAAAAACGTAGTTACGGAATCTGCGAGTCGGAATCGATCGCCAAGTTGATAATATATCGCAAAGGGATAATATTATATAAAAACTGTTCCAAACAGATCTCAAAGTTCACTCATGAAATGACTCCGCAACTATTTGATTTGTTCTTTTTAGAAGAATAATGATAAAAATCAATAGATTAGTCAAAAAACGAAATAAAACACACAATTTTGAAAATACTAATGGCACATTTTAACAAATATTTGATCATTTTTCCGTCGAGGTTTCGCGTAGTCAACATAACATGAACTTTTATGTCCCAGTCTGTAATAACTATATTTGATAAGAAATATTAAAGCTTTAAATTCATTTTTTCCATATTTTGCAACTCTCTTCGAATGTTGTGGGCGGCCAGGGTGAGAAAGTATCGTCGTTCTGATGCGTCCGACTTCTTAGGGTTAAATTGTGGAGTTCTCCACAGAAATATGTTAGTAAATTTTGTTCAATAATGTACTATACTCTAGTACTATTTCTATTTAGAATGATTTAAAGTAAAAAAATATTTAAGGCGAATCGCCTAGATGTGTTGCTGAACACAATGGCGGCAGAGCTAGAAGAATAGTTGCCGCTACAGTTAATGACAACATAAGAGCTGATTGTTATGCCATCTTGCTCTTTTGACTATTTATCGCAGTTAGGTAATATTTATTTTTTACTGCGTACATTTTGAAAGTAAATTAAAATATGCACGTTAATCTTTTTTCCATTTTCATAAATAAAGTATAGGACTGTTTTTTTTAATAGACGAGATAATCAAATTGCCGCGTCCCTAAAGTCAGGCACTTAACTAAGCAAACTTGTAATTTTTGTATCAGTCGTCTAAGAAAACAAAGTTATAATACTAAGTTTCTGAAAATAAAATTTTTGAAAAGATAATCAGGTTGCCCTGTCCCTACAGTCTGACACTTAACTAAGCACACTTGAAATTTTTGTATCAGTCGTCTAAGAAAACAAAGTTATAATACTTAGTTTCTGAAAATGAAATTTTAAAAAAGATATTTAGGGTGCCCTGTCCCTACATTCAGGCACTTAACTAAGTACACTTGTAATTTTAGCATCAATCGTCGCATGTATTTCCTTTGTACTCAAAATTGATAAAACGTTTCCAAAACATGCCTGGCGGTTTTAAAATAACTGAAGTTTTGCCAGAGAAAATATATTCATATATTCTGGAATATCAAATGAACTTTGCTAAACTTTGTTTGCTGAAGTAAAAAATAACGTATCTGTACTAAAAGTGTTTTTATATGATTTTCAATTAAAATGAACATAAAATATTTGGGCGTAAGAAACGTGTTTTGACAATGTATAGTGAAATTTAAGCGCGAAAGTCGAAATAATTTTGCGAAATTTGGTGATTTAATGCTAATGCCATTTTTTGATGAAAGTACGCTTTGGGCAAGGTCAAAAGCAGCACCCAGAAGTAGCCAACTAACGGCCACTCAAATTTTAAAGATGTAGTAACAGCAACTGCATTCTAAGCAGAAAACAACTCATATGAAACTGAACCACCATGGCGAAATGCAGTGAGGGGTATTTGCTCTGGTCGGTGGTAAAACCATCTACCACTTCCTAAAAATCGTTTCGGGTATACCACTTTCGGGCAGATTTTTTCTCTTTGTTTTACAATCACTTATTTTGTCTCAACAAGGCCATACAACAGCCTTGCATACGAGCAAAGTTGGCAATGTTGAAGAATACAAACATTCTTTTGTTCAGCCTAATTAGACATTGATTTGATTTGTTTAAAGTTTTTTTTATTTTTATTGAAGTTCGCTATAAGCATGGCCGGAAGTAGCAACTAGAAGGAACCGACGTACGACAACTAAATGAAAAAAGAGCAACAAAATGAAGTTATCATCAGAAATTGCATCTCAAAATCGAAGCATCCCAAATAGAATTGTACTGCTACAGTAAAGTGTAGTGCGCGGTATATACTCTAGCTGATGTTAACCCAATCTACCATTTCCATTTAGTGTACTTTCGACTGGGCGATATCAAAGATCGCACATACAGGGCATCGGACTCCTTGGAACTGGAATCCAAGGCCTTAACTAAACCGCGAACTGCAAGGTAGGTTTCAATGGCCAAATAGCACACTCACGATAAAATATAATAACTATGACACCAAATCATTTTCTTTTTTATGGTCTTCATTCAGTTACAATGGACCCTTGAACAAAACATTCGAGATATATTTGTTTGTCTATTATGTGCTTCAATCAATCGGCTTGTGGCGTATTGAGTCCATGAGTCTGTCAAGACCTTGCATGTCGACCTGGAGAAAACTGGACAAAAATAATTACTTTTTACGTTCCTGAAATGATCCCAGAAAGGATACTTAAGATACATGGAACAAATTTAAAATTGTCCAAAACTGAAATTAAAAAATACGCAGTATTGCTTATTGTGCGTGTGACATTGGAAAGTATGTTTTTGAATACACATTTACGACTAAAAATAACACCCACAAAGGGAAGAACAAACAGCTTTCTGCATTTATATATTTGCTTACATTATACACTTTAGTTTTAAATATACTTCATATCAACAAGAATCCTCCTTCGGGCAAATACCTTGTTATATTACATGATAGTAATAATATGCTTCTAAAATTCTAAAATTAATTTCTAACCACCCATAAGAATGGTCCTTCTGCGACTGCCATCATCAATCATCACTGTAACAAAAGTACAAATTTACTGGTCATTTCCAGTTGATTCAAATTTCCAAAGTTGAAAAAACGTCATGTTGATGAGATTTATGCCAATTATGGAATGTTGATGAACCGCACATTCGCGATGAGTTTCGTCAACACCCCATATTCGGCCAAAAAAGCCAATATGGGATTTTTTTTTAATGCGGCCGAGAAAAATTACTGTCAAAACCAGTGATTTTGTTGCTTTTTTGTTACAGTGTACAACATACTGCAGAAACACATTATTTTGTTTTTGTAATTGCTTCAGATCAACAATCTCAGCAATACAAAGTCATTTTCAATATCATATTTATAATTGTCTTACCAAATTTAGCTCTAGTAAAGACTTTATAACCAAACTAGGAAAAGTTGAAAGAAAAAATAAAATAGATAGTACATTACGCTACATACTAATAATATATTTAATGGCATTGTATTAGTTTTCATTACATTACGAATGGGACAAAGCAGTTTTCCAATTTGGTGGTTCCAATCGATTCGAAGTAAAAAATATTCATATTATTGATGAAACGGACAGAAGAACAAAAATTTGAAAAAAACGGAAGTGGGATAACCAGACTTTATAAGTTAAATATAAAAACAAAATATTCTATTTTGGCAAAATTTATTTGGTACAAGGGGTTAATCGAAAGTACATTTCTTCTTCTATTTTATTTTTATTTTTTTCGAGAATTCGCAGTTATTGAGACAATTGGTAAGGGCGAAAATAAGACAGTTGATATGGGTGGTTCGATCCGATTTGAAAAATCCCAAATCGTATTGGGATCCTGAATGATTCAGTTTTGCTCAGCCTTAAATTAAGTCATTATCAAAAATCTTCACAGCCAATATTTCTTTAATATCCGATTAATTTCACAAAACTTTCCCAACTTTCTCGTTTTTCCCTGATGTTAGCCAACTCTTGCTGAATTGTTGGATCTATATTATCCGAAAGAAGATCTGGTGGGGAGATTTTCTTCATCATGTGTAATGCACAAATATTCATCTGGGGGTCATCAGAATGCGAAATAAATTCGCTGAGTTGAAGTAACACTTTGATTGAAACCTTGAAACCATTGGCTATAACATATTTAATTCGAAAACCAATGTAATTGTAACCATCTTGTGGTTTCCCGTCATTGACAAGATCTACAGTGCTGGACAGAGTTTCACGCAGGTCAATTCCTAAAAAAGTTTAATAATTAAACCCTAAAACTCGCATAAATCAGTTAAAAAATGGTAAATGAGGTAACATGTGTTTTGTACGCAATATTATAATTTTTCTATCCCAACTTGATTTGAGAAGTTGGAGATAAAGTCGTGCTTGAAATTTTCGGAATTTTTTAAACCGAATCATAATCTTGGATTTTTTCAATTTGTGGTAAATTTTGAAATAAAAATTGTAGACTTAAAAAATAAAATTACGCTTTGGTTTCATTATATCTTAATCGAGATGCCATCCCATTTTATTAGTTCATTCGTAATTCGAATCTGATTCGGATAAATTTTCCGAATCGGATCGAATCATCAAGTGCATATCAATACCAAATATGTCATATTTACTATTTCAAATTGTCTCCATAATAAAAATCAAGAAACTTACAGATACGAATTAATATTATTAACACAAACAGACTTACAAGCAATGACTTTCCTATTTTAAAGATCTAATACAATCGATTTTGGTGAAATTTGACCAAATAGATTGTATTTTGTCGTTTAAATGAAAATTTAACTTCTTTTTGCAAATTTTTGTTTCTATTGTCGATTCACGGCTGCTTCGAAATAATATAGCTTCGAAGCGATTCGAATTGCCGAATTGCATCCCCCTCCTTCACAGTAACACTTTCAGAAAATGTTTATTACCAAACATGGGTCACAATTAGACCGCGCTTTGTAGCACAATCTGTGACTCATGACAGAACATTTTCATCAAAAATTATTCAGTGAGAATTGTTTTGAAATGTTCCTCGTACAGATAAAATATTGGGAATAAGTTATGGATGTTTATAATTACGTAGGCCATTTTTTTATTGAACTTCACCCTGAACAAGGCCAGAAGTAGCGCCCAGAAGGAACCAACCACCGGACACTCAATAGCAAAGAGCTACTAAAAGATTTAGTACCAGTAACTGGACTCTAAACGTAATACATCCCAAACGGAACTGAGCCGCCATTATCAGGTGCAGTGAGCGGTATCTGCCCTGGGCGGTAGCATAATAGAATACCGTGTGTTGTATATTTGAAACATTTCTCTTTGGGATACTTTTTACAGTGTAGTTGGTTTTACAGAACCTATCTGCAATATTTTTAGTTTTTTTTATTGAAGTTTACTACGCCCAAAGCATATCTGAAAGGAACCAACCAACGGCCACTGCCAATCACTGGATTTTATGCTGAAAGTATCCCGAACGGAAGAACCATGCTAACGTACCGTGAGTGGTATTTTCCCTGGACAATTTGTTTGTTTACTTGTAGATTCCTCTTACGAAAGGCAGTGTGGCCTTAGAAGGGTTTCTCTTAGACAATGTTCTGGTCATAATTCGAGTAAATACCAATAAGGAAGGCAAAGTTTGCTCATAAATTTTTCTGAATTTTGGTAACTCTCTTAATATATCACTCACCTAATGGTGTTGCTGAGCAGAATATCGGCAGAGCTACGAGAATTGTTACTGCTATTGTTAAAGCACGTTGGTTTGCCATCTTGTTTGTTCAATTTGTATTGATTATTTTTTTGCACTGCATATGTTTAAAAATAAATCAAATATTACAAGTTAATCTTCACTTATTTTAACACTAAGCGGGGTTGGTGTGTTGCGAGGAAAAGGATTTATATTATATAATTGTTTATCAGCAAAATGAAAAGAAATGTGCCATTGCACTAAACATCAAACGGGAGTTTTAAAAAAAAAATAAATATTAAAAAATAAATTAAAATTAATGCTTTCAATTAGTTTGCAAATCGTAGAAGGATAAAATTGATACTGTCTGTTATTTTATTAAAAACTCACTAAATAGGCATCATTACATTAATAATTTTGAGAAAAAGTCGTTTATTTTTTGTCGGAGTTCGTTCTAGGCAATGCTAGGAGCGGCTCCCAAAACAAAAACAACTGACCTGACAACCAACCAAATGAGAAAGAGCCACTACGGAGTACCAGGTATTGCCCACAACACGGAAAGCACCCCAGGCGAAACTGAACTGTCGCGGGAATTTCAACTGATGGTATCTGCCCTGGGCCGGGGTAAAATCATTTATCACTTCCCCATTCCTTTTTCTGACTATTCGTTAATGTCTGAAGGTAATGATTTTTTACTTTACTTTTCAAATGAAATTTATGCACTAAGATGTCCACCTCCAAACTAACCTATCTTAGCATTCGAGAAAATACTAGATGAATTTGCTATAACATTTTCTCCAATATAGAAACTGCAAAATTTGTAATGCTTGGCAAAAGTCACTGACAGACCTTGCCTGAGTAACTAATGATTAACAAAACACATTTAGCTACAACTGGCATTGAAGAGAATTGAAATATTGACTCACAAACAAATAATTGACATGTATAGAGCGATAATTATTTAAGGGGGAGGTAGCAACTTCACATAACAGATAACATTCCATAGATAACTGAGGGTGGACAAAACCGCATCATTCGGAATTCGAATCTAATTCGAATAATTTCTCCGAATCGGAACGAATCGCTGATTTCATAAAAATAACAAATATCTCATTTTCACTATTACTCTGTAATAGTCGCCATCATGATGACTAGGAAATATACAGTTGGGGAATACAAATATTAGCATAAATTTACTTAAAAATCATGCATTTTTGTTTAACGACAAAATACAATCGATTTTGGTCAAAATTGGACCCAAAAAGATTGCATTTCGGCGTTAAAGATGAAAAACTGCACTTGATTTAGCATGCCTTTGACTATGACCGATTCACAATTGATTCGAATAATCTGTACTTCCAATTAGGGCTGGGCAAAACCGAATTATTTGGAATTCGAATCTGATTCAAATATTTTCCTCCGAATCGGATCGAATCACTAATTCCATGTAAATACCAAATATCCCATTTTTATTATTTCAACTTGTCTCAACCATGGTTAACAAAAATTGGTAGTCCGTGGTGTTTTTTTAATTCACGCAACATTGTCTAGGAGCAACGTTTTTCATAGTCTAACGGCAAAAATGCTATCGACTTTTCTCAAATTTGCATTCTGTCGATAAAACTACAAATTCTAGATTATTTAGTAAGTCTTTGTTTATATGGACAATTTCTGATTGATTCGAATAAATTGTGCTTTGAGTCGATTTGAATCACTGAATCAAATTGCCCAGCCCTACGTCCAATTGATTCGAATCACTAAATTAAATTGCCAAGTCCTATTAAACAAACTGACCAGCTGTAAAATACTTCAAATTTGGTATCTGCCCTTTTTGATGTTAAACTATCTACAATTTTTACACTTTTTACAGTCGCTCAAATAATTTGCGCTGAAGCTTACCTTTCGATCTCACACACGTATGCATCGACAAAAATAGCAAGAAAGGGTATGTGATATAATTTCAATACTAAAAAAAATATCGCCTAAAAGCAACAAACTAACGGCCACAAAAGTGGCAAAGAACTAATGCAAAAGGCAGTACCAGCTACTGCACTCTAAGTAGAAAACATCTCATGGAACAGTGAACCACCTCATTGTAGTGCACTCAGTGGAATCTGCTCTGGACAATGATAAGATAATCTAACACTTCCTGTTTCATTTTATTCCTCCTCACGACACGCAAGAATTGCCTTAGGGCTGTTCTAGAGCTCCCGCCTTATTCCAAAAAAAAAAAAAAAATGCAAATACCTTCAAGGCGAATTCTCCTGTTTCAACAACTGCAATCTAAACCTGTATACATATTAAATGCACATTCATCATACCATTATCAGATCGAAAAAGTTCATATATTAAAGGTTCTTTTAAGTATGGACATGGATTGATTGCGGAGCAGAAGCTCTGCCTACCAGTGGCCAAATCGTGCATAAAAAGATAACATTTTTGATACGATAATCACCCGCCATGTTAGTCGTCGGCATTTTCACTAAATATACATGTGGTTTCGGCATCAGTCGACTGAGGAGCCAAATTTACGATTCTAAGTTTTTGTATCGAGCACTGACTGATGATGGGCTTTAAAATGCTAGGTTATATTCGGCGACTCATATATCGATACTTTCTCTTTGCACATTGTCTTCTTTTTGCTGACACAATCAGGCATCTCGTTTTGCCAAGCAAGTGCCTCAGATAGACCGCGCCAGGCAGGCGAGATACATCAGTTAATCAAACTTAACAAAGTATAAGGGCTTTATAATATTGTCATTGCCATGCCAGGTAGCATCGTAGTAGATCTTTGCTTACTTTAATGGCCGTTAGTAGGATCTATTCAGCCGCAGCTTGCATGCATAAAGCGAACGACTAGATAAAAAAAACATGATTCATTCAGTGTTGTTTTTCTGATTGATAGATTTGGCAAATTCTATTCAATAATCACTGTTCATCACGTTTGTCAACAGGCAAAAAAATCAATATCGCGCCAAGCTGTTTGTTTGACGATTAAGCGGAATTCATCTGTGGCTTATGCTTGACGGAATAAAATTTCGACTACAAAAATAAGACATGCATAACTAAATAAATGATACGCGCACGGTGACATATATGCACCTGTCTTATTATGCAAACAATCGTATTAGAACTACATATCGATATGCAAGTTACCCATAACCATAAAAATTAGTCAAAATGGCGGTTCCGGTAAGTTCGGCTAGATGATTTGTGCCAATCACTCGATCTATCTCGATCGAAGCGCGTTCTATCACCAGCTCATAATAAAGCGAAATGGACGATTTTATACATTTTTATTTATTCCGTTTCAATGAATTAGTTTTCCATCCGTGGCAAGGCATCTAGGCAATGCTGGGAGCGACTCCAAAAGCACAAACAACTCACAACCACCCAAATGGAAATGAACCACTACGGAGTACCAGGAATTGCCCACAACGCGAAAAGCACCCCAGACGAAACGGAAATATAGGAATTGCAAATGTTGTAATGCTTGCCAAGATCCACTGTTAGATTTTGGTCAAATTTGAACCAAAAAGATTGCATTTTGGCGTTAGAGATGAAAGAATACACTTCATTAAGCACTTTGCACTTTCGTCCCCACACATACATCATCATAAAAAAGCAAGAAAGAGTGTGCGATGTAATTCTCATACAAAAAATCATCGCCTGTTAATAATACAAATACATATATGTATAGGTTTTATCGAATTTCGCACTAAGCAAGGCAAGTGCCTAAAAGCAACCAACTAACGGCCATAAAAAGGCTAAGAACTAATACAAAATGCAGATCCGGGTACATCACTTGAAGCGGAAGACATCCCTTGGAACAGTGAACCGCCTCATTATAGAGATAGTGTTGCTAAGAAGTAATGAAGCTTTAAATTCATTTTTTCCATTTTTTGCAACTCGGTTCGAATGTCGTGGGTGGCCAGGCTAAGAAAGTATCGTCGTTCTGATGCGTCCGACTTTTGAGGGTTAAATTGTGGAGTTCTCCACAGAAATATGTTTGTAAATTTTGTGGAATAATGTACTACGCTCTAGTACTATTTCTATTTAGAATGATTTCAAGTAAAAAAATATTTAGGGCTACTCGCCTAGATGTGTTGCTGAACACAATATCGGCAGAACTAGAAGAATAGTTGCTGCTACTGTTAATGACAACATAAGAGGTGATTGTTATGCCATCTTGCTCTTTTCCTATTTCCCGCAGTTAGGCAATATTTATTTTTTTTACTGCGTACATTTTGAAAGTAAATTAAAATATGAACGTTAATCTTTTTCTATTTTTGAATAAAAAATATAGGACTGGTTTGTTTTTCAGGAACGAGAGTTTTGAAAATGGCGCAAATATGTGATCACTCATATTTGGTGATGAAGAAAATACCAGTGGCCTAAACGCCAAATGGGTGAATAAAGTGAATCAAAACAGCTAACTAACGATTTGTTGGACAAGGTATTCGAGGGTTTTAGAATTGTTTTATTTTTTCAAAGCTACACGATCAATATTATCACATTAACGTCATTGAGGAAATGTTTATTTTACAGCAATTAATTGAACAAACATGTAATGTCCAGAAACATTCTCTATCAAACTATGCAAAACTGATAAAATGCACCAAGGTGTCACTCCCCCCCAAACGAAGCAACCAGGAGAAGAAATAAAAATTTGCTATAAATCTTCTGTATAAATCACTTTATGCCTTTTGTCTCCTACCACGTTTGAAACGGAAATGTTGTTTTTCCAAGCATGCGCCATTGATGGACTGTTCCTTAGCGACACTACTTATCCCCATTATGCCCCATGCTTAACAAAACAAGTTGTTCGAAAATTTTTGACCAGAAATCAGGCAGGTGATTGCAAGATTGAAAGGGATTAAAAGATACCGACAACCGATACCGATATATACTGACATCCACTGATAAGCAAGCACAATGCGATTTCAACTGTTGAAACAAGCATCATCGTAATATATAGATTTATGAAGAGTAAACATCACACTCATCATGTTATGACCCGTTTGAAAAAAGCTTTGTAAATTGTTTTTATTGAGAATTCGGTTTTGCGTGATCGCGCCGCAGAAGCTCGATCCATCAGTGGCGCTTACCTAGAACGATAACGTTTTGAGAAGATATTCAAAATGCCGTGCTCCTAAAGTCAGGCACTTAACCAAGCAAACTTGTAATTTTTGTATCAGTCTTCTAAGAAAACGAAGTTATAATGCTAAGTTTCTGACAATAAATTTTTTGAAAAGATAATCAGTGTTCCCTGTCCCTACAGTCAGACAACTAAGCACACTTGTCATTTTAGCATCAGTCGTCGCTTGTATTTCCTTTGTACTCGAAATTGATAAAACGTTTCCAAAACATGTCCCGGCGGTTCTAAAATCATTGAAGTTTTGCCAGTGAAAATATATTCATATATTGTGGAATATCAAATAAACTTTGTGAAACTTTGTTTGCTGACGTAAAAAATAATGTATATAATTGAGCAATTCAAAATCAGTGAAAAAGGGAATTCGAGGTTGAGTGAAAAATGTGAATTTGACATTAATGACAATTTTTGTGTGTATAAGTTGATTTGAATTTCTTATTTTGCATTTAATTTCCACGGGTACACATACGTCTTAGACTAAAAGTCATTTTGTGGAACATGTTTTGGCAAATTTTATGTGACTGGCGCATTAATCGTGGACTCATCATCAGTGGACATTGAATAAAGCACTTCAACTCTTCAATGGAAAGCAGACATGTCGTTGATATTGACGTAACTGCGTTATGCTACCTGAACGTCGCAACGTAACGCCACGACGTTGAATGATAACAACTACGTCGTTTGTCAATTTGCGAAAAACGTAGTTACGGAATCTGCGAGTCGGAATCGATCGCCAACTTGATAATATATCGCAAAGGGATAATATTATATAAAAACTGTTCCAAACAGATCTCAAAGTTCACTCATGAAATGACTCCGCAACTATTTGATTTGTTCTTTTTAGAAGAATATTGATAAAAATCAATAGATTACTCAAAAAACGAAATAAAACACACAATTTTGAAAATACTAATGGCACGTTTTAACAAATATTTGATCATTTTTCCGTCGAGGTTTCGCGTAGTCAACATAACATGAACTTTTATGTCCCAGTCTGTAATAACTATATTTGATAAGAAATATTAAAGCTTTAAATTCATTTTTTCCATATTTTGCAACTCCCTTCAAATGTTGTGGGCGGCCAGGGTGAGAAAGTATCGTCGTTCTGATGCATCCGACTTCTTAGGGTTAAATTGTGGAGTTCTCCACAGAAATATGTTAGTAAATTTTGTTCAATAATGTACTATACTCTAGTACTATTTCTATTTAGAATGATTTAAAGTAAAAAAATATTTAAGGCGAATCGCCTAGATGTGTTGCTGAACACAATGGCGGCAGACCTAGAAGAATAGTTGCCGCTACAGTTAATGACAACATAAGAGCTGATTGTTATGCCATCTTGCTCTTTTGACTATTTATCGCAGTTAGGTAATATTTATTTTTTACTGCGTACATTTTGAAAGTAAATTAAAATATGCACGTTAATCTTTTTTCCATTTTCATAAATAAAGTATAGGACTGTTTTTTTTAATAGACGAGATAATCAAATTGCCGCGTCCCTAAAGTCAGGCACTTAACTAAGCAAACTTGTAATTTTAGCATCAGTCGTCTAAGAAAACAAAGTTATAATACTAAGTTTCTGGAAATAAAATTTTTGAAAAGATAATCAGGTTGCCCTGTCCCTACAGTCAGACACTTAACTAAGCACACTTGAAATTTTTGTATCAGCCGTCTAAGAAAACAAAGTTATAATACTTAGTTTCTGAAAATGAAATTTTAGAAAAGATATTCAGGGTGCCCTGTTCCTACATTCAGGCACTTAACTAAGTACACTTGTAATTTTAGCATCAGTCGTCGCATGTATTTCCTTTGTACTCGAAATTGATAAAACGTTTCCAAAACATGCCTGGCGGTTTTAAAATCACTGAAGTTTTGCCAGAGAAAATATATTCATATATTCTGGAATATCAAATGAACTTTGCAAAACTTTGTTTGCTGAAGTAAAAAAAAAGTATCAATATTAAAAGTGTTTTTAAATGATTTTCAATTAAAATGAACATAAAATATTTGGGCGTAAGATATATAAACGTGTTTTGACAATGTATAGTGAAATTTAAGCGCGAAAGTCGAAATAATTTTTCGAAATTTGGTGATTTAATGCTAATGCCATTTTTTGATGAAAGTACGCTTTGGGCAAGGTCAAAAGCAGCACCCAAAAGTAGCCAACTGACGGCCACTCAAATTTAAAAAAGTAGCAACTAGAAGGAACCGACGTACGACAACTAAATGAAAAAAGAGCAACAAAATGAAGTTATCATCAGAAATTGCATCTCAAAATCAAAGCATCCCAAATAGAATTGTACCGCTACAGTAAAGTGTAGTGCGCGGTATATACTCTAGCTGATGTTAACCCAATCTACCATTTCCCTTTAGTGGACTTTCGACTGGGCGATATTAAAGATCGCACATACAGGGCATCGGACTCCTTGGAACTGGAATCCAAGGTCTTAACTAACCCGCGAACTGCAAGGTAGGTTTCAATGGCCAAATAGCACACTCAAGATAAAAAATAATAACTATGGCACCAAATCATTTTCTTTTTTATGGTCTTCATTCATTTACAATGGACCCTTGAACAAAACATTCGAGATCTATTTGTTTGTCTATTATGTGCTTCAACAATCGGCTTGTGGCGTGTTGACTCCATGAGTCTATCAAGACCTTGCATGTCGACCTGGAGAAAACTGGTCAAAAATAATTACTTTTTACGTTCCTGAAGTGATCCCAGAAAGGATACTTAAGATACATGGAACAAATTTGAAATTGTCCAAAACTGAAATTAAAAAATACGCAGTATTGCTTATTGCGCGTGGGACATTGGAAAGTGTGTTTTTGAATACACATTTACGACTAAAAATAACATCCACAAAAGGAAGAACAAACAGCTTTCTGCATTTATATATTTGCTTACATTATACACTTTACTTTCGAATATACTTCAATACTTCATACCAATAAAAATCCTCCTTCGGGCAAATACCTTGTTATATTACATGATTTAGTAATAATATGCTTCTAAAATTCTAAAATTAATTTCTAACCACCCATAAGAAGGGTCCTTCTGCGACTGCCATCATCAATCATCACTGTAACAAAAGTACAAATTTACTGGTCATTTCCAGTTGATGCAAATTTCCAAAGTTGAAAAAACGTCATGTTGATGAGATTTATGCCAATTATGGAATGTTGATGAACCGCACCTTCGCGATGAGTTTCATCAACACCCCATATTTGACCAAAAAAGCCAATTTTGAATTTTTTTTTCAATACGGCCTAGAAATATTACTGTTAAAACCAGTGATTTTGTTGCTTTTTTGTTACAGTGTACAACATACTGCAGAAACATATTATTTAGTTTTTGTAATTGCTTCAGATCAACAATCTCAGCAATACAAAGTCATTTTCAATATCATATTTATAATTGTCTTACCAAATTTAGCTCTAGTAAAGACTTTATAACCAAACTAGGAAAAGTTGAAAGAAAAAATAAAATAGATAGTACATTACGCTACATACTAATAATATATTTAATAGCATTGTATTAGTTTTCATCACATTACGAATGGGACTGAGCAGTTTTCCAATTTGGTGGTTCAAATCGATTCGAAGTAAAAAATATTCGTATTATTTTTAAAACGGACAGAAGAACGAAAATTTGAAAAAAAAACGATGTGGGATAATCATACTTTATCAGTTAAATATAATTTTTTTTTAGAGAATTCGCAGTTATGGAGACAATTTGTAAGGGCGAAAATAAGACATTTCATATGGGTGGTTGGATCCGATTTGAAAAAAATCCCAAATCGAATTAGAATCCTGAATGATTCAGTTTTGCTCAATCTTAATTAAGTCATTATCAATAATCTTCACAGTCAATATTGCTTTAATATCGGATTAGTTTCACAAAACTTTCCCAACTTTCTCGATTTTTCTTGATTTTATTCAACTCGTTCTGAATTTTGTGATATGTATTATCCGCTAGATGTGGTGGGGGGATTTTCTTCACCATATGTAGTGCACAAATGTTCCTCTGGGGGTCATCAGAATTCAGATACAAATTGTAGAGTTCATGTGAAACTTGAATTGAAACAAGGGCACCACGATCTCGGATATGTTGAATTCGTGAATTAATGTAATTGTAACCATCTTGTGGTTTTCCATCATTGACAAGGTCTGCAGTGCTGGACAGAGTTTCACGCATGTAAATTCCTAAAAAATTTTAATAATTAAACCCTAAAACTCGGATAAATTAGTTAAAAAATGGTAAATGAGGTAACATGTGTTTTGTACGCAATATTATAATTTTTCTATCCCAACTTGATTTGAGAGAAATTTTCGGAATTTTTTAAACCGAATCATAATCTTGGATTTTTTATGAAGACAATTTGTGGTAAATTTTGAAAAGAAAATTTTAGACTTAAAAAACAAAATTACGCTTTGTGTTCATTATATTTTAATCGAGATTCCATCCCATTTTATTCGCTTATCTAAGTTCTGACTTTTTGTCACGTCGCCGTGTCTATTTCTTGGCAAAAGCGAGTCATTCGTAATTCGAATCTGATTCAGATAAATTTTCCGAATCGGATCGAATCATCAAGTGCATATCAATACCAAATATGTCATATTTACTATTTCAAATTGTCTCCATAATAAAAATCAAGAAACTTACAGATACGAATTAATATTATTAACACAAACAAACTTACAAGCAATGTATTTCATATTTTAAAGATCTAATACAATCGATTTTGGTGAAATTTGACCAAAATAGATTGTATCTTGTCGTTTAAATAAAAATTTAACTTCGTTTTGCAAATTTTTGTTTTCTATTGTCGATTGACGGCTGATTCGAAACAATATAGCTTCGAAGCGATTCGAAGTGCCGAATTGCACCCCCCTCCGTCACGGTAACACTTTCAGATAATGTTTATTTCCAAACATGGGTCACAATTAGACCGCGCTCTATAGCGCAATCTGTGACTCATTCTTGACAGAACATTTTCATCAAAAATTTTCAGTGAGAATTGTTTTGAAATGTTCCTCGTACAGATAAAATATTGGGAAAAAGTGATAGATGTTTATGATTACGTAGGCCATTTTTTTCATTGAACTTCACCCTGAACAAGGCCAGAAGCAGCGCCCAGAAGGAACCAACGACCGGACACTCAATAGCAAAGAGCTACTAAAAGATTTAGTACCAGTAACTGCACTCTAAACGCAATACATCCCAAACGGAACTGAGCCGCCATGATCAGGTGCAGTGAGCGGTATCTGCCCTGGGCGGTGGTATAATAGAATACCGTGTATTGTATATTTGAAACATTTCTCTTTGGGATGCTTTTTACAGTGTAGTTGGTTTTACAGAACCTATCTGCAATATTTTTAATTTTTTTTTTATCGAAGTTTACTACGCCCAAAGCATATCTGAAAGGAACCAACCAACGGCCACTGCCAATCACTGGATTTTAAGCTGAAAGTTTCCCAAAAGGAAGAGCCATGCTTAATTACTGTGAGTGGTATTTTCCCTGGACAATTTGTTTGTTTACTTGTAGATTCCTCTTACGACACACAGTGTGGCCTTAGAAGGGTTTCTCTTAGGCCATGCTCTGGTCATAATTCGAGTAAATACCAATAAGGAAGGCAAAGTTTGCTCATAAATGTTTCTGAATTTTGGTAACTCTTTTAATATATCACTCACCTAATGGTGTTGCTGAGCAGAATATCGGCAGAGCTACGAGAATTGTTGCTGCTACTGTTAAAGCACGTTGGTTTCTCATCTTGTTTGTTCAATTTTTATTGTTTATTTTTTTGCACTGCATATGTTTAAGAAATAAATCAAATAATACAAGTTAATCTTCACTTATTTTAACACCTACCAGGATGGGTGTGTTGCGAGGAAAAAGTTTTATATTATATAATTGTTTATCGGCAAAATGAAATGAGATGTGCCATTGCACTAAATATCAAACGGGAGTTAAAAAAAAAATAAAAATTATAAAATAAATTAAAATTAATGCTTTCAATTAGTTTGCAATTCGTAGAAGGATAAAATTAATACTGTCTGTTATTTTATTAAAAACACACTAAATAGGCATTATTACATTAATAATATTGAGAAAAAGTCGTTAATTTTTTATCGGAGTTCGTTCTAGGCAATGCAGGAAGCGGCTCCCAAAACAAAATCAACTGACCTTACAACCTACCAAATGAGAAAGAGCCACTACGGAGTACCAGGTATTGCCCACCTCAGGCGAAACTGAACTGTCGCGGAAATTTCAACTAATGGTATCCGCCCTGGCCCGTGGTAAAAACATTTATCACTTCCCCACCCCTTTTTTTTTTGACTATTCGTTCAAGTCTGAAGGTAATGATTCTTTACTTCACGCAAAAGTTTTGAAATGAAATTTATGCACTAAGATGTCATCCACTAAACTAACCTATCTCAGCATTCGAGAAAATACTAGGTGAATTTGCTATAACATTTTCTTCAATATAGATATTGCACATTTTGGAATGCTTGGCAATAGCCACTGACAGGCCTTAAAGATTGCATTTTGGCGTTAAAGATGAAAACATGCACTTCATTTAGCATGTCTTTGACTATGACCGATTAACAATTGATTCGAATAATCTGTACTTCCAATTAGGGCTGGGCAAAACCGAAATATTTGGAATTCGAATCTGATTCAATTATTTTTCTCCGAATCGGATCGAATCACTAATTCCATGTAAATAACAAATATCCCATTTTTATTATTACAACTTGTCTCAATCATGGTTATCAAAAATGGATAGTTCGTGGTGTTTTTTTTTTTTAAATTCACACAACATTGTCTAGGAGCAACGTTTTTCATAGTCTAACGGCAAAAATGCTATCGACTTTTCTCAAATTTGCATTCTGTCGTTAAAACTACAAATTCTAGTTTATTTAGTAAGTCTTTGTTTCTATGAACAATTTCTGATTGATTCGAATAAATTGTGCTTTGAATCGATTTGAATCACTGATTCAAATTGCCCAGCCCTACTTCCAATTGATTCGAATCACAAAATTGAATTGTCCAGTCCTATTAAAAAACTGACCAGGTGTAAAATACTTCAAATTTGATATCTGCCCTTTTTGATGTTAAACCATCTACAATTTTTAAACTTTTTACAGTCGCTCAAATAATTTGCGCTGAAGCTTACCTTTCGATCTCATACACATATGCATCGACAAAAATAGCAATAAAGGGTATGTGATATAATTCCAATACAAAAAAATATCGCCTAAAAGCAACCAACTAACGGCCATAAAAGTGGCAAAGAACTAATGCAAAAGGCAGTACCAACTACTGCACTCTAATTGGAAAACATCTCATGGAACAGTGAACCACCTCATTGTAGTGCACTGAGTGGTATCTGCTCTCGACAATGATAAGATAATTTACCACTTCCTGTTTCATTTTATTCCTCCTCACGACACGCAAGAATTGCCTTAGGGCTGTTCTAGAGCTCCCGCCTTATTCCAAAAAAAAAAATTCAAATACCTTCAAGGCGAATTCTCCTGTTTCAACAACTGCAATCTAAACCTGTATACATATTAAATGCACATTCATCATACCATTATCAGATCGAAAAAGTTCATATATTAAAGGTTCTCTTAAGTATGGACAACGATTGATTGCGGAGCAGAAGCTCTGCCTACCAGTGGCCAAATCGTGCATAAAAAGATAACATTTTTGAGATGATAATCACCTGCCATGTTAGTCGTCGGCATTTTCACTAAATATACATGTGGTTCGGCATCAGTCGACTGAGGAGCCAAATTTACGATTCTAAGTTTTTGTATCTAGCACTGACTGATGATGGGCTTTAAAATGCTAGGTTATATTCGGCGACTCATATATCGATACTTGCTCTTTGCACATTGTCTTCTTTTTGCTGACACAATCAGGCAACTCGTTTTGCCAAGCAAGTGCCTCAGATAGACCGCGCCAGACAGGCGAGATACATCAGTTAATCAAACTTAGCAAAGTATAAGGGCTTTATAATATTGTCATTGCCATGCCATGTAGCATCGTAGTAGCTCTTTGTTTACTTTAATGGGCGTTAGTTGGATCTATTCAGCCGCAGCTTGCAGGCATAAAGCGAACGACTAGATAAAAAAAACATGATTCATTCAGTGTTGTTTTTCTGATTGATAGATTTGGCAAATTCTATTCAATAATCACTGTTCATCACGTTTGTCAACAGGCAAAAAAATCAATATCGCGCCAAGCTGTTTGTTTGACGATTAAGCGGAATTCATCTGTGGCTTATGCTTGACGGAATAAAATTTCGACTACAAAAATAAGACATGCATAACTAAATAAATGATACGCGCACGGTGACATATATGCACCTGTCTTATTATGCAAACAATCGTATTAGAACTACATATCGATATGCAAGTTACCCATAACCATAAAAATTAGTCAAAATGGCGGTTCCGGTAAGTTCGGCTAGATGATTTGTGCCAATCACTCGATCTATCTCGATCGAAGCGCGTTCTATCACCAGCTCATAATAAAGCGAAATGGATGATTTTATACATTTTTATTTATTCCGTTTCAATGAATTAGTTTTCCATCCGTGGCAAGGCATCTAGGCAATGCTGGGAGCGACTCCAAAAGCACAAACAACTCACAACCACCCAAATGGAAATGAACCACTACGGAGTACCAGGAATTGCCCACAACGCGAAAAGCACCCCAGACGAAACGGAAATATAGGAATTGCAAATGTTGTAATGCTTGCCAAGATCCACTGTTAGATTTTGGTCAAATTTGAACCAAAAAGATTGCATTTTGGCGTTAAAGATGAAAGAATACACTTCATTGAGCACTTTGCACTTTCGTCCCCACACATACATCATCATAAAAAAGCAAGAAAGAGTGTGCGATGTAATTCTCATACAAAAAATCATCGCCTGTTAATAATACAAATACATATATGTATAGGTTTTATCGAATTTCGCACTAAGCAAGGCAAGTGCCTAAAAGCAACCAACTAACGGCCATAAAAAGGCTAAGAACTAATACAAAATGCAGATCCGGGTACATCACTTGAAGCGGAAGACATCCCTTGGAACAGTGAACCGTCTCATTATAGAGATAGTGTTGCTAAGAAGTAATGAAGCTTTAAATTCATTTTTTCCATTTTTTGCAACTCGGTTCGAATGTCGTGGGTGGCCAGGCTAAGAAAGTATCGTCGTTCTGATGCGTCCGACTTTTAAGGGTTAAATTGTGGAGTTCTCCACAGAAATATGTTTGTAAATTTTGTGGAATAATGTACTACGCTCTAGTACTATTTCTATTTAGAATGATTTCAAGTAAAAAAATATTTAAGGCTACTCGCCTAGATGCGTTGCTTAACACAATATCGGCAGAACTAGAAGAATAGTTGCTGATACTGTTAATGACAACATAAGAGGTGATTGTTTTGCCATCTTGCTCTTTTCCTATTTCCCGCAGTTAGGCAATATTTATTTTTTTACTGCGTACATTTTGAAAGTAAATTAAAGTATGAACGTTAATCTTTTTCTATTTTTGAATAAAAAATTAGGACTGGTCTGTTTTTCAGGAACGAGAGTTTTGAAAATGGCGCAAATATGTGATCACTCATATTTGGTGATGAAGAAAATACCAGTGGCCTAAACGCCAAATGGGTGAATAAAGTGAATCAAAACAGCTAACTAACGATTTGTTGGACAAGGTGTTCGAGGGTTTTAGAATTGTTTTATTTTTTCAAAGCTACGCGATCAATATTATCACATAAACGTCATTGAGGAAATATTTATTTTACAGCAATTAATTGAACAAACATGTAATGTCCAGAAACATTCTCTGCATCAAACTATGCAAAACTGATAAAATGCACCAAGGTGTCACTCACCCCCAAAACGAAGCAACCAGGAGAAGAAATAAAAATTTGCTATAAATCTTCTGTATAAATCACTTTATGCCTTTTGTCTCCTACCACGTTTGAAACGGAAATGTTGTTTTTCCAAGCATGCGCCTTTGATGGACTGTTCCTTAGCGACACTACTTATCCCCATTATGCCCCATGCTTAACAAAACAAGTTGTTCGAAAATTTTTGACCAGAAATCAGGCAGGTGATTGCAAGGGATTAAAAGATACCGACAACCGATACCGATATATACCGACATCCACTGATAAGCAAGCACAATGCGATTTCAACTGTTGAAACAAGCATCATCGTAATATATAGATTTATGAAGAGTAAACATCACACTCATCATGTTATGACCCGTTTGAAAAAAGCTTTGTAAATTGTTTTTATTGAGAATTCGGTTTTGCGTGATCGCGCCGCAGAAGCTCGATCCATCAGTGGCGCTTACTTAGAACGATAACGTTTTGAGAAGATATTCAAAATGCCGTGCTCCTAAAGTCAGGCACTTAACCAAGCAAACTTGTAATTTTTGTATCAGTCTTCTAAGAAAACGAAGTTATAATGCTAAGTTTCTGACAATAAATTTTTTGAAAAGATAATCAGTGTTCCCTGTCCCTACGGTCAGACAACTAAGCACACTTGTCATTTTAGCATCAGTCGTCGCTTGTATTCCCTTTGTACTCGAAATTGATAAAACATTTCCAAAACATGTCCCGGCGGTTCTAAAATCATTGAAGTTTTGCCAGTGAAAATATATTCATATATTCTGGAATATCAAATAAACTTTGTGAAACTTTGTTTGCTGACGTAAAAAATAATGTATATAATTGAGCAATTCAAAATCAGTGATAAAGGGAATTCGAGGTTGAGTGAAAAATGTGAATTTGACATTAATGACAATTTTTGTGTGTATAAGTTGATTTGAATTTCTTATTTTGCATTTAATTTCCACGGGTACACATACGTCTTAGACTAAAAGTCATTTTGTGGAACATGTTATGGCAAATTTTATGTGATTGGCGCATTAATCGTGGACTCATCATCAGTGGACATTGAATAAAGCACTTCAACTCTTCAATGGAAAGCAGACATGTCGTTGATATTGACGTAACTGCGTTATGCTACCTGAACGTCGCAACGTAACGCCACGACGTTGAATGATAACAACTACGTCGTTTGTCAATTTGCGAAAAACGTAGTTACGGAATCTGCGAGTCGGAATCGATCGCCAACTTGATAATATATCGCAAAGGGATAATATTATATAAAAACTGTTCCAAACAGATCTCAAAGTTCACTCATGAAATGACTCCGCAACTATTTGATTTGTTCTTTTTAGAAGAATAATGATAAAAATCAATAGATTACTCAAAAAACGAAATAAAACACACAATTTTGAAAATACTATTGGCACATTTTAACAAATATTTGATAATTTTTCCGTCGAGGTTTCGCGTAGTCAACATAACATGAACTTTTATGTCCCAGTCTTTAATAACTATATTTGATAAGAAATATTAAAGCTTTAAATTCATTTTTTCCATATTTTGCAACTCCCTTCGAATGTTGTGGGCGGCCAGGGTGAGAAAGTATCGTCGTTCTGATGCATCCGACTTCTTAGGATTAAATTGTGGAGTTCTCCACAGAAATATGTTAGGAAATTTTGTTCAATAATGTACTATACTCTAGTAATATTTCTATTTAGAATGATTTAAAGTAAAAAAATATTTAAGGCGAATCGCCTAAATGTGTTGCTGAACACAATGGCGGCAGACCTAGAAGAATAGTTGCCGCTACAGTTAATGACAACATAAGAGCTGATTGTTATGCCATCTTGCTCTTTTGACTATTTATCGCAGTTAGGTAATATTTATTTTTTACTGCGTACATTTTGAAAGTAAATTAAAATATGCACGTTAATCTTTTTTCCATTTTCATAAATAAAGTATAGGACTGTTTTTTTTAATAGACGAGATAATCAAATTGCCGCGTCCCTAAAGTCAGGCACTTAACTAAGCAAACTTGTAATTTTTGTATCAGTCGTCTAAGAAAACAAAGTTATAATACTAAGTTTCTGAAAATAAAATTTTTGAAAAGATAATCAGGTTGCCCTGTCCCTACAGTCTGACACTTAACTAAGCACACTTGAAATTTTTATATCAGTCGTCTAAGAAAACAAAGTTATAAATACTTAGTTTCTGAAAATGAAATTTTAAAAAAAGATATTTAGGGGGTGCCCTGTCCCTACATTCAGGCACTTAACTAAGTACACTTGTAATTTTAGCATCAATCGTCGCATGTATTTCCTTTGTACTCGAAATTGATAAAACGTTTCCAAAACATGCCTGGCGGTTTTAAAATAACTGAAGTTTTGCCAGAGAAAATATATTCATATATTCTGGAATATCAAATGAACTTTGCAAAACTTTGTTTGCTGAAGTAAAAAATAACGTATCTGTACTAAAAGTGTTTTTATATGATTTTCAATTAAAATGAACATAAAATATTTGGGCGTAAGAAACGTGTTTTGACAATGTATAGTGAAATTTAAGCGCGAAAGTCGAAATAATTTTGCGAAATTTGGTGATTTAATGCTAATGCCATTTTTTGATGAAAGTACGCTTTGGGCAAGGTCAAAAGAAGCACCCAAAAGTAGCCAACTAACGGCCACTCAAATTTTAAAGATGTAGTAACAGCAACTGCATTCTAAGCAGAAAACAACTCATATGAAACTGAACCACCATGGCGAAATGCAGTGAGGGGTATTTGCTCTGGTCGGTGGTAAAACCATCTACCACTTCCTAAAAATCGTTTCGGGTATACCACTTTCCGGCAGATTTTTTCTCTTTGTTTTACAATCACTTATTTTGTCTCAACAAGGCCATACAACAGCCTTGCATACGAGCAAAGTTGGCAATGTTGAAGAATACAAACATTCTTATGTTCAGCCTAATTAGACATTGATTTGATTTGTTTAAAGTTTTTTTTATTTTTATTGAAGTTCGCTATAAGCATGGCCGGAAGTAGCAACTAGAAGGAACCGACGTACGACAACTAAATGAAAAAAGAGCAACAAAATGAAGTTATCATCAGAAATTGCATCTCAAAATCGAAGCATCCCAAAAGAATTGTACTGCTACAGTAAAGTGTAGTGCGCGGTATATACCCTAGCTGATGTTAACCCAATCTACCATTTCCATTTAGTGAACTTTCGACTGGGCGATATCAAAGATCGCACATACAGGGCATCGGACTCCTTGGAACTGGAATCCAAGGCCTTAACTAAACCGCGAACTGCAAGGTAGGTTTCAATGGCCAAATAGCACACTCACGATAAAATATAATAACTATGACACCAAATCATTTTCTTTTTTATGGTCTTCATTCAGTTACAATGGACCCTTGAACAAAACATTCGAGATATATTTGTTTGTCTGTTATGTGCTTCAACAATCGGCTTGTGGCGTATTGAGTCCATGAGTCTATCAAGACCTTGCATGTCGACCTGGAGAAAACTGGACAAAAATAATTACTTTTTACGTTCCTGAAATGATCCAGAAAAGAGGGATACTTAAGATACATGGAACAAATTTAAAATTGTCCAAAACTGAAATTAAAAAAATACGCAGTATTGCTTATTGTGCGTGTGACATTGGAAAGTATGTTTTTGAATACACATTTACGACTAAAAATAACACCCACAAAAGGAAGAACAAACAGCTTTCTGCATTTATATATTTGCTTACATTATACACTTTAGTTTTAAATATACTTCATATCAACAAGAATCCTCTTTCGGGCAAATACCTTTTTATATTACATGATAGTAATAATATGCTTCTAAAATTCTAAAATTAATTTCTAACCACCCATAAGAATGGTCCTTCTGCGACTGCCATCATCAATCATCACTGTAACAAAAGTACAAATTTACTGGTCATTTCCAGTTGATGCAAATTTCCATAATTGAAAAAACGTCATGTTGATGAGATTTATGCCAATTATGGAATGTTGATGAACCGCACATTCGCGATGAGTTTCGTCAACACCCCATATTCGGCCAAAAAAGCCAATATGGAATTTTTTTTTAATACGGCCGAGAAAAATTACTGTCAAAACCAGTGATTTTGTTGCTTTTTTGTTACAGTGTACAACATACTGCAGAAACACATTATTTTGTTTTTGTAATTGCTTCAGATCAACAATCTCAGCAATACAAAGTCATTTTCAATATCATATTTATAATTGTCTTACCAAATTTAGCTCTAGTAAAGACTTTATAACCAAACTAGGAAAAGTTGAAAGAAAAAATAAAATAGATAGTACCTTACGCTACATACTAATAATATATTTAATAGCATTGTATTAGTTTTCATTACATTACGAATGGGACTAAGCAGTTTTCCAATTTGGTGGTTCCAATCGATTCGAAGTAAAAAATATTCATATTATTGATGAAACGGACAGAAGAACAAAAATTTGAAAAAAAACCGAAGTGGGATAACCAGACTTTATAAGTTAAATATAAAAACAAAATATTCTATTTTGGCAAAATTTATTTGGTACAAGGGGTTAATCGAAAGTACATTTCTTCTTCTATTTTATTTTTATTTTTTTAGAGAATTCGCAGTTATTGAGACAATTGGTAAGGGCGAAAATAAGACAGTTGATATGGGTGGTTCGATCCGATTTGAAAAATCCCAAATCGTATTGGGATCCTGAATGATTCAGTTTTGCTCAGCCTTAAATTAAGTCATTATCAAAAATCTTCACAGCCAATATTTCTTTAATACCCGATTAATTTCACAAAACTTTCCCAACTTTCTCGTTTTTCCCTGATGTTAGCCAACTCTTGCTGAATTGTTGGATCTATATTATCCGAAAGAAGATCTGGTGGGGAGATTTTCTTCATCATGTGTAATGCACAAATATTCATCTGGGGATCATCAGAATGCGAAATAAATTCGTTGAGTTGAAGTAACACTTTGATTGAAACCTTGAAACCATTGGCTATAACAGCATATTTAATTCGAAAACCAATGTAATTGTAACCATCTTGTGGTTTCCCGTCATTGACAAGATCTACAGTGCTGGACAGAGTTTCACGCAGGTCAATTCCTAAAAAAATTGAATAATTAAACCCTAAAACTCGCATAAATCAGTTAAAAAATGGTAAATGAGGTAACATGTGTTTTGTACGCAATATTATAATTTTTCTATCTCAACTTGATTTGAGAAGTTGGAGATAAAGTCGTGCTTGAAATTTTCGGAATTTTTTAAACCGAATCATAATCTTGGATTTTTTCAATTTGTGGTAAATTTTGAAAGGAAAATTGTAGACTTAAAAAATAAAATTACGCTTTGGTTTCATTATATCTTAATCGAGATGTCATCCCATTTTATTAGTTTGACTTTTTGTCACGTCGCCGTGTCTATTTCTTGGCAAAACCGAATCATTCGTAATTCGAATCTGATTCGGATAAATTTTCCGAATCGGATCGAATCATCAAGTGCATATCAATACCAAATATGTCATATTTACTATTTCAAATTGTCTTCATAATAAAAATCAAGAAACTTACAGATACGAATTAATATTATTAACACAAACAGACTTACAAGCAATGACTTTCCTATTTTAAAGATCTAATACAATCGATTTTGGTGAAATTTGACCAAATAGATTGTATTTTGTCGTTTAAATGAAAATTTAACTTCTTTTTGCAAATTTTTGTTTCTATTGTCGATTCACGGCTGCTTCGAAATAATATAGCTTCGAAGCGATTCGAATTGCCGAATTGCATCCCCCTCCCTCACAGTAACACTTTCAGAAAATGTTTATTACCAAACATGGGTCACAATTAGACCGCGCTTTGTAGCACAATCTGTGACTCATGACAGAACATTTTCATCAAAAATTATTCAGTGAGAATTGTTTTGAAATGTTCCTCGTACAGATAAAATATTGGGAATAAGTTATGGATGTTTATAATTACGTAGGCCATTTTTTTATTGAACTTCACCCTGAACAAGGCCAGAAGTAGCGCCCAGAAGGAACCAACCACCGGACACTCAATAGCAAAGAGCTACTAAAAGATTTAGTACCAGTAACTGGACTCTAAACGCAATCCATCCCAAACGGAACTGAGCCGCCATTATCAGGTGCAGTGAGCGGTATCTGCCCTGGGCGGTAGCATAATAGAATACCGTGTGTTGTATATTTGAAACATTTCTCTTTGGGATACTTTTTACAGTGTAGTTGGTTTTACAGAACCTATCTGCAATATTTTTAGTTTTTTTTTATTGAAGTTTACTACGCCCAAAGCATATCTGAAAGGAACCAACCAACGGCCACTGCCAATCACTGGATTTTATGCTGAAAGTATCCCGAACGGAAGAACCATGCTAACGTACCGTGAGTGGTATTTTCCCTGGACAATTTGTTTGTTTACTTGTAGATTCCTCTTACGAAAGGCAGTGTGGCCTTAGAAGGGTTTCTCTTAGACAATGTTCTGGTCATAATTCGAGTAAATACCAATAAGGAAGGCAAAGTTTGCTCATAAATTTTTCTGAATTTTGGTAACTCTCTTAATATATCACTCACCTAATGGTGTTGCTGAGCACAATATCGGCAGAGCTACGAGAATTGTTACTGCTATTGTTAAAGCACGTTGGTTTGCCATCTTGTTTGTTCAATTTGTATTGATTATTTTTTTGCACTGCATATGTTTAAAAATAAATCAAATATTACAAGTTAATCTTCACTTATTTTAACACCAAGCGGGGTTGGTGTGTTGCGAGGAAAAGGATTTATATTATATAATTGTTTATCAGCAAAATGAAAAGAAATGTGCCATTGCACTAAACATCAAACGGGAGTTTTAAAAAAAAAAATAAATATTAAAAAAATAAATTAAAATTAATGCTTTCAATTAGTTTGCAAATCGTAGAAGGATAAAATTGATACTGTCTGTTATTTTATTAAAAACTCACTTAATAGGCATCATTACATTAATAATTTTGAGAAAAAGTCGTTTATTTTTTTTCGGAGTTCGTTCTAGGCAATGCTAGGAGCGGCTCCCAAAACAAAAACAACTGACCTGACAACCAACCAAATGAGAAAGAGCCACTACGGAGTACCAGGTATTGCCCACAACACGGAAAGCACCCCAGGCGAAACTGAACTGTCGCGGGAATTTCAACTGATGGTATCTGCCCTGGGCCGGGGTAAAATCATTTATCACTTCCCCATTCCTTTTTCTGACTATTCGTTAATGTCTGAAGGTAATGATTTTTTACTTCACGCAAAAGTTTTCAAATGAAATTTATTCACTAAGATGTCATCCACTTAACTAACCTATCTCAGCATTCGACAAAATACTAGATGAATTTCCTATAACATTTTCTTCAATATAGATATTGCACATTTTGTAATGCTTGGCAATAGCCACTGACAGGCCTTAAAGATTGCATTTTGGCCTTAAAGATGAAAACATGCACTTCATTTAGCATGTCTTTGACTATGACCGATTAACAATTGATTCGAATAATCTGTACTTCCAATTAGGGCTGGGCAGAACCGAATTATTTGGAATTCGAATCTGATTCAATTATTTTTCTCCGAAGCGGATCGAATCACTAATTTCATGTAAATAACAAATATCCCATTTTTATTATTACAACTTGTCTCAATCATGGTTATCAAAAATGGATGGTTCGTGGTGTTTTTTTTTTTTTTTAAATTCACACAACATTGTCTAGGAGCAACGTTTTTCATATTCTAACGGCAAAAATGCTATCGACTTTTCTCAAATTTGCATTCTGTCGTTAAAACTACAAATTCTTATGAACAATTTCTGATTGATTCGAATAAATTGTGCTTTGAATCGATTTGAATCACTGATTCAAATTGCCCAGCCCTACTTTCAATTGATTCGAATCACAAAATTGAATTTTCCAGCCCTATTAAACAAACTGACCAGCTGTAAAATACTTCAAATTTGGTATCTGCCCTTTTTGATGTTAAACCATCTACAATTTTTACACTTTTTATAGTCGCTCAAATAATTTGCGCTGAAGCTTATCTTTCGATCCCATACACATACTCAGAGTATGTGATATAATTCCAATACAAAAAAAAATATCGCCTAAAAGCAACCAACTAACGGCCACAAAAGTGGCAAAGAACTAATGCAAAAGACAGTACCAGCTACTGCACTCTAAGTAGAAAAAATCTCATGGAACAGTGAACCACCTCATTGTAGTGCACTCTACAACACTTCCTGTTTCATTTTATTCCTCCTCACGACACGCAAGAATTGCCTTAGGGCTGTTCGAGATCTCCCACCTTATTCCAAAAAAAATAATTCAAATACCTTCAAGGCGAATTCTCCTGTTTCAACAACTGCAATCTAAACCTGTATACATATTAAATGCACATTCATCATACCATTATCAGATCGAAAAAGTTCATATATTAAAGGTTCTTTTAAGTATGGACATGGATTGATTGCGGAGCAGAAGCTCTGCCTACCAGTGGCCAAATCGTGCATAAAAAGATAACATTTTTGATACGATAATCACCCGCCATGTTAGTCGTCGGCATTTTCACTAAATATACATGTGGTTTCGGCATCAGTCGACTGAGGAGCCAAATTTACGATTCTAAGTTTTTGTATCGAGCACTGACTGATGATGGGCTTTAAAATGCTAGGTTATATTCGGCGACTCATATATCGATACTTTCTCTTTGCACATTGTCTTCTTTTTGCTGACACAATCAGGCAACTCGTTTTGCCAAGCAAGTGCCTCATATAGACCGCGCCAGGCAGGCGAGATACATCAGTTAATCAAACTTAACAAAGTATAAGGGCTTTATAATATTGTCATTGCCATGCAAAATCAATATCGCGCCAATATTGTGAAGCTGTTTGTTTGACGATGAAGCGGAATTCATCTGTGGCTTATGCTTGACGGAATAAAATTTCAGACTACAAAAATAAGACATGCATAACTAAATAAATGATACGCGCACGGTGACATATATGCACATGTCTTATTATGCAAACAATCGTATTAAAACTACATATCGATAAGCAAATTGCCCATAACCACAAAAATTAGTCAAAATGGCGGTTCCGGTAAGTTCGGCTAGATGATTTGCGCCAATCACTCGATCTATCTCGATCGAAGCGCGTTCTATCACCAGCTCATAATAAAGCGAAATGGACGATTTTATACATTTTTATCTATTCCATTCCAATTAATTAGTTTTACATCCGTGGCAAGGCATCTAGGCAATGCTGGGAGCGACTCCCAAAGCAAAAACAACTCACGACCACCCAAATGGAAATGCACCACTACGGAGTACCAGGAATCGCCCACAACGCGAAAAGCACCCCAGACGAAACGGAAGTATAGGAATTGCAAATGTTGTAATGCTTGCCAATATCCACTGATAGATTTTGGTCAAATTGGAACCAAAAAGATTGCATTTTGGCGTTAAAGATGAAAGAATACACTTCATTAAGCACTTTGCACTTTCGTCCTCACACATACATCATCATAAAAAAGCAAGAAAGAGTGTGCGATGTAATTCTCATACAAAAAATCATCGCCTGTTAATAACACAAATACATATATGTATAGGTTTTATCGAATTTCGCACTAAGCAAGGCAAGTGCTTAAAAGCAACCAACTAACGGCCATAAAAAGGCTAAGAACTAATACAAACTGCAGATCCGGGTACATCACTTGAAGCGGAAGACATCCCTTGGAACAGTGAACCGCCTCATTATAGAGATAGTGTTGCTAAGAAGTAATGAAGCTTTAAATTCATTTTTTCCATTTTTTGCAACTCGGTTCGAATGTCGTGGGTGGCCAGGCTAAGAAAGTATCGTCGTTCTGATGCGTCCGACTTTTAAGGGTTAAATTGTGGAGTTCTCCACAGAAATATGTTTGTAAATTTTGTGGAATATTGTAATATACTCTAGTACTATTTCTATTTATAATGATTTAAAGTAAAAAAATATTTAAGGCTACTCGCCTAGATGTGTTGCTGAACACAATATCGGCAGAACTAAAAGAATAGTTGCTGCTACTGTTAATGACAACATAAGAGGTGATTGTTATGCCATTTTGCTCTTTTCCTATTTCCCGCAGTTAGGCAATATTTATTTGTTTACTGCGTACATTTTGAAAGTAAATTAAAATAGGAACGTTAATCTTTTTCTATTTTTGAATAAAAAATTAGGACTGGTTTGTTTTTGAGGAACGAGAGTTTTGAAAATGGCGCAAATATGTGATCACTCATATTTGGTGATGAAGAAAATACCAGTGGCCTAAACGCCAAATGGGTGAATAAAGTGAATCAAAACAACTAACTAACGATTTGTTGGACAAGGTATTCGAGTGTTTTAGAATCGTTTTATTTTTTCAAAGCTACACGATCAATATTTTCACATTAACGTCATTGAGGAAATATTTATTTTACAGCAATTAATTGAACAAACATGTAATGTCCAGAAACATTCTCTATCAAACTATGCAAAACTGATAAAATGCACCAAGGTGTCACTCACCCCCAAAACGAAGCAACCAGGAGAAGAAATAAAAATTTGCTATAAATCTTCTGTATAAATCACTTTATGCCTTTTGTCTCCTACCAAGTTTGAAACGGAAATGTTGTTTTTCCAAGCATGCGCCTTTGATGGACTGTTCCTTAGCGACACTACTTATCCCCATTATGCCCCATGCTTAACAAAACAAGTTGTTCGAAAATTTTTGACCAGAAATCAGGCAGGTGATTGCAAGATTGAAAGGGATTAAAAGATACCGACAACCGATACCGATATATACCGACATCCACTGATAAGCAAGCACAATGCGATTTCAACTGTTGAAACAAGCATCATCGTAATATATAGATTTATGAAGAGTAAACATCACACTCATCATGTTATGACCCGTTTGAAAAAAGCTTTGTGAATTGTTTTTATTGAGAATTCGGTTTTGCGTGATCGCGCCGCAGAAGCTCGATCCATCAGTGGCGCTTACTTAGAACGATAACGTTTTGAGAAGATATTCAAAATGCCGTGCTCCTAAAGTCAGGCACTTAACCAAGCAAACTTGTAATTTTTGTATCAGTCTTCTAAGAAAACGAGGTTATAATGCTAAGTTTCTGACAATAAATTTTTTGAAAAGATAATCAGTGTTCCCTGTCCCTACAGTCACACAACTAAGCACACTTGTCATTTTAGCATCAGTCGTCGCTTGTATTTCCTTTGTACTCGAAATTGATAAAACGTTTCCAAAACATGTCCCGGCGGTTCTAAAATCATTGAAGTTTTGCCAGTGAAAATATATTCATATATTCTGGAATATCAAATAAACTTTGTGAAACTTTGTTTGCTGAGGTAAAAAATAATGTATATAATTGAGCAATTCAAAATCAGTGAAAAAGGGAATTCGAGGTTGAGTGAAAAATGTGAATTTGACATTAATGACAATTTTTGTGTGTATAAGTTGATTTGAATTTCTTATTTTGCATTTAATTTCCACGGGTACACATACGTCTTAGACTAAAAGTCATTTTGTGGAACATGTTTTGGCAAATTTTATGTGACTGGCGCATTAATCGTGGACTCATCATCAGTGGACATTGAATAAAGCACTTCAACTCTTCAATGGAAAGCAGACATGTCGTTGATATTGACGTAACTGCGTTATGCTACCTGAACGTCGCAACGTAACGCCACGACGTTGAATGATAACAACTACGTCGTTTGTCAATTTGCGAAAAACGTAGTTACGGAATCTGCGAGTCGGAATCGATCGCCAACTTGATAATATATCGCAAAGGGATAATAATATTATATAAAAACTGTTCCAAACAGATCTCAAAGTTCACTCATGAAATGACTCCGCAACTATTTGATTTGTTCTTTTTAGAAGAATATTGATAAAAAATCAATAGATTACTCAAAAAAACGAAATAAAAACACACAATTTTGAAAATACTAATGGCACGTTTTAACAAATATTTGATCATTTTTCCGTCGAGGTTTCGCGTAGTCAACATAACATGAACTTTTATGTCCCAGTCTGTAATAACTATATTTGATAAGAAATATTAAAGCTTTAAATTCATTTTTTCCATATTTTGCAACTCCCTTCAAATGTTGTGGGCGGCCAGGGTGAGAAAGTATCGTCGTTCTGATGCATCCGACTTCTTAGGGTTAAATTGTGGAGTTCTCCACAGAAATATGTTAGTAAATTTTGTTCAATAATGTACTATACTCTAGTCCTATTTCTATTTAGAATGATTTAAAGTAAAAAAATATTTAAGGCGAATCGCCTAGATGTGTTGCTGAACACAATGGCGGCAGAGCTAGAAGAATAGTTGCTGCTACTGTTAATGACAACATAAGAGCTGATTGTTATGCCATCTTGCTCTTTTGACTATTTATCGCAGTTAGGTAATATTTATTTTTTACTGCGTACATTTTGAAAGTAAATTAAAATATGCACGTTAATCTTTTTTCCATTTTCATAAATAAAGTATAGGACTGTTTTTTTAATAGACGAGATAATCAAATTGCCGCGTCCCTAAAGTCAGGCACTTAACTAAGCAAACTTGTAATTTTTGTATCAGTCGTCTAAGAAAACAAAGTTATAATACTAAGTTTCTGAAAATAAAATTTTTGAAAAGATAATCAGGTTGCCCTGTCCCTACAGTCTGACACTTAACTAAGCACACTTGAAATTTTTGTATCAGTCGTCTAAGAAAACAAAGTTATAATACTTAGTTTCTGAAAATGAAATTTTAAAAGAGATATTTAGGGTGCCCTGTCCCTACATTCAGGCACTTAACTAAGTACACTTGTAATTTTAGCATCATTCGTCGCATGTATTTCCTTTGTACTCGAAATTGATAAAACGTTTCCAAAACATGCCTGGCGGTTTTAAAATAACTGAAGTTTTGCCAGAGAAAATATATTCATATATTCTGGAATATCAAATGAACTTTGCAAAACTTTGTTTGCTGAAGTAAAAAATAACGTATCTGTACTAAAAGTGTTTTTATATGATTTTCAATTAAAATGAACATAAAATATTTGGGCGTAAGAAACGTGTTTTGACAATGTATAGTGAAATTTAAGCGCGAAAGTCGAAATAATTTTGCGAAATTTGGTGATTTAATGCTAATGCCATTTTTTGATGAAAGTACGCTTTGGGCAAGGTCAAAAGCAGCACCCAAAAGTAGCCAACTAACGGCCACTCAAATTTCAAAGATGTAGTAACAGCAACTGCATTCTAAGCAGAAAACAACTCATATGAAACTGAACCACCATGGCGAAATGCAGTGAGGGGTATTTGCTCTGGTCGGTGGTAAAACCATCTACCACTTCCTAAAAATCGTTTCGGGTATACCACTTTCCGGCAGATTTTTCTCTTTGTTTTACAATCACTTATTTTGTCTCAACAAGGCCATACAACAGCCTTGCATACGAGCAAAGTTGGCAATGTTGATGAATACAAACATTCTTATGTTCAGCCTAATTAGACATTGATTTGATTTGTTTAAAGTTTTTTTATTTTTTTTGAAGTTCGCTATAAGCATGGCCGGAAGTAGCAACTAGAAGGAACCGACGTACGACAACTAAATGAAAAAAGAGCAACAAAATGAAGTTATCATCAGAAATTGCATCTCAAAATCGAAGCATCCCAAATAGAATTGTACTGCTACAGTAAAGTGTAGTGCGCGGTATATACCCTAGCTGATGTTAACCCAATCTACCATTTCCCTTTAGTGGAATTTCGACTGGGCGATATTAAAGATCGCACATACAGGGCATCGGACTCCTTGGAACTGGAATCCAAGGCCTTAACTAACCCGCGAACTGCAAGGTAGGTTTCAATGGCCAAATAGCACACTCACGATAAAATATAATAACTATGACACCAAATCATTTTCTTTTTTATGGTCTTCATTCATTTACAATGGACCCTTGAACAAAACATTCGAGATATATTTGTTTGTCTATTATGTGCTTCAACAATCGGCTTGTGGCGTATTGAGTCCATGAGTCTATCAAGACCTTGCATGTCGACCTGGAGAAAACTGGACAAAAATAATTACTTTTTACGTTCCTGAAATGATCCCAGAAAGGATACTTAAGATACATGGAACAAATTTAAAATTGTCCAAAACTGAAATTAAAAAATACGCAGTATTGCTTATTGTGCGTGTGACATTGGAAAGTATGTTTTTGAATACACATTTACGACTAAAAATAACACCCACAAAAGGAAGAACAAACAGCTTTCTGCATTTATATATTTGCTTACATTATACACTTTAGTTTTAAATATACTTCATATCAACAAGAATCCTCCTTCGGGCAAATACCTTGTTATATTACATGATTTAGTAATAATATGCTTCTAAAATTCTAAAATTAATTTCTAACCACCCATAAGAATGGTCCTTCTGCAACTGCCATCATCAATCATCACTGTAACAAAAGTACAAATTTACTGGTCATTTCCAGTTGATGCAAATTTCCAAAGTTGAAAAAACGTCATGTTGATGAGATTTATGCCAATTATGGAATGTTGATGAACCGCACATTCGCGATGAGTTTCGTCAACACCCCATATTCGGCCAAAAAAGCCAATATGGAATTTTTTTTTAATACGGCCGAGAAAAATTACTGTCAAAACCAGTGATTTTGTTGCTTTTTGTTACAGTGTACAACATACTGCAGAAACACATTATTTTGTTTTTGTAATTGCTTCAGATCAACAATCTCAGCAATACAAAGTCATTTTTAATATCATATTTATAATTGCCTTACCAAATTTTGCTCTAGTAAAGACTTTATAACCAAACTAGGAAAAGATGAAAGAAAAAATAAAATAGATACTACATTACGCTACATACTAATAATATATTTAATAGCATTGTATTAGTTTTCATCACATTACGAATGGGACTGAGCAGTTTTTCAATTTGGTGGTTCAAATCGATTCGAAGTAAAAAATATTCGTATTATTGTTGAAACGGACAGAAGAACGAAAATTTGAAAACAAAAACGATGTGGGATAACCATACTTTATGAGTTAAATATAAATTTTTTTTAGAGAATTCGCAGTTATGGAGACAATTTGTAAGGGCGAAAATAAGACATTTCATATGGGTGGTTCGATCCGATTTGAAAAAAATCCCAAATCGAATTGGAATCCTGAATGATTCAGTTTTGCTCAACCTTAATTAAGTCATTATCAATAATCTTCACAGTCAATATTGCTTTAATATCGGATTAGTTTCACAAAACTTTCCCAACTTTCTCGATTTTTCTTGATTTTAGTCAACTCGTGCTGAATTTTGTGATATGTATTATTCGCTAGATGTGGTGGGGAGATTTTCTTCACCATATGTAGTGCACAAATGTTCCTCTGGGGGTCATCAGAATTCAGATACAAGTTGTAGAGTTCATGTGAAACTTGAATTGAAACCAGGGGACCACGATCTCGGATATGTTGAATTCGTGAATTAATGTAATTGTGACCATCTTGTGGTTCTCCCTCATTGACAAGATCTGCAGTGCTGGACAGAGTTTCACGCACCTAAATTCCTAAAAAAGTTTAATAATTAAACCCTAAAACTCGGATAAATTAGTTAAAAAATGGTAATGAGGTAACATGTGTTTTGTACGCAATATTATAATTTTTCTATCCCAACTGGATTTGAGAAGTTGGAGATAAAGTCGCGAATGAAATTTTCGGAATTTTTTAAACCGAATCATAATCTTGGATTTTTTATGAAGACAATTTGTGGTAAATTTTGAAAAGAAAATTTTAGACTTAGAAAACAAAATTACGCTTTTTGTTCATTATATTTTAATCGAGATTCCATCCCATATTATTTGCTTATCTAAGTTCTGACTTTTTGTCACGTCGCCGTGTCTATTTCTTGGCAAAAGCGAATCATTCGTAATTCGAATCGGATTCAGATAAATTTTCCGAATCGGATCGAATCATCAAGTGCATATCAATACCAAATATGTCATATTTACTATTTCAAATTGTCTCCATAATAAAAATCAAGAAACTTACAGATACGAATTAATATTATTAACACAAACAGACTTACAAGCAATGTATTTCCTATTTTAAAGATCTAATACAATCGATTTTGGTGAAATTTGACCAAAAAATATTGTATCTTGTCGTTTAAATAAAAATTTAACTTCGTTTTGCAAATTTTTGTTTTCTATTGTCGATTGACGGCTGATTCGAAACAATATAGCTTCGAAGCGATTCGAAGTGCCGAATTGCATCCCCCTCCCTCACAGTAACACTTTCAGATAATGTTTATTTCCAAACATGGGTCACAATTAGACCGCGCTCTATAGCGCAATCTGTGACTCATTCTTGACAGAACATTTTCATCAAAAATTTTCAGTGAGAATTGTTTTGAAATGTTCCTCGCACAGATAAAATATTGGGAAAAAGTAATAGATGTTTATGATTACGTAGGCCATTTTTTTTCATTGAACTTCACCCTGAACACGGCCAGAAGCAGCGCCCAGAAAGAACCAACCACCGGACACTCAATGGCAAGAGCTACTATAAGATTTAGTACCAGTAACTCTAAACGAAATACATCCCAAACGGAACTGAGCAGCCATGATCAGGTGGAGTGAGCGGTATCTGCCCTGGGCGGTAGTATAATAGAATACCGTGTATTGTATATTTGAAACATTTCTCTTTGGGATGCTTTTTACAGTGCAGTTGGTTTTACAGAACCTATTTGCAATATTTTAAATTTTTTTTATCGAAGTTTACTACGCCCAAAGCATATCTGAAATGAACCAACCAACGGCCACTGCCAATCACTGGATTTTAAGCTGAAAGTCTCCCAAACGGAAGAGCCATGCTTAATTACTGTGAGTGGTATTTTCCCTGGACAATTTGTTTGTTTACTTGTAGATTCCTCTTACGACACACAGTGTGGCCTTAGAAGGGTTTCGCTTAGGCCATGCTCTGGTCATAATTCGAGTAAATACCAATAAGGAAGGCAAAGTTTGCTCATAAATGTTTCTGAATTTTGGTAACTCTTTTAATATATCACTCACCTAATGGTGTTGCTGAGCAGAATATCGGCAGAGCTACGAGAATTGTTGCTGCTACTGTTAAAGCACGTTGGTTTGGCATCTTGTTTGTTCAATTTTTATTGATTATTTTTTTGCACTGCATATGTTTAAAAAATAAATCAAATAATACAAGTTAATCTTCACTTATTTTAACACCTACCGGGATGGGTGTGTTGCGAGGAAAAAGTTTTATATTATATAATTGTTTATCGGCAAAATGAAATGAGATGTGCCATTGCACTAAATATCAAACGGGAGTTAAAAAAAAAATAAAAATTATAAAATAAATTAAAATTAATGCTTTCAATTAGTTTGCAATTCGTAGAAGGATAAAATTAATACTGTCTGTTATTTTATTTAAAACACACTAAATAGGCATTATTACATTAATAATATTGAGAAAAAGTCGTTAATGTTTTATCGGAGTTCGTTCTAGGCAATGCAGGAAGCGGCTCCCAAAACAAAATCAACTGACCTGACAACCAACCAAATGAGAAAGAGCCACTACGGAGTACCAGGTATTGCCAACCTCAGGCGAAACTGAACTGTCGCGGAAATTTCAACTAATGGTATCCGCCCTGGCCCGTGGTAAAAACATTTATCACTTCCCCACTCCTCTTTTTGACTATTCGTTCATGTCTGAAGGTAATGATTCTTTACTTCACGCAAAAGTTTTGAAATGAAATTTATGCACTAAGATGTCATCCACTAAACTAACCTATCTCAGCATTCGAGAAAATACTAGGTGAATTTGCTATAACATTTTCTTCAATATAGATATCGCACATTTTGGAATGCTTGGCAATAGCCACTGACAGGCCTTAAAGATTGCATTTTGGCCTTAAAGATGAAAACATGCACTTCATTTAGCATGTCTTTGACTATGACCGATTAAAAATTGATTCGAATAATCTGTACTTCCAATTAGGGCTGGGCAAAACCGAAATATTTGGAATTCGAATCTGATTCAATTATTTTTCTCCGAATCAGATCGAATCACTAATTCCATGTAAATAACAAATATCCCATTTTTATTATTACAACTTGTCTCAATCATGGTTATCAAAAATGGATAGTTCGTGGTGTTTTTTTTTTAAATTCACACAACATTGTCTAGGAGCAACGTTTTTCATAGTCTAACGGCAAAAATGCTATCGACTTTTCTCAAATTTGCATTCTGTCGTTAAAACTACAAATTCTAGTTTATTTAGTAAGTCTTTGTTTCTATGAACAATTTCTGATTGATTCGAATAAATTGTGCTTTGAATCGAATTGAATCACTGATTCAAATTGTCCAGCCCTACTTCCAATTGATTCGAATCACAAAATTGAATTGTCCAGTCCTATTAAAAAACTGACCAGGTGTAAAATACTTCAAATTTGATATCTGCCCTTTTTGATGTTAAACCATCTACAATTTTTGAACTTTTTACAGTCGCTCAAATAATTTGCGCTGAAGCTTACCTTTCGATCTCATACACATATGCATCGACAAAAATAGCAATAAAAGGTATGTGATATAATTCCAATACAAAAAAATATCGCCTAAAAGCAACCAACTAATGGCCATAAAAGTGGCAAAGAACTAATGCAAAAGGCAGTACCAACTACTGCACTCTAATTGGAAAACATCTCATGGAACAGTGAACCACCTCATTGTAGTCCACTGAGTGGTATCTGCTCTCGACAATGATAAGATAATTTACCACTTCCTGTTTCATTTTATTCCTCCTCACGACACGCAAGAATTGCCTTAGGGCTGTTCTAGAGCTCCCGCCTTATTCCAAAAAAAAAAAATTCAAATACCTTCACGGCGAATTCTCCTGTTTCAACAACTGCAATCTAAACCTGTATACATATTAAATGCACATTCATCATACCATTATCAGATCGAAAAAGTTCAAATATTAAAATTTCTCTTAAGTATGAACAATGTTTGATTGAGAAGCAGAAGCGCGGCCTATCAGTGGCCAATACATGTATACATTGATAACATTTTTCAGATGATAATCACCCGCCATGTTAGTCTTCGACACTTTTACTTAATATACATGCGGTTTTAACATCAGTCGCCTGATTATCCAAATTTACGATTCTAAGTTTTTGTATCGAGCACTGACTAACAATGGGCTTTAAAATGCTAGGTTATATTCGGCGGTTTATATATCGATACTTTCTCTTTGTACATTGTCTTTATTTTGACTGAGACAATCAGGAAACTCGTTTTGCCAAGCAAGTGCCTCAGATAGACCGCGCCAGGCAGGCGAGATACATCAGTTAATCAAACTTAACAAGGTATAAGGGTTTTATAATATTGTCATTGCCATGGCAGGTAGCATCGTAGCAGCTCTTTGCTTTAATGGCCGTTAGTTGGATCTATTCAGTCGCAGCTTGCAGGCATGTAGGCTTAAAGCGAACGACTAGATAAAAAAAAACATGATTCATTCAGTGTCGTTTTTCTGATTAATATATTTGGCATATTCTATTCAATAATCACTGTTTATCACGTTTGTCAACAGGCAAAATCAATATCGCGCGAATTTTGTGAAGCTGTTTGTTTGTCGATGAAACGGGGTTCATCTGTGGCTTATGCTTGACGGAATAAAATTTCAGACTGCAAAAATAAGACATGCAGAACTAAATAATGTTTAATGACACGCGTACGGTGACCTATACGCACACGTCTCATTATGCAAACAATCGCATCATTAAAATAACTGTCTACTAGGAGGGAAGACGGATCATTTAAAACTTCAATTTACCGGAAACCTACTCACACTAACCGGTACTTGAATTTCCAATCAAACCACCCCAACAGCCACAAGAGATCAGTTGTCAACTGCCTCATCAATCGCGCCAAAATGTTAGTTTCAGATGAAAGGGATCAAAGAAAAGAGATAAATTTAGTTAAAAAGACCTTGAGAGCCAACGGTTATCCTAAGCGTTTTCTACGCGATTACGTCAAGACAGAACAGATGTAAGAGGAACAATCGACTAGTAACGTTTTTGCTACCATTCCCTATGTCAAAGGATTCAGTGAAAAAGTAAGAAGGATACTTGAGGAAGCAGACATCAGAGTCTCATACAGGCCCACTAATAAGTTAGGTGATACACTATCTAAAGTAAAGGACAAAGTTGACCTAAAGAAAAGGAAGGGAATAGTTTATTGTATTCCATGTAAAGACTGCAAAGGGGTATACATAGGAGAAACAAAGAGAAGTTTTGCCACCAGCGAGATGTAGGAAAATGTAATGTCTGCGTTATCCAAGCATGCATACTGCAATGACCATGGAATAGATTGGGAAGAAGCTACTATATTAGAGAGAGAAGATCATTACAAGAAAAGACTATTTTTAGAATCATATCACATCAACAGCATATCACAGACTATGAATGATAAGAAGACTTGCATGTTTCCGGCAGCTTATCAGACTATCTTTCAACGTAGATAAAGTTAGACATTTATCTTTAGCCTTTTATGTCTTTTTTTACTCAGAATTTAGAGTATTTTATCTTTTATTTACTAGCTTATTTTAGAACGTCCCCTTTTTAGTATATAGTATTGTTGATGACTTAACTATTCCATTGCCCTGATGAAGAACGTCTGTATAGACATTCGAAACGTTGGCAAAATATAAAATACCGTTTGCGCATCACCAGTTGAGCAATTAGATTCACTATATCGATAAGCAAGTTACCCATAACAATAAAAAATTAGTCAAAATGGCGGTTCCGGTAAGTTCGGCTAGATAATTTGTGCCAATCACTCGATTTATCTCGATCGAAACGCGTTCTATCTCTAGCTCATAATAAAGCGAAATGGACGATTTCAAACATTTGTATTTAATCCGTTTCAAGTGATTAGTTTTCCATCCGTGGCAAGGCATCTAGGCAATGCTGGGAGCGACTCCCAAAACAAAAACAACTGACGACCACTCAAATGGCACCGAACCACTACTGAGTACCAGGAATTGCCCACAGCGCGGAAAGTGCAAATAATGGTATCTGCCCTGGTCTGTGGTAAAATCATTTACCACTTCCTCATTCCTCTTTTTGAATAGGCGTGCATGTCTGCAGACAAATCTTCTTTACTTCACGCAATAGTTTTGAAATGAAATTTATGCACTAAGATGTCATCCACCAAACTAACCTATCTTAGCATTCGAGAAAATACTAGATAAATTAGCCATATAAACTTCTCCTTTAGAGAATCAGACGTCCATGACCGCCACGTCAATAACAAATAAAACTTCCTTGTGACTGGTGATGCACAGAGTCAATTTTTGTTTTATTTTATAAGAAAATAATTTTATTTCACAGTATGCAGTTAACAATGATTATAAATATATCTGGTTACGAGATTCATTTTGCGACTTACTATTCCATCCAGTGTGGTATCAATGAGGAACCGGTAAGGTTATCATCGAGCATCTTCCAGAGGATGTATGTTAAAATGCCTCGCTCAGGGACACCCCTATGTAATGCGTTTTGAAGGTCTTTAGTAGTTAACGCTGCTTTCATTACGCCCCATACAAGCACTTCAAAATGAACAGGGTAATGTTGCTGGGAAGAATCAGCCGACTTCACCCAATTTATTATCTATTTATTAGAACGGTTCCATTAGCGTTAACTAGGCTACTCGCCTAGATTTGTTGCTGAACACAATGACGTCAGAACTAGAAGAATAGTTGCTGCTACTGTTAATGACAACATAAGAGCTGATTGTTTTGCCATCTTGCTCTTTTCCCTATTTCTCGCAGTTATGTAATATTTATTGTTTTACTGCGTACATTTTGAAAGTAAATTAAAATATGCACGTTAATCTTTTTCCATTTTTGAATAAATGGTTTGTTTTTAAGAGACGAGATAATCAAATTGCCGCGTCCCTACAGTCAGACACTTAACTAAGCAAACTTGAAATTTTAGCATCAGTGGTCTAAGAAAACGAAGTTATAATGCTAAGTTTCTGACAATAAAAATTTTGAAAAGATAATCAGAGTGCCCTGTCCCTACAGTCTGACTCTTAACTAAGCAAACTTGTAATTTTAGCATGATTTGTCGCATGTACATTCCTTTGTACTCGAAATTGTTAAAACGTTTCCAAAACATGTCCCGGCGGTTCTAAAATCATTAAAGTTTTGCCAGAGAAAATATATTCATGTATTCTGGAATATCAAATGAACTTTGCAAAACTTTGTTTGCTGAAGTAAAAAATAACGTATCTATATTAAAATTGTTTTTAAATAATTTTCAATTAAAATGAACATAAAATATTTGGGCGTAAGATATATAAACGTATTTTGAGAATATAGAGTGATATTTAAGCAAGAAAGTCGAAGAAATTTGCGATATTTGTTGATTCAATGCTAATGTCATATTATTATGAAACTACGCTTTGGCCAAGGTCGAAAGCAGCACCTAAAAGTGGCCAACTAACGGCCATTCAAATTTAAAAGATGTAGTAACAGCAACTGCATTCTAAGCAGAAAACATCTTATATGAAACTAAACCACCATGGTGAAGTGCAATGAGTGGTATCTGCCCTGGCCGATTGAAAAACCATTCACCACTTTCTAAAAATTGTTTTGTGTATACCACTTTCCGGCAGGTTTTTTCTCTTTGTTTTACAATTACTTATTTTGACTCAACAAGACCATACAACAGCCTTATATACGAACAAAGTTCGCAATGTTGATGAGTACAAACGCTATTGTGTTCAGCTTAGTTTTCATAGACCTTGCGTTGATTTGTTTAAAGTTTTTTTTATTTTTATTGAAGTTCGCTATAAGCATGGCCGGAAGCAGCAACTAGAGGAAACCGACGTACGACAACTAAATAACACATGAGCAACAAAATGAAGTAACAGAAATTGCTTTAAGTTCAAAACATCCCAAATAGAATTGTACCGATACAGTAAAGTGCAGTGCGCGGTATATACCCTAGCTGATGCTAACCATATCTACCATTTCCTTTTGGTGGACTTTCGACTGGGCGATATTAAAGATCGCACATACAGGGCATGGGACTCCTTGGGATTGGAATCCAAGGCCATAACTAACCCGCGAACTTTATTCTAGTGTTCCTGAGTTTTACCCAAATATCGCTATTTAAGGTATTTTTATAGGTTTCAGCTTTCTGCAAATTTGAAATTGTCCAAAACTGCATTTAAAAAATACGCAATATTGCTTATTGTGCGTGTGACATGGAAAGTACGTTTTTGAATACACCTTTACGACTAAAAATAACACACACAAACGGAAGAACAAACACATTTCTGCATTTATATATTTGCTTACATTATACACTTTACTTTCGAATATACTTCAATACTTCATACCAATAAAAATCTACATTCGGGTCAAACACCTTGTTCTATTACATGATTTAGTAATAATATGCTTCTAAAATTCTAAAATTAATTTTTAATCACTTATCGGCGCAGTCCATCTGCGACTGTTATAATTCATCATCATTCTAACAAAAGTACAAATTTACTGGTCATTTGCAGTAATTGCATATTTTCAAAGTTAAAAAATGCCATGTTGATGAGATTTATGCCAAATATACGATGTTGATGAACCGCACCCTCGCGATGAGTTTCGTCAGCACCCCATATTTGGCAAAAAAAGTAAATTTTGAATTTTTTTTTCAATACTGCCAAGAAAAATTACTGTCAAAAACCAGTGATTTTGTTGATTTTTTTACAGTGTACTTAACAAAAAATGCTTTGGCAATAATTTCACAATTGTAATTAGTTTTCAGTGTATATTTTTCTCTCTAAAAATCATCCAAATTTAAACAACATACTGCAGAAACACATTATTTTGCTTTATGTAATTGCTTCATTTTCAATATTATATTTATAATTGTCTTACCAAATTTACCTCTACTAAAGACTTTATAACCAAACTATGAAACGTTGAAAAAAAAACCATAAAACAGCTACTACATTACGCTACATACTAATAATATATTTAATAGCATTGTACTAGTTTTCATCACATTACGAATAGGACTGAGCAGTTTTCCGAATTGGTGGTTCCAATCGATTCGAAGTAAAAAATATTCGTATTATTGATGAAACGGACAGAAGAACGAAAAATTCGAATAAAAAACGAAGTGGGATAACCATACTTTATAAGTTAAATATAAAAACAAAATATTCTATTTTGGTTAAATTTATTTGGTAGAAGGGTTTAATCGAAAGTACATTTCTTCTTCTATTTTGTTTTTTATTTTTTTAGAGAATTCGCAGTTTTGGAGACAATTTGTAAGGGCGAAAATAAGACAATGGATATGGGTGGTTCGATCCGATTTGAAAAAATCCCAAATCGTATTGGGATCCTGAATGATTCAGTTTTGCTCAACCTTAATTAAGTCATTATCAATAATCTTCACAGCCAATATTGCTTTAATATCCGATTAGTTTCACAAAACTTTCCCAACTTTCTCGTTTTTCCTTGATTTTAGCCAACTCTTGCTGAATTGTTGGATCTATATCATACGGTAGAAGATCTGGTGGGCAGATTTTCTTCAACACGAATAGTGCACAAATATTTATCTGGGGGTCATTAGAAAGCGAAATAAATTCCATGAGTTAACGTGAAACATCGACTGAAACCAAGAAACCGTGGGATTTGACATGTTGAATTCGCATACCAATGTAATTGTAACCATCCTGTGGTTTCCCGTCATTGACTAGATCTGCAGTGCTGGAAATAGCTTCACGCAGGTCAATTTCTGTAAAAGGGGAATAATTAAACCCTAAAACTTGGATAAATCAGTTGAAAAAGGTAAAAGGTTTATCATAGTCTTGAATTTTTTATGAGTATAATTTGTGATAAATTTTGAAAAGCAAATTGCAAGCTTAACAAAAAATGACGCTCCGTGTTCATAATATCTTAATCAAAATTCCGTTCCATTTTATTAGTTTATCTAAGTTTTGAATTTTTGTCACCGTGTCTAGAGCAGGGAAAATGCGAATCATTTGTAATTCGAATCTGATTCGAAGTGCATATCAATACCAAATATGTCATATTTACTATTTCAAATTGTCTCCATAAAAAAAATCAAGAAACTTACAGATACGAATTAATATTATTAACACAAACAGACTTACAAGCAATGTATTTCATATTTTAAAGATCTAATACAATCGATTTTGGTCAAAGTTGACCAAAATAGATTGTATTTTGTTTTTCAAATGGAAATTTAATTTCATTTCGCAAAATTTTGTTTCTATTGTCGATTTACGGCTGATTCGAAGCAATGGAGCTACGAAGCGATTTCAATTACCGAATTGCATTCCCCGCCCTCACCGTAACCCTTTCAGAAAATGTTTATTTCCAAGCATGGGTCACAAATAGACCGCGCTTCTGTAGCGCAATCTGTGAATCATACTTGACAGAACATGTTTATACGAAATTTATTTATTGAACTTCATCCTAAACAAGGCCAGAAGCAGCGTCCAGAGGGAACCAACCACCGGGCACTAATAGCAAAGAGCTACTAAAAGATTCAGTACCAGTAACTGCACTCTAAACGGAATACAAACGGAACTGAACCGTCATGATAAAGTGTAGTGAATGGTATCTGCCCTGGGTGGTTTTAGAATAGAATACCATGTATTGTATAATGGAAGCATTCCTATTCGGGATGCCTTCTACAGTGTAGTTGGTTTCACAGGATCTATCTGCAAAATTTTTAATTTTTTTTTTATCGAAGTTTCTTGTAAGCAGGACCCTGAGCATGTCTAAAAGGTACCAACTTACGACCACTGCCGATCATTGTATTCTAAGCTGAAATCATCCTAAACGGAAGAGCCATAATAAAGTACTGTGAGTGATATCTTCCCTGGACCATTTTTTGTTTGTTTCTAGATTCCTCTTACGACACGCAGTGGCCGTAGAAGGGTTTCTTTTAACCGATGTTATGGTCATAATTCGAGTAAATTTCAAATAAGAGAGGCAAAGTTTGCTCATAAATGTTTCTGAATTTTGATAACTGTTCTAATATATTACTCACTTAATGGTGTTCCTGAGCAGAATATAGGCAGAACTACGAGAATTGTTGCTGCTACTGTTAAAGCACGTTGGTTTACCATCTTGTTTGTTTAATTTGTATTGTTAATATTTTTGCACTGCATATGTTTAAAAAATAAATCAAATAATACAAGTTAATCTCCACTTATTTTACTTCCAACTGGGGTTGGTGTGTTGCGAGGAAAAGGATTTATATTATATAATCGGTAATCAGCAAAATGAAGTGAAATGTGCCATTGCACTAAACATCAAATAAAATTAAAAATTGAAAAATAAATTAAAAATAATGCTTGAATGACAATAAGCTTCCAAATGCCAGGTTATTTTCGGCGGCATATCTTTTAATAATTTTTCTTTGTTCTTTGTCTTCTTTTTGTAATAAAATCGATAACACATTTTTATAGCATGTCATACAGAACTAAAGATCATTGAGACAATCAGGCAACTCTTTTTCCGAGAAAGTGCCACAGATAAACCGCCCCATGCAGGCGTGATCCATCAGTTAACCATACTTAACAAGATATAAGAACTTTATAATATTGCCATGCCAGGAAGCATCGTAGCAGCTCTTTTCTTATTTTAATGGCCGATAGATAGACGTTTTCAGATGCAGCTTGCAAACTTAAAACGAACGTCTAGATAAAAAAAAAAAAAAACAGTATTGTTTTTCTGATTGATAGATTTGGCATATTCTATTCAATAATCACTGTTTATCACGTTTGTCAACAGGCAAAATCAATATCGCGCGAATATTGTGAAGCTGTTTGTTTGACGATGAGGCGTGGTTCATCTGTAGCTTATGCTTGAAGGATTAAAATTTCAGACTACAAAAATAAGACATGCAAAATTAAATAATGTTCAATGACACGCATAGGGTGAAATATAAGCACACGTTTTATTATGCAAACAATCGCATTAAAACAACATATCGATAAGCAAGTTACCCAAAACCATAACAATTTAGTCAAAATGGCTGTTCCGGTAAGTTCGGCTAGATAATTTGTGCCAATCACTCGATCTATCTCGATCGAAGCGCGTTCTATCACCAGCTCATAATAAAGCGAAGTGGACGATTTTATACATTTTATTTATCCGGTTTCAATTAATTATTTTTCCATCCGTGGCAAGGCATCTAGGCAATGCTGGGAGCGACTCCCAAAGCAAAAACAACTGACGACCACCCAAATGAAAATGAACCACTACGAAGTACCAGGAATTGCCCACAACGCGAAAGGCACCCCAGACGATGAACTGTCGCGGAAAGTGCAACGAATGGTATCTCCCCTGGCCCGTGGTAAAAACATTTAGAACTTCCTCACTCCTGCTTCTCACTATTCGTGCATGTCTGAAGATATTGGCTCATTATTTCAGGCAAAAGTTTTGAAAATTAAATTTATGCACTGAGATGTCATCCACCAAACTAACCTATCTTAGCATTCGAGAAAATAACAGATAAATTTCCTATATAATCTTTATTATAATATTTTCTTCGATATAGAAATTGCAAATTTTGTAATGTATTGCAAGAGCCACTGATAGCCCGTGCCTGAGTAAGTGATGCTAAAAAATATGTATATATAGTTTTTATTGAACTTCGCTCTAAGCAAGGCAAGTGCCTAAAAGCAACCATCCAACGGTCACAAAAGTGGCAAAGAACTAATACAAAATGCAGTACCAACTACTGCACTCTAAGTGGAGAACATCTCATGAAACAGTGAACAACCTAATTATAGTGCACTGAGTGGCATCTGCTCTGGACAATGATAGGATAATTCACCACTTCCTGTTTCATTTTATTCCTCCTCACGACACGCAAGAATTGCGTTAGGGCAGTTCTAGACCTCCCGCCTTATTCCAAAGAAATTTCGAATACCTCTCAAGCGAATTCTGCTGTTTTAACAACTGTAATCTAAACCTGTATACATATTAAATGCATATTCATCATACCATTATCAGATCGAAAAAGTTCAAATATTAAAATTTCTCTTAAGTATGAACAATGTTTGATTGAGAAGCAGAAGCGAGGTCTATCAGTGGCCAATACCTGTATAAAAAGATAACATTTTTCAGATGATAATCACCCGCCATCTTAGTCGTCGACACTTTTACTTAATATACATGCGGTTTTAACATCAGTCGCCTGATTATCCAAATTTACGATTCTAAGTTTTTTTATCGAGCACTGACTAACAATGGGCTTTAAAATACTAGGTTATATTCGGCGGTTTATATATCGATACTTTCTCTTTGTACATTGTCTTTGTACATTGTCAACAGGCAAAATCAATATCGCGCGAATTTTGTGAAGCTGTTTGTTTGACGATGAAACGGGGTTCATCTGTGGCTTATGCTTGACGGAATAAAATTTCAGACTGCAAAAATAAGACATGCAGAACTAAATAATGTTTAATGACACGCGTACGGTGACCTATACGCACACGCCTCATTATGCAAACAATCGCATTAAAACAACTGTCTACTAGGAGGGAAGACGGATCATTTAAAACTTCAATTTACCGGAAACCTACTCACACTAATCGGTACTTGAATTTCCAATCAAACCACCCCAACAGCCACAAGAGATCAGTTGTCAACAGCCTCATCAATCGCGCCAAAATGTTAGTTTCAGATGAAAGGGATCAAAGAAAAGAGATAAATTTAGTTAAAAAGACCTCGAGAGCCAACGGTAATCCTAAGCGTTTTCTACGCGATTACGTCAAGACAGAACAGATGTAAGAGGAAAAATCGACTAGTAACGTTTTTGCTACCATTCCCTATGTCAACGGATTCAGTGAAAAAGTAAGAAGGATACTTGAGGAAGCAGACATCAGAGTCTCATACAGGCCCACTAATAAGTTAGGTGATACACTATCTAAAGTAAAGGACAAAGTTGTCCTAAAGAAAAGGAAGGGAGTAGTTTATTGTATTCCATGTAAAGACTGCAAAGAGGTATACATAGGAGAAACAAAGAGAAGTTTTGCCACAAGGTGTCAAGAACACCAGCGAGATGTAGGAAAATGTGATTATGAAAAGTCTGCGTTATCCAAGCATGCATACTGCAATGACCATAGAATAGATTGGGAAGAAGCTACTATATTAGAGAGAGAAGATCATTACAAGAAAAGACTATTTTTAGAATCATATCACATCAACAGCATATCACAGACTATGAATGATAAGAAGACTTGCATGTTTCCGGCAGCTTATCAGACTATCTTTCAACGTAGATAAAGTTAGACATTTATCTTTAGCCTTTTATGTCTTTTTTTACTCAGAATTTTGAGTATTTTATCTTTTATTTACTAGCTTATTTTAGAACGTCCCCTTTTTAGTATATAGTATTGTTGATGACTTAACTATTCCATTGCCCTGATGAAGAACGTCTGTATAGACGTTCGAAACGTTGGCAAAATATAAAATACCGTTTGCGCATCACCAGTTGAGCAATTAGATTCACTATATCGATAAGCAAGCTACCCATAACAATAAAAAATTAGTCAAAATGGCGGTTCCGGTAAGTTCGGCTAGATAATTTGTGCCAATCACTCGATTTATCTCGATCGAAACGCGTTCTATCTCTAGCTCATAATAAAGCGAAATGGACGATTTCAAACATTTGTATTTAATCCGTTTCAAGTGATTAGTTTTCCATCCGTGGCAAGGCATCTAGGCAATGCTGGGAGCAACTCCCAAAACAAAAACAACTGACGACCACTCAAATGGCACCGAACCACTACTGAGTACCAGGAATTGCCCACAGCGCGGAAAGTGCAAATAATGGTATCTGCCCTTGTTTGTGGTAAAATCATTTACCACTTCCTCATTCCTCTTTTTGAATAGGCGTGCATGTCTGCAGACAAATCTTCTTTACTTCACGCAATAGTTTTGAAATGAAATTTATGCACTAAGATGTCATCCACCAAACTAACCTATCTTAGCATTCGAGAAAATACTAGATAAATTAGCCATATAAACTTCTCCTTTAGAGAATCAGACGTCCATGACCGCCACGTCAATAACAAATAAAACTTCCTCGTGACTGGTGATGCACAGAGTCAATTTTTGTTTTATTTTATAAGAAAATAATTTTATTTCACAGTATGCAGTTAACAATGATTATAAATATATCTGGTTACGAGATTCATTTTGCGACTTACTATTCCATCCAGTGTGGAATCAATGGGGAACCGGTAAGGTTATCGAGCATCTTCCAGAGGATGTATGCTAAAATGCCTCGCTCAGGGACACCCCTATGTAATGCGTTTTGAAGGTCTTTAGTAGTTAACGCTGCTTTCATTACGCCCCATACAAGCACTTCAAAATGAACAGGGTAATGTTGCTGGGAAGAATCAGCCGACTTCACCCAATTTATTATCTATTTATTAGAACGGTTCCATTAGCGTTAACTAGGCTACTCGCCTAGATTTGTTGCTGAACACAATGACGTCAGAACTAGAAGAATAGTTGCTGCTACTGTTAATGACAACATAAGAGCTGATTGTTTTGCCATCTTGCTCTTTTCCCTATTTCTCGCAGTTATGTAATATTTATTGTTTTACTGCGTACATTTTGAAAGTAAATTAAAATATGCACGTTAATCTTTTTCCATTTTTGAATAAATGGTTTGTTTTTAAGAGACGAGATAATCAAATTGCCGCGTCCCTACAGTCAGACACTTAACTAAGCAAACTTGAAATTTTAGCATCAGTCGTCTAAGAAAACGAAGTTATAATGCTAAGTTTCTGACAATAAAAATTTTGAAAAGATAATCAGGGTGCCCTGTCCCTACAGTCTGACACTTAACTAAGCAAACTTGTAATTTTAGCATGATTTGTCGCATGTACATTCCTTCTATAAACCGTGGGATTTGACATGTTGAATTCGCATACCAATGTAATTGTAACCATCCTGTGGTTTCCCGTCATTGACTAGTTCTGCAGTGCTGGAAATAGCTTCACTCAGGTCAATTTCTGTAAAAGGGGAATAATTAAACCCTAAAACTTGGATAAATCAGTTGAAAAAGGTAAAAGGTTTATCATAGTCTTGAATTTTTTATGAGTATAATTTGTGATAAATTTTGAAAAGCAAATTGCAAGCTTAACAAAAAATGACGCTCCGTGTTCATAATATCTTAATCAAAATTCCGTTCCATTTTATTAGTTTATCTAAGTTTTGAATTTTTGTCACCGTGTCTAGAGCAGGGAAAATGCGAATCATTTGTAATTCGAATCTGATTCGAAGTGCATATCAATACCAAATATGTCATATTTACTATTTCAAATTGTCTCCATAATAAAAATCAAGAATCTTACAGATACGAATTAATATTATTAACACAAACAGACTTTCAAGCAATGTATTTCATATTTTAAAGATCTAATACAATCGATTTTGGTCAAAGTTGACCAAAATAGATTGTATTTTGTTTTTCAAATGGAAATTTAATTTCATTTCGCAAAATTTTGTTTCTATTGTCGATTTACGGCTGATTCGAAGCAATGGAGCTACGAAGCGATTTCAATTACCGAATTGCATTCCCCGCCCTCACCGTAACCCTTTCAGAAAATGTTTATTTCCAAGCATGGGTCACAAATAGACCGCGCTTCTGTAGCGCAATCTGTGAATCATACTTGACAGAACATGTTTATACGAAATTTATTTATTGAACTTCATCCTAAACAAAGCCAGAAGCAGCGTCCAGAAGGAACCAACCACCGGGCACTAATAGCAAAGAGCTACTAAAAGATTCAGTACCAGTAACTGCACTCTAAACGGAATACAAACGGAACTGAACCGTCATGATAAAGTGTAGTGAATGGTATCTGCCCTGGGTGGTTTTAGAATAGAATACCATGTATTGTATAATGGAAGCATTCCTATTCGGGATGCCTTCTACAGTGTAGTTGGTTTCACAGGATCTATCTGCAAAATTTTTAATTTTTTTTATTGAAGTTTCTTGTAAGCAGGACCCTGAGCATGTCTAAAAGGTACCAACTTACGACCACTGCCGATCATTGTATTCTAAGCTGAAATCATCCTAAACGGAAGAGCCATAATAAAGTACTGTGAGTGATATCTTCCCTGGACCATTTTTTGTTTGTTTCTAGATTCCTCTTACGACACGCAGTGGCCGTAGAAGGGTTTCTTTTAACCGATGTTATGGTCATAATTCGAGTAAATGTCAATAAGAGAGGCAAAGTTTGCTCATAAATGTTTCTGAATTTTGATAACTGTTCTAATATATTACTCACTTAATGGTGTTCCTGAGCAGAATATAGGCAGAACTACGAGAATTGTTGCTGCTACTGTTAAAGCACGTTGGTTTGCCATCTTGTTTGTTTAATTTGTATTGTTAATATTTTTGCACTGCATATGTTTAAAAAATAAATCAAATAATACAAGTTAATCTCCACTTATTTTACTTCCAACTGGGGTTGGTGTGTTGCGAGGAAAAGGATTTATATTATATAATCGGTAATCAGCAAAATGAAATGAAATGTGCCATTGCACTAAACATCAAATAAAATTAAAAATTGAAAAATAAATTAAAAATAATGCTTGAATGACAATAAGCTTCCAAATGCCAGGTTATTTTCGGCGGCATATCTTTTAATAATTTTTCTTTGTTCTTTGTCTTCTTTTTGTAATAAAATCGATAACACATTTTTATAGCATGTCATACAGAACTAAAGATCATTGAGACAATCAGGCAACTCTTTTTCCGAGAAAGTGCCACAGATAAACCGCCCCATGCGGGCGTGATCCATCCGTTAACCATACTTAACAAGATATAAGGACTTTATAATATTGCCATGCCAGGAAGCATCGTAGCAGCTCTTTTCTTATTTTAATGGCCGATAGATAGACGTTTTCAGATGCAGCTTGCAGACTTAAAACGAACGTCTAGATAAAAAAAAAACAGTATTGTTTTTCTGATTGATAGATTTGGCATATTCTATTCAATAATCACTGTTTATCACGTTTGTCAACAGGCAAAATCAATATCGCGCGAATATTGTGAAGCTGTTTGTTTGACGATGAGGCGTGGTTCATCTGTAGCTTATGCTTGAAGGATTAAAATTTCAGACTACAAAAATAAGACATGCAAAATTAAATAATGTTCAATGACACGCATAGGGTGAAATATAAGCACACGTTTTATTATGCAAACAATCGCATTAAAACAACATATCGATAAGCAAGTTACCCAAAACCATAAAAATTTAGTCAAAATGGCTGTTCCGGTAAGTTCGGCTAGATAATTTGTGCCAATCACTCGATCTATCTCGATCGAAGCGCGTTCTATCACCAGCTCATAATAAAGCGAAGTGGACGATTTTATACATTTTATTTATCCGGTTTCAATTAATTATTTTTCCATCCGTGGCAAGGCATCTAGGCAATGCTGGGAGCGACTCCCGAAGCAAAAACAACTGACGACCACCCAAATGAAAATGAACCACTACGAAGTACCAGGAATTGCCCACAACGCGAAAGGCACACCAGACGATGAACTGTCGCGGAAAGTGCAACGAATGGTATCTCCCCTGGCCCGTGGTAAAAACATTTAGAACTTCCTCACTCCTCCTTCTCACTATTCGTGCATGTCTGAAGATATTGGCTCATTATTTCAGGCAAAAGTTTTGAAAATTAAATTTATGCACTAAGGTGTCATCCACCAAACTAACCTATCTTAGCATTCGAGAAAATAACAGATAAATTTCCTATATAATCTTTATTATAATATTTTCTTCGATATAGAAATTGCAAATTTTGTAATGTATTGCAAGAGCCACTGATAGCCCGTGCCTGAGTAAGTGATGCTAAAAAATATGTATATATAGTTTTTATTGAACTTCGCTCTAAGCAAGGCAAGTGCCTAAAAGCAACCATCCAACGGTCACAAAAGTGGCAAAGAACTAATACAAAATGCAGTACCAACTACTGCACTCTAAGTGGAGAACATCTCATGAAACAGTGAACAACCTAATTATAGTGCACTGAGTGGCATCTGCTCTGGACAATGATAAGGTAATTCACCACTTCCTGTTTCATTTTATTCCTCCTCACGACACGCAAGAATTGCGTTAGGGCAGTTCTAGACCTCCCACCTTATTCCAAAGAAATTTCGAATACCTCTCAAGCGAATTCTGCTGTTTCAACAACTGTAATCTAAACCTGTATACATATTAAATGCATATTCATCATACCATTATCAGATCGAAAAAGTTCAAATATTAAAATTTCTCTTAAGTATGAATAATGTTTGATTGAGAAGCAGAAGCGCGGCCTATCAGTGGCCAATACCTGTATAAAAAGATAACATTTTTCAGATGATAATCACCCGCCATCTTAGTCGTCGACACTTTTACTTAATATACATGCGGTTTTAACATCAGTCGCCTGATTATCCAAATTTTACGATTCTAAGTTTTTTTATCGAGCACTGACTAACAATGGGCTTTAAAATACTAGGTTATATTCGGCGGTTTATTTATCGATACTTTCTCTTTGTACATTGTCTTTATTTTGACTGAGACAATCAGGAAACTCGTTTTGCCAAGCAAGTGCCTCAGATAGACCGCGCCAGGCAGGCGAGATACATCAGTTAATCAAACTTAACAAGGTATAAGGGCTTTATAATATTGTCATTGCCATGGCAGGTAGCATCGTAGCAGCTCTCTGCTTACTTTAATGGCCGTTAGTTGGATCTATTCAGTCGCAGCTTGCAGGCATGTAGGCTTAAAGCGAACGACTAGATAAAAAAAACATGATTCATTCAGTGTCGTTTTTCTGATTAATATATTTGGCATATTCTATTCAATAATCACTGTTTATCACGTTTGTCAACAGGCAAAATCAAAATCGCGCGAATTTTGTGAAGCTGTTTGTTTGACGATGAAACGGGGTTCATCTGTGGCTTATGCTTGACAGAATAAAATTTCAGACTGCAAAAATAAGACATGCAGAACTAAATAATGTTTAATGACACGCGTACGGTGACCTATACGCACACGTCTCATTATGCAAACAATCGCATTAAAACAACTGTCTACTAGGAGGGAAGACGGATCATTTAAAACTTCAATTTACCGGAAACCTACTCACACTAACCGGTACTTGAATTTCCAATCAAACCACCCCAACAGCCACAAGAGATCAGTTGTCAACTGCCTCATCAATCGCGCCAAAATGTTAGTTTCAGATGAAAGGGATCAAAGAAAATAGATAAATTTAGTTAAAAAGACCTTGAGAGCCAACGGTTATCCTAAGCGTTTTCTACGCGATTACGTCAAGACAGAACAGATGTAAGAGGAAAAATCGACTAGTAACGTTTTTGCTACCATTCCCTATGTCAAAGGATTCAGTGAAAAAGTAAGAAGGATACTTGAGGAAGCAGACATCAGAGTCTCATACAGGCCCACTAATAAGTTAGGTGATACACTATCTAAAGTAAAGGACAAAGTTGACCTAAAGAAAAGGAAGGGAATAGTTTATTGTATTCCATGTAAAGACTGCAAAGAGGTATACATAGGAGAAACAAAGAGAAGTTTTGCCACAAGGTGTCAAGAACACCAGCGAGATGTAGGAAAATTACCACTTCCTCATTCCTCTTTTTGAATAGGCGTGCATGTCTGCAGACAAATCTTCTTTACTTCACGCAATAGTTTTGAAATGAAATTTATGCACTAAGATGTCATCCACCAAACTAACCTATCTTAGCATTCGAGAAAATACTAGATAAATTAGCCATATAAACTTCTCCTTTAGAGAATCAGACGTCCATGACCGCCACGTCAATAACAAATAAAACTTCCTCGTGACTGGTGATGCACAGAGTCAATTTTTGTTTTATTTTATAAGAAAATAATTTTATTTCACAGTATGCAGTTAATAATGATTATAAATATATCTGGTTACGAGATTCATTTTGCGACTTACTATTCCATCCAGTGTGGAATCAATGGGGAACCGGTAAGGTTATCGAGCATCTTCCAGAGGATGTATGCTAAAATGCCTCGCTCAGGGACACCCCTATGTAATGCGTTTTGAAGGTCTTTAGTAGTTAACGCTGCTTTCATTACGCCCCATACAAGCACTTCAAAATGAACAGGGTAATGTTGCTGGGAAGAATCAGCCGACTTCACCCAATTTATTATCTATTTATTAGAACGGTTCCATTAGCGTTAACTAGGCTACTCGCCTAGATTTGTTGCTGAACACAATGACGTCAGAACTAGAAGAATAGTTGCTGCTACTGTTAATGACAACATAAGAGCTGATTGTTTTGCCATCTTGCTCTTTTCCCTATTTCTCGCAGTTATGTAATATTTATTGTTTTACTGCGTACGTTTTGAAAGTAAATTAAAATATGCACGTTAATCTTTTTCCATTTTTGAATAAATGGTTTGTTTTTAAGAGACGAGATAATCAAATTGCCGCGTCCCTACAGTCAGACACTTAACTAAGCAAACTTGAAATTTTAGCATCAGTCGTCTAAGAAAACGAAGTTATAATGCTAAGTTTCTGACAATAAAAATTTTGAAAAGATAATCAGGGTGCCCTGTCCCTACAGTCTGACACTTAACTAAGCAAACTTGTAATTTTAGCATGATTTGTCGCATGTACATTCCTTTGTACTCGAAATTGTTAAAACGTTTCCAAAACATGTCCCGGCGGTTCTAAAATCATTAAAGTTTTGCCAGAGAAAATATATTCATGTATTCTGGAATATCAAATGAACTTTGCAAAACTTTGTTTGCTGAAGTAAAAAATAACGTATCTATATTAAAATTGTTTTTAAATAATTTTCAATTAAAATGAACATAAAATATTTGGGCGTAAGATATATAAACGTATTTTGAGAATATAGAGTGATATTTAAGCAAGAAAGTCGAAACAATTTGCGATATTTGTTGATTCAATGCTAATGTCATATTATTATGAAACTACGCTTTGGCCAAGGTCGAAAGCAGCACCTAAAAGTGGCCAACTAACGGCCATTCAAATTTAAAAGATGTAGTAACAGCAACTGCATTCTAAGCAGAAAACATCTTATATGAAACTAAACCACCATGGTGAAGTGCAATGAGTGGTATCTGCCCTGGCCGATTGAAAAACCATTCACCACTTTCTAAAAATTGTTTTGTGTATACCACTTTCCGGCAGGTTTTTTCTCTTTGTTTTACAATTAATTATTTTGACTCAACAAGACCATACAACAGCCTTATATACGAACAAAGTTCGCAATGTTGATGAGTACAAACGCTATTGTGTTCAGCTTAGTTTTCATAGACCTTGCGTTGATTTGTTTAAAGTTTTTTTTTATTTTTATTGAAGTTCGCTATAAGCATGGCCGGAAACAGCAACTAGAGGAAACCGACGCACGACAACTAAATAACACAAGAGCAACAAAATGAAGTAACAGAAATTGCTTTAAGTTCAAAACATCCCAAACAGAATTGAACCGATACAGTAAAGTGCAGTGCGCGGTATATACCCTAGCTGATGCTAACCATATCTACCATTTCCTTTTGGTGGACTTTCGACTGGGCGATATTAAAGATCGCACATACAGGGCATGGGACTCCTTGGGATTGGAATCCAAGGCCATAACTAACCCGCGAACTTTATTCTAGTGTTCCTGAGTTTTACCCAAATATCGCTATTTAAGGTATTTTTATAGGTTTCAACTTTCTGCAAATTTGAAATTGTCCAAAACTGCATTTAAAAAATACGCAATATTGCTTATTGTGCGTGTGACATGGAAAGTACGTTTTTGAATACACCTTTACGACTAAAAATAACACACACAAACGGAAGAACAAACACATTTCTGCATTTATATATTTGCTTACATTATACACTTTACTTTCGAATATACTTCAATACTTCATACCAATAAAAATCTACATTCGGGTCAAACACCTTGTTCTATTACATGATTTAGTAATAATATGCTTCTAAAATTCTAAAATTAATTTTTAATCACTTATCGGCGCAGTCCATCTGCGACTGTTATAATTCATCATCATTCTAACAAAAGTACAAATTTGGCAAAAAAAATAAATTTTGAATTTTTTTTTCAATACTGCCAAGAAAAATTACTGTCAAAAACCAGTGATTTTGTTGATTTTTTTTACAGTGTACTTAACAAAAAATGCTTTGGCAATAATTTCCCAATTGTGATTAGTTTTCAGTGTATATTTTTCTCTCTAAAAATCATCCAAATTTAAACAACATACTGCAGAAACACATTATTTTGCTTTATGTAATTGCTTCATTTTCAATATTATATTTATAATTGTCTTACCAAATTTACCTCTACTAAAGACTTTATAACCAAACTATGAAACGTTGAAAAAAAAACCCATAAAACAGCTACTACATTACGCTACATACTAATAATATATTTAATAGCATTGTATTAGTTTTCATCACATTACGAATGGGACTGAGCAGTTTTGCGAATTGGTGGTTCCAATCGATTCGAAGTAAAAAATATTCGTATTATTGATGAAACGGACAGAAGAACGAAAATTCGAAAAAACCGAAGTGGGATTACCAGACTTTATAAGTAAAATATAAAAACAAAATATTCTATTTTGGTAAAATTTATTTGGTATAAGGGGTTAATCGAAAATACATTTCTTCTTCTATTTTATTTTTATTTTTTTAGAGAATTCGCAGTTATTGAGACAATTGGTAAGGGCGAAAAGAAAATAAGACAGTTGATATGGGTGGTTGGATCCGATTTGAAAAATCCCAAATCGTATTGGGATCCTGAATGATTCAGTTTTTCTCAGCCTTAAATTAAGTCATTATCAATAATCTTCACAGCTAATATTTCTTTAATATCCGATTAATTTCACAAAACTTTCCCAATCAGATCGAATCACTAATTCCATGTAAATAACAAATATCCCATTTTTATTATTACAACTTGTCTCAATCATGGTTATCAAAAATGGATAGTTCGTGGTGTTTTTTTTTTTAAATTCACACAACATTGTCTAGGAGCAACGTTTTTCATAGTCTAACGGCAAAAATGCTATCGACTTTTCTCAAATTTGCATTCTGTCGTTAAAACTACAAATTCTAGTTTATTTAGTAAGTCTTTGTTTCTATGAACAATTTCTGATTGATTCGAATAAATTGTGCTTTGAATCGATTTGAATCACTGATTCAAATTGCCCAGCCCTACTTTCAATTGATTCGAATCACAAAATTGAATTTTCCAGCCCTATTAAACAAACTGACCAGCTGTAAAATACTTCAAATTTGGTATCTGCCCTTTTTGATGTTAAACCATCTACAATTTTTACACTTTTTATAGTCGCTCAAATAATTTGCGCTGAAGCTTATCTTTCGATCCCATACACATACTCAGAGTATGTGATATAATTCCAATACAAAAAAAATATCGCCTAAAAGCAACCAACTAACGGCCACAAAAGTGGCAAAGAACTAATGCAAAAGACAGTACCAGCTACTGCACTCTAAGTAGAAAAAATCTCATGGAACAGTGAACCACCTCATTGTAGTGCACTCTACAACACTTCCTGTTTCATTTTATTCCTCCTCACGACACGCAAGAATTGCCTTAGGGCTGTTCGAGATCTCCCACCTTATTCCAAAAAAAATAATTCAAATACCTTCAAGGCGAATTCTCCTGTTTCAACAACTGCAATCTAAACCTGTATACATATTAAATGCACATTCATCATACCATTATCAGATCGAAAAAGTTCATATATTAAAGGTTCTTTTAAGTATGGACATGGATTGATTGCGGAGCAGAAGCTCTGCCTACCAGTGGCCAAATCGTGCATAAAAAGATAACATTTTTGAGATGATAATCACCTGCCATATTAGTCGTCGGCATTTTCACTAAATATACATGTGGTTCGGCATCAGTCGACTGAGGAGCCAAATTTACGATTCTAAGTTTTTGTATCGAGCACTGACTGATGATGGGCTTTAAAATGCTAGGTTATATTCGGCGACTCATATATCGATACTTTCTCTTTGCACATTGTCTTCTTTTTGCTGACACAATCAGGCAACTCGTTTTGCCAAGCAAGTGCCTCAGATAGACCGCGCCAGGCAGGCGAGATACATCAGTTAATCAAACTTAACAAAGTATAAGGGCTTTATAATATTGTCATTGCCATGCCAGGTAGCATCGTAGTAGATCTTTGCTTACTTTAATGGCCGTTAGTTGGATCTATTCAGCCGCAGCTTGCATGCATAAAGCGAACGACTAGATAAAAAAAACATGATCAATTCAGTGTTGTTTTTCTGATTGATAGATTTGGCAAATTCTATTCAATAATCACTGTTCATCACGTTTGTCAACAGGCAAAAAAATCAATATCGCGCCAAGCTGTTTGTTTGACGATTAAGCGGAATTCATCTGTGGCTTATGCTTGACGGAATAAAATTTCGACTACAAAAATAAGACATGCATAACTAAATAAATGATACGCGCACGGTGACATATATGCACCTGTCTTATTATGCAAACAATCGTATTAGAACTACATATCGATATGCAAGTTACCCATAACCATAAAAATTAGTCAAAATGGCGGTTCCGGTAAGTTCGGCTAGATGATTTGTGCCAATCACTCGATCTATCTCGATCGAAGCGCGTGCTATCTCCAGCTCATAATAAAGCGAAATGGACGATTTTATACTTTTTTATTTATTCCGTTTCAATGAATTAGTTTTCCATCCGTGGCAAGGCATCTAGGCAATGCTGGGAGCGACTTCAAAAGCACAAACAACTCACAACCACCCAAATGGATATGAACCACTACGGAGTACCAGGAATTGCCCACAACGCGAAAAGCACCCCAGACGAAACGGAAATATAGGAATTGCAAATGTTGTAATGCTTGCCAAGATCCACTGTTAGATTTTGGTCAAATTTGTACCAAAAAGATTGCATTTTGGCGTTAAAGATGAAAGAATACACTTCATTAAGCACTTTGCACTTTCGTCCCCACACATACATCATCATAAAAAAGCAAGAAAGAGTGTGCGATGTAATTCTCATACAAAAAATCATCGCCTGTTAATAATACAAATACATATATGTATAGGTTTTATCGAATTTCGCACTAAGCAAGGCAAGTGCCTAAAAGCAACCAACTAACGGCCATAAAAAGGCTAAGAACTAATACAAAATGCAGATCCGGGTACATCACTTGAAGCGGAAGACATCCCTCGGAACAGTGAACCGTCTCATTATAGAGATAGTGTTGCTAAGAAGTAATGAAGCTTTAAATTCATTTTTTCCATTTTTTGCAACTCGGTTCGAATGTCGTGGGTGGCCAGGCTAAGAAAGTATCGTCGTTCTGATGCGTCCGACTTTTAAGGGTTAAATTGTGGAGTTCTCCACAGAAATATGTTTGTAAATTTTGTGGAATAATGTACTACGCTCTAGTACTATTTCTATTTAGAATGATTTCAAGTAAAAAAATATTTAAGGCTAATCGCCTATATGTGTTGCTGAACACAATGGCGGCAGAGCTAGAAGAATAGTTGCTGCTACAGTTAATGACAACATAAGAGCTGATTGTTTTGCCATCTTGCTTTTTTCCTATTTCCCGCAGTTAGGCAATATTTATTTTTTTACTGCGTACATTTTGAAAGTAAATTAAAATATGAACGTTAATCTTTTTCTATTTTTGAATAAAAAATTAGGACTGGTTTGTTTTTCAGGAACGAGAGTTTTGAAAATGGCGCAAATATGTGATCACTCATATTTGGTGATGAAGAAAATACCAGTGGCCTAAACGCCAAATGGGTGAATAAAGTGAATCAAAACAGCTAACTAACGATTTGTTGGACAAGGTGTTCGAGGGTTTTAGAATTGTTTTATTTTTTCAAAGCTACACGATCAATATTATCACATTAACGTCACTGAGGAAATATTTATTTTACAGCAATTAATTGAACAAACATGTAATGTCCAGAAACATTCTCTATCAAACTATGCAAAACTGATAAAATGCACCAAGGTGTCACTCACCCCCAAAACGAAGCAACCAGGAGAAGAAATAAAAATTTGCTATAAATCTTCTGTATAAATCACTTTATGCCTTTTGTCTCCTACCACGTTTGAAACGGAAATGTTGTTTTTCCAAGCATGCGCCTTTGATGGACTGTTCCTTAGCGACACTACTTATCCCCATTATGCCCCATGCTTAACAAAACAAGTTGTTCGAAAATTTTTGACCAGAAATCAGGCAGGTGATTGCAAGATTGAAAGGGATTAAAAGATACCGACAACCGATACCGATATATACCGACATCCACTGATAAGCAAGCACAATGCGATTTTAACTGTTGAAACAAGCATCATCGTAATATATAGATTTATGAAGAGTAAACATCACACTCATCATGTTATGACCCGTTTGAAAAAAGCTTTGTAAATTGTTTTTATTGAGAATTCGATTTTGCGTGATCGCGCCGCAGAAGCTCGATCCATCAGTGGCGCTTACTTAGAACGATAACGTTTTGAGAAGATATTCAAAATGCCGTGCTCCTAAAGTCAGGCACTTAACCAAGCAAACTTGTAATTTTTGTATCAGTCTTCTAAGAAAACGAAGTTATAATGCTAAGTTTCTGACAATAAATTTTTTGAAAAGATAATCAGTGTTCCCTGTCCCTACAGTCAGACAACTAAGAACACTTGTCATTTTAGCATCAGTCGTCGCTTGTATTCCCTTTGTACTCGAAATTGATAAAACATTTCCAAAACATGTTCCGGCGGTTCTAAAATCATTGAAGTTTTGCCAGTGAAAATATATTCATATATTCTGGAATATCAAATAAACTTTGTGAAACTTTGTTCGTGGACTCATCATCAGTGGACATTGAATAAAGCACTTCAACTCTTCAATGGAAAGCAGACATGTCGTTGATATTGACGTAACTGCGTTATGCTACCTGAACGTCGCAACGTAACGCCACGACGTTGAATGATAACAACTACGTCGTTTGTCAATTTGCGAAAAACGTAGTTACGGAATCTGCGAGTCGGAATCGATCGCCAACTTGATAATATATCGCAAAGGGATAATATTATATAAAAACTGTTCCAAACAGATCTCAAAGTTCACTCATGAAATGACTCCGCAACTATTTGATTTGTTCTTTTTAGAAGAATAATGATAAAAATCAATAGATTACTCAAAAAACGAAATAAAACACACAATTTTGAAAATACTAATGGCACATTTTAACAAATATTTGATCATTTTTCCGTCGAGGTTTCGCGTAGTCAACATAACATGAACTTTTATGTCCCAGTCTGTAATAACTATATTTGATAAGAAATATTAAAGCTTTAAATTCATTTTTTCCATATTTTGCAACTCCCTTCGAATGTCGTGGGCGGCCAGGGTGAGAAAGTATCGTCGTTCTGATGCATCCGACTTCTTAGGGTTAAATTGTGGAGCTCTCCACAGAAATATGTTAGTAAATTTTGTTCAATAATGTACTGTACTCTAGTACTATTTCTATTTAGAATGATTTAAAGTAAAAAAATATTTAAGGCGAATCGCCTAGATGTGTTGCTGAACACAATGGCGGCAGAGCTAGAAGAATAGTTGCTGCTACTGTTAATGACAACATAAGAGCTGATTGTTATGCCATCTTGCTCTTTTGACTATTTATCGCAGTTAGGTAATATTTATTTTTTACTGCGTACATTTTGAAAGTAAATTAGAATATGCACGTTAATCTTTTTTCCATTTTCATAAATAAAGTATAGGACTGTTTTTTTTAATAGACGAGATAATCAAATTGCCGCGTCCCTAAAGTCAGGCACTTAACTAAGCAAACTTGTAATTTTAGCATCAGTCGTCTAAGAAAACAAAGTTATAATACTAAGTTTCTGAAAATAAAATTTTTGAAAAGATAATCAGGTTGCCCTGTCCCTACAGTCAGACACTTAACTAAGCACACTTGAAATTTTTGTATCAGCCGTCTAAGAAAACAAAGTTATAATACTTAGTTTCTGAAAATGAAATTTTAGAAAAGATATTCAGGGTGCCCTGTCCCTACATTCAGGCACTTAACTAAGTACACTTGTAATTTTAGCATCAGTCGTCGCATGTATTTCCTTTGTACTCGAAATTGATAAAACGTTTCCAAAACATGCCTGGCGGTTTTAAAATCACTGAAGGTTTGCCAGAGAAAATATATTCATATATTCTGGAATATCAAATGAACTTTGCAAAACTTTGTTTGCTGAAGTAAAAAAAAACGTATCAATATTAAAAGTGTTTTTAAATGATTTTCAATTAAAATGAACATAAAATATTTGGGCGTAAGATATATAAACGTGTTTTGACAATGTATAGTGAAATTTAAGCGCGAAAGTCGAAATAATTTTGCGAAATTTGGTGATTTAATGCTAATGCCATTTTTTGATGAAAGTACGCTTTGGGCAAGGTCAAAAGCAGCACCCAAAAGTAGCCAACTAACGGCCACTCAAATTTCAAAGATGTAGTAACAGCAACTGCATTCTAAGCAGAAAACTCTATGAAAACATATGAAAACATATGAAACTGAACCACCATGGCGAAATGCAGTGAGTGGTATTTGCTCTGGTCGGTGGTAAAACCATCTACCACTTCCTAAAAATCGTTTCGGGTATACCACTTTCCGGCAGCTTTTTTCTCTTTGTTTTACAATCACTTATTTTGTCTCAACAAGGCCATACAACAGCCTTGCATACGAGCAAAGTTGGCAATGTTGATGAATACATACATTCTTATGTTCAGCCTAATTTTCATAGACCTTGAGTTTATTTGTTTAAAGTTTTTTTTATTTTTATTGAAGTTCGCTATAAGCATGGCCGGAAGTAGCAACTAGAAGGAACCGACGTACGACAACTAAATGAAAAAAGAGCAACAAAATGAAGTTATCATCAGAAATTGCATCTCAAAATCAAATCATCCCAAATAGAATTGTACCGCTACAGTAAAGTGTAGTGCGCGGTATATACTCTAGCTGATGTTAACCCAATCTACCATTTCCCTTTAGTGGACTTTCGACTGGGCGATATTAAAGATCGCACATACAGGGCATCGGACTCCATGGAACTGGAATCCAAGGTCTTAACTAACCCGCGAACTGCAAGGTAGGTTTCAATGGCCAAATAGCACACTCAAGATAAAAAATAATAACTATTGGCACCAAACCTTTTTCTTTTTTATGGTCTTCATTCATTTACAATGGACCCTTGAACAAAACATTCGAGATCTATTTGTTTGTCTATTATGTGCTTCAACAATCTGCTTGTGGCGTGTTGACTCCATGAGTCTATCAAGACCTTGCATGTCGACCTGGAGAAAACTGGACAAAAATAATTACTTTTTACGTTCCTGAAGTGATCCCAGAAAGGATACTTAAGATACATGGAACAAATTTGAAATTGTCCAAAACTGAAATTAAAAAATACGCAGTATTGCTTATTGTGCGTGGGACATTGGAAAGTATGTTTTTGAATACACATTTACGACTAAAAATAACATCCACAAAAAGAAGAACAAACAGCTTTCTGCATTTATATATTTGCTTACATTATACACTTTAGTTTTAAATATACTTCATACCAATAAAAATCCTCCTTCGGGCAAATACCTTGTTATATTACATGATTTAGTAATAATATGCTTCTAAAATTCTAAAATTAATTTCTAACCACCCATAAGAAGGGTCCTTCTGCGACTGCCATCATCAATCATCACTGTAACAAAAGTACAAATTTACTGGTCATTTCCAGTTGATGCAAATTTCCAAAGTTGAAAAAACGTCATGTTGATGAGATTTATGCCAATTATGGAATGTTGATGAACCGCACCTTCGCGATGAGTTTCATCAACACCCCATATTTGACCAAAAAAGCCAATTTTGAATTTTTTTTCAATACGGCCTAGAAATATTACTGTTAAAACCAGTGATTTTGTTGCTTTTTTGTTACAGTGTACAACATACTGCAGAAACACATTATTTTGTTTTTGTAATTGCTTCAGATCAACAATCTCAGCAATACAAAGTCATTTTCAATATCATATTTATAATTGTCTTACCAAATTTAGCTCTAGTAAAGACTTTATAACCAAACTAGGAAAAGTTGAAAGAAAAAATAAAATAGATAGTACATTACGCTACATACTAATAATATATTTAATAGCATTGTATTAGTTTTCATCACATTACGAATGGGACTGAGCAGTTTTCCAAATTGGTGGTTCAAATCGATTCGAAGTAAAAAATATTCGTATTATTTTTAAAACGGACAGAAGAACGAAAATTTGAAAAAAAAACGATGTGGGATAACCATACTTTATCAGTTAAATATAATTTTTTTTTAGAGAATTCGCAGTTATGGAGACAATTTGTAAGGGCGAAAATAAGACATTTCATATGGGTGGTTGGATCCGATTTGAAAAAAATCCCAAATCGAATTAGAATCCTGAATGATTCAGTTTTGCTCAATCTTAATTAAGTCATTATCAATAATCTTCACAGTCAATATTGCTTTAATATCGGATTAGTTTCACAAAACTTTCCCAACTTTCTCGATTTTTCTTGATTTTAGTCAACTCGTTCTGAATTTTGTGATATGTATTAGCCGCTAGATGTGGTGGGGGGATTTTCTTCACCATATGTAGTGCACAAATGTTCCTCTGGGGGTCATCAGAATTCAGATACAAATTGTAGAGTTCATGTGAAACTTGAATTGAAACAAGGGCACCACGATCTCGGATATGTTGAATTCGTGAATTAATGTAATTGTAACCATCTTGTGGTTTTCCATCATTGACAAGATCTGCAGTGCTGGACAGAGTTTCACGCATGTAAATTCCTAAAAAAATTTAATAATTAAACCCTAAAACTCGGATAAATTAGTTAAAAAATGGTAATGAGGTAACATGTGTTTTGTACGCAATATTATAATTTTTCTATCCCAACTTGATTTGAGAGAAATTTTCGGAATTTTTTAAACCGAATCATAATCTTGGATTTTTTATGAAGACAATTTGTGGTAAATTTTGAAAAGAAAATTTTAGACTTAAAAAACAAAATTACGCTTTGTGTTCATTATATTTTAATCGAGATTCCATCCCATTTTATTCGCTTATCTAAGTTCTGACGTTTTGTCACGTCGCCGTGTCTATTTCTTGGCAAAAGCGAATCATTCGTAATTCGAATCGGATTCAGATAAATTTTCCGAATCGGATCGAATCATCAAGTGCATATCAATACCAAATATGTCATATTTACTATTTCAAATTGTCTCCATATTAAAAATCAAGAAACTTACAGATACGAAATAATATTATTAACACAAACAGACTTACAACCAATGTATTTCATATTTTAAAGATCTAATACAATCGATTTTGGTGAAATTTAACCAAAATAGATTGTATCTTGTCGTTTAAATAAAAATTTAACTTCGTTTTGCAAATTTTTGTTTTCTATTGTCGATTGACGGCTGATTCGAAACAATTAGCTTCGAAGCGATTCGAAGTGCCGAATTGCATCCCTCTCCCTCACAGTAACACTTTCAGATAATGTTTATTTCCAAACATGGGTCACAATTAGACCGCGCTCTATAGCGCAATCTGTTACTCATTCTTGACAGAACATTTTCATCAAAAATTTTCAGTGAGAATTGTTTTGAAAAGTTCCTCGTACAGATAAAATATTGGGAAAAAGTGATAGATGTTTATGATTACGTAGGCCATTTTTTTTCATTGAACTTCACCCTGAACAAGGCCAGAAGCAGCGCCCAGAAGGAACCAACCACCGGACACTCAATGGCAAGAGCTACTATAAGATTTAGTACCAGTAACTGCACTCTAACTGCACACTTTTTACAGTGTAGTTGGTTTTACAGAACCTATCTGCATTATTTTCAATTTTTTTTTATCGAAGTTTACTACGCCCAAAGCATATCTGAAAGGAACCAACCAACGGCCACTGCCAATCACTGGATTTTAAGCTGAAAGTTTCCCAAACGGAAGAGCCATGCTTAATTACTGTGAGTGGTATTTTCCCTGGACAATTTGTTTGTTTACTTGTAGATTCCTCTTACGACACACAGTGTGGCCTTAGAAGGGTTTCTCTTAGGCCATGCTCTGGTCATAATTCGAGTAAATACCAATAAGGAAGGCAAAGTTTGCTCATAAATGTTTCTGAATTTTGGTAACTCTTTTAATATATCACTCACCTAATGGTGTTGCTGAGCAGAATATCGGCATAGCTACGAGAATTGTTGCTGCTACTGTTAAAGCACGTTGGTTTGTCATCTTGTTTGTTCAATTTTTATTGTTTATTTTTTGCACTGCATATGTTTAAAAAATAAATCAAATAATACAAGTTAATCTTCACTTAATTTAACACCAACCGGGGTGGGTGTGTTGCGAGGAAAATTTTTATATTATATAATTGTTTATCAGCAAAATGGAATGAAATGTGCCATTGCACTGAATATCAAACGGGAGGTAAAAAAAAAATAAAAAATAAATTAAAATTAATGCTTTCAATCAGTTTGCAATTCGTAGAAGGATAAAATTAATACTGTCTGTTATTTTCTTTAAAACACACTAAATAGGCATTATTACATTAATAATATTGAGAAAAAGTCGTTAATTTTTTATCGGAGTTCGTTCTAGGCAATGCTGGAAGCGGCTCCCATAACAAAATCAACTGACCTGACAACATACCAAATGAGAAAGAGCCACTACGGAGTACCAGGTATTGCCCGCAACACGGAAAGCACCTCAGGCGAAACTGAACTGTCGCGGAAATTTCAACTATCCGCCCTGGCCCGTGGTAAAAACATTTATCACTTCCCCACTCCTCTTTCTTACTATTCGTTCATGTCTGAAGGTAATGATTCTTTACTTCACGCAAAAGTTTTGAAATGAAATTTATGCACTAAGATGTCATCCACTAAACTAACCTATCTCAGCATTCGAGAAAATACTAGATGAATTTGCTATAACATTTTCTCCAATATAGATATTGCACATTTTGTAATGCTTGGCAATAGCCACTGACAGGCCTTAAAGATTGCATTTTGGCGTTAAAGATGAAAACATGCACTTCATTTAGCATGTCTTTGACTATGACCGATTAAGAATTGATTCGAATAATCTGTACTTCCAATTAGGGCTGGGCAAAACCGAATTATTTGGAATTCGAATCTGATTCAATTATTTTTCCCCGAATCGGATCGAATCACTAATTCCATGTAAATAACAAATATCCCATTTTTATTATTACAACTTGTCTCAATCATGGTTATCAAAAATGGATAGTTCGTGGTGTTTTTTTTTTTTTTTTTTAAATTCACACAACATTGTCTAGGAGCAACGTTTTTCATATTCTAACGGCAAAAATGCTATCGACTTTTCTCAAATTTGCATTCTGTCGTTAAAACTACAAATTCTTATGAACAATTTCTGATTTGTTCGAATAAATTGTGCTTTGAATCGCTTTGAATCACTGAATCAAATTGCCCAACCCTACTTCCAATTAATTCGAATCACTAAATTGAATTGCCCAGTCCTATTAAACAAACTGACCAGCTGTAAAATACTTCAAATTTGGTATCTGCCCTTTTTGATGTTAAACCATCCACAATTTTTACACTTTTTACAGTCGCTCAAATAATTTGCGCTGAAGCTTACCTTTCGATCTCACACACGTATGCATCGTCAAAAATAGCAAGAAAGGGTATGCGATATAATTCCAATAGAAAAAAATATTAAATTTCTCTTAATTATGAACAACGTTTGATTGAGAAGCAGAAGCGCGGCCTATCAGTGGCCAATACCTCTATACATTGATAACATTTTTCAGATGATAATCACCCGCCATGTTAGTCGTCGGCACTTTCACTTAATATACATGCGGTTCCGTGACAATGCTGGAAGCGACTCCCAAAGCAAAAAGCAACTGACGACCACCAAATGGAAATGAACCACTACAAAGTACCAGGAATTGCCCACAACGCGAAAAAGCAAGCCAGACGATGAACTGTGGCGGAAAGTGCATCGAATGGTATCTGCCCTGGCCCGTGGTAAAAGCTTTTACCATTTCCTCAGTCCTCTCTCTGACTATTCGTGCATGTCTGGTAACCCCTTGGAAGAATAGTGCCTTCTGATTTGGAGTCGAAGATTGCCGCATCGTTGACGCACGGGAGTCAGGACAAATAAGAGTTAAGTAATGTTTTTCACGATTATATTAAATAGCGTATAGGGGCCATTGCTAACATTAATCTGTGTTCGTATTTTTTCATTCAGCGTGTTCAACCCCAATTAAAGAATCCATGTTCTGCAAAGACAAAGGACACAAGACGATGATGTTACTTTGAACAGAAGATCGAATCTAAACCAACAACAAGAGCAGACGTGAATCAGCAAAACAATGTACTTTTCTGTCGGATTGCTTCAATATGTTCTCTAAAAACATTCTATTCAAGGTGAAAGACTGTTTTACAAAAATGTACAACACTAAAAGTTGATAAAAAGAAAAACATTTTTCAAAAAGGTGGACAATCAAATTTATAAAAATAAAGACATCGCTGATAAAAACTAAGAAATTATATTGCTTAGATGTCAGATTTTTCATAAATTGTGCTGCGTTTTTATTTCCTGCCAATATAATGTTTATTTTACAGTGAAAGAATTTTAAAATTTACTTCCTTCTACGAAAACTACTTCAGGTATTTTCCTTCTTTTCTTTTATGGCGTTTAAATTCGGCTTATCAATTTCTCAAAGAAATTGCTTAAATTGATATTTTAATCATGCATAATTTTTCTGATCAATTAATTGTGCGTCGGTGGTTAATTTTAATATCAGTAAATTTTCTTTTTGAACCAAATTAATTGGGAGTGACAGATACAAACAAATAGTTTTTGTTGAATAGATTTTACGTTGATAATGAAGAGTTGAAAGATGATTTAATCGAATCATACTTTAAAAAAAAAAACTTCGCTACAAAAATCGGTAAACGCGCCAGGATATATTTGCAAAAAGCGAGTATCAATCCAAAACCTTTTTTTTATACAAAGCCCAAAGATGGCAAACACTAAAACGACTACAAAGGCAAACGATGCCACATTTTTTACTTATAAGGCGCAAAAGCTATTCATTGTGTAACGAAATATATTGAATTCAAACATTGTTCAATCTGTCAAAATCAATTTATTAATTAAATAAAACGCCTAAATCTCTACATCTCTCAAAACTACATTCTCTATATCTTTACTTTCTCTTACTAAATTTTCACCTCTTTTGGTGATATAAATTTTTGTTTTAGATGTGAATTTTACGTATGTATGCTTATTTTATTGCTGTTTTCTTTATATACCGTTATATATTTCCAGAAGATGACCATTCATGTTCCCTAAGCAAAGCCACTCCGTGTTTAGGGGGCCGACATATATGTAGCAAATATGGTTAAAAAGCAGGACCACTAGGAGAATTTGGCATTCAATGTATCAGGTTAATTGAGTTCGAGCATCATGCGTCCAACGCATGATCAACAAAATTCTTATAAGTGATCAAAAACGGCCCTGATAGTTTCAAAACAAGTTTTAATGATTATGTTGTGATCACGTCCGACGAAAAGAAATTAAAATATCCCGCCTAAGGCTAACTTGAATGGTCACATAAAGTGTATAAATGCGAGGGCATTTTATCTATTAAGGGGAAAAAAAAGCTAAGGGTAGATTGTATTGTGAAACTATTCTTTTTGCTGAAGTATATTAAAGAATATCAACTTTGGTCTCTATCTCGTCTTCTATCTTGACCCTTCGGGGTTAAGATTCCCTATAGTTCTTTACTTCACGCAAAAGTTTTGAAATGAAATTTATGCACTAAGATGTCATCCACCAAACTAACCTATCTTAGCATTCGAGAAAATACTAGATGAATTTGCTATAACATTTTCTTCGATATAGAAATTGCAAAATTTGTAATGCTTGGCAAAAGCCACTGATAGACCTTGCCTGAGTAACTAAGGATTAACAACACATTTAGCTGCAACTGGCATTGTAGTGAATTGAAATATTGACTCATAAACAAACATTGACATGTATAGAGCGATAATTATTTAAGAGAAAGGTAGCAACTTCACATAACAGATAACATTCCATAGATAACTGAGGGGGACAAAACCGTATCATTCGGAATTCGAATCTGACTCGAATAATTTCTCCGAATCGGAACTTATCGTTGATTTCATATAATAACAAATATCCCATTTTTACTAATACTCTATAATAGTTGACCTTATGATGACTAGGAAATATACAGTTGGGGAATACGAATATTAGCATAAATTGACATAAAGCTAGGTATATTCATGTTAACGACGCAATGCAACCGATTTGACCAAAAACGACTGCATTTAGGTGTTACTGACGCAAAAAGGGCATGTCATTTGGCATGTCTTTGTTCCTATGACCGATTCACAATTGATTCGAATATTCTATACTTCCAATTTATTCGAATCTATTGTAAAATATTTCAAATTTGGTATCTGTCCTTTGCGATGTTAAAACCATCTACAATTTTTACAAATTTTCCAGTCGCTGAAATTCTCTGGGCTGAAGCTTACCTTCGTTTAACGTACAAACATTATGATATGCATTACGAAAAAGAACAAGGAAGGGTATGTGATATAATTCCCATAAAAAAAATATCGAATGTTAATAATAATAATATATATATATATATATATAGTTTTTATTAAACTTCGCACTAAGAAAGGCAAGTGCCTAAAATCAACCAACTAAGGGCCACAAAAGAGGCAAAGAACAAATAAAAAATGCATTACCGGCTACTGCACTCTGTAGGTGGAAAACATTCATGAAAACAGTGAAACACCGCATTACAGTGCAGTGAGTGTTATCTGCTCTCGACAATAAGACATTTTATTCCTCCTCGCGACACGCAAGAATTGGGTTAGGGCAGTTCTAGAGCTCCCACCTTATTCCACAAAAATTGCAAATCAGATGAACTCTCCTGTTGTAACACCTATAAACTAAACCCCTGTATACATATTAAATGCACATTCATCATACCAAAATCAGATCGTGCTCTCTTAAGTAAGGACAACGATTGATTGCGGAGCAGATGCCCTGCATATCAGTGGCTAAAGCGTGCATAAAAAGATAACAATCTTTAGATGATAATCACGGCGCCATGTTAGTCGCCGGCACTTTCACTAAATAAACATTAGGTTTTAGCATCGGTCGCCTTAGGATCCAAGTTTACGATTCTGAGTTTTTGTATCGTCAGTTATTGGCATTGATCACTGACTGACAATGCTGACAATGGGCTTCAAAATGCTAGGTTATATTCGACGGCACATATATCGATACTTTCTCCTTGTACTTTGTCCTCTTTTTGTAATGAGATCGATAACACATTTTATAGCATGCCGTACAGAACTAAGGATTACTGAGACAATCAGACAACTCGTTTTCAAAGCAAGTGCCACAGATAGACCGCGCCATGCAGGCGCGATCCATCAGTTAACCAAACTTAACAAAGTATCAGTCCTTAATATTAATGCCATGCCAGGTAGCATAGTAGCTGCTTTTTGTCCATTTTTAATGGTCGTTAGTTGAATCTATTCAGTCGCAGCTTGCAAGCACGTCGGCTCAAAACGAACGTCTAGATAAAAAAAAACATGATTCCAGCAGTGTTGTTTTTCTAATTGATAGATTTAGCATATTCTATTCCGTAATCACTGCTTATCACGTTTGGCAACATTCAAAATCAATATTGCGCGAATTTCGTGAAGCTGTTTGTTTGACGATGAGGCGTGGTCCATCTGCGGCTTATGCTTGACGGAATAAAATTTCAGACTGCAAAAAACTACACGCAGAATTAAATAATGTTTAATGACGCAGGTAGGGTAACATAAACGCACCCGTCTTATTATGCAAACAATCTCATTAAGACAACATATTGATAAGCTAGTTACCCACCCATAACCATAAAAATTTAGTCATAAAGGTTTCGCGGGACGCATGCTGATGGACCAAGCAGTCGCGGTCAATATAAGGCACTAACTTACAATATCTAGAAGTTCTGAGTGGGGCTTGTCATGTTTAACTTTAGCTCGGAAAACGTTATTCTTCAATATCTTCAACATTCATATGATATTGATTGTATTTATTTTAGAAAGCGTGTTGAACAGTGTTTATATAAACACAAAATACTCCACGTCTCCTCTAAAACGTGCACAGAATTTGCCGTTCTATCACGGTATAAGTTACTTTATATTTTGAAAATTCGTGAACACTTTGTTGATGAGATTTACACAAAGCCATGCAAGCGTCATTGGCCTGGTGGTTAGCATTTTAACTTCGCAGGATTGAGACCTTGGTTCCGGTAAGCTCGATAATTTCGAAGCGCGTTTTATTACCAGCTCATAATAAAGCGAAGTGGAATTTATACTTTTTTCTTTATTCGTTTTCAATTGATTAGTTTTGCATCCGAGGCAAGGCATCTAGGCAATGGTGGAAACGACTCCCAAAGCAAAAACAACTGACGACCACCCAAATGGAAATGAACCACTACGGAGTACCAGGAATTGCCCACAACGCGGAATGCACCACAGACGAAAAGGAACCTTCGCTGAAAGTGCAAATAATGGTATCTGCCCTGGTCCGTGGAAAAATCATTAACCACTTCCTCATTTCTCTTTCTGACTATTCATGCATGTCTGAAGATAATGGTTCTTTACTTCACGCAAAAGTTTTGAAATGAAATTTATGCACCAAGATGTCATCCACCAAACTAACCTATCTTAGCATTCGAGAAAATACTAGATGAATTTGCTATAACATTTTCTTCGATATAGAAATTGCAAATTTTGTGATGCATTGCAAGAGCCACTGATAGACCGTGCCTGAGTAACTGATGCTAAAAAATATGTATATATAGTTTTTATTGAACTTCGCTCTAAGCAAGGCAAGTGCCTAAAAGCAACCATCCAAAGGTCACAAAAGTGGCAAAGAAATAATGCAAAAGGCAGTACCAGCTACTGCACTCTAAGTAGAAAACATCTCATGAAACAGTGAACCACCTCATTGTAGTGCACTGAGTGGTATCTGCTCTGGTCAATGATAAGACAGTCTAACACTTCCTGTTTCATTTTATTCCTCCTCACGACACGTAAGAATTGCCTTAGGGCAGTTCTAGAGCTCCCACCTTATTCCAAAAAAATTCAAATGCCTTCCAGACGAATTCTCCTGTTTCAACAACTGTAATCTAAACCTGTATACATATTAAATGCTCATTCATCATACCATTATCAGATCGAAAAGGTTCATATATTAAAGATTCTCTTAAGTATTGATAACGATTGATTGCGGAGCAGAAGCGCGGCCTATCAGTGGCCAATGCCTGTATAAAAAGATAAAATGATAATCACGGCGCCATGTTAGTCGCCGGCACTTTCACTAAATAAACATTAGGTTTTAGCATCCGTCGCCTTAGGATCCAAATTTACGATTCTGAGTTTTTGTATCATCAATTATCAAGTTAAAAATGTCAAGTTATTTTCGGCGGCATACGTATCAATACTTTCTTTTTAAACTTTGTCTTCTTTTTGTATTGAGATTAATAACACATGGCATGCCATACAGAACTGAAGATTACTACGACAATTAGACAACTCGTTTTCCAAGTGGATAGTTGGATGTTTTCAGATGCAGCTTGCAGACATGTAGGCTCAAAGCGAACGTCTAGATAAAAAAACAGTGTTGTTTAATGACACGCGTAGGGTGAAATATACGCACACGTGTTATTACTGAACAAATAAATCGCAAATGCAAACCCGGGAAAAGTATCAGCGGTCGGTCATCTTTTTGAGAGATTTTGCAAAATATATGTTGTTTTAGTCCTGCACAGGAAGACGAACATACTGTTGAGTAGTGAATTTAGCTTCGGATTACGAAGAACGCAAATGAAGTTGTGATTTTAGAATTCGACTACGTAGATTGGATTGTGCAAAATATTTGTTGTTTTAGTCCCGCACGGGAAGACGAACATACTATTAAGTAGCGATTTTAGCTTCGGATTACGAAGAACGCAAACGAAGTTGTGATTTTGGAACTCGACCGTATCTTATTACGGTTTCTAACTACTGTTGCTAGAGGAATAAATTTAAATGATAAATTTTATTGCAGGCCTTGCACAAGATATCCCCCTTTAATTTTGATTTTTAGAAGGATATTATTAAATATATATCACGACGGAATACTGTAAAATGTTTTTCCACTACGAGTTTAACGTTGTTTTTCTTCATTCTTTCCATTCTGTATATCACGTGGTCGTTGTGTTGAACTTGTCGATATTTTGTTCGTCTTTTTGCGTCGCTTTCTCCCGTCCTCGTCCAATCCTCCAAACGTCAACTGTTGCGCAATGAGACCACTTCCCCTCTATCTTTGCAAAAATTACGAAAACAATTTGAAGCGCTTCCGACGAAAAATATGCCTTTTCCCTAATGTTTGATTAAATCATGATATATCAAAAGTTATTTAACGGGAGTATGCTGATGTTTGCAAAATACACAATAAATGGTGTATATTTTCGTACGTCGAACCCCAACAATGTCGGAAATATTTTGCCGCCATCATTCAATATTTATTAATCAAATATCTGCTAATTGAGGCTCGTTAGAAGTTTGATCCCTCCTATGAAGTTTGTTCCAATATATTGAAAATATCCTTTCTAATGGCAATAATTACCTGTAAGTCACCAAGTTTAGTAAAACATGAATGGACAGCAGCCACTCACAAGTTTTTAATAATCAAGCATATATGTTACGCCGGTAGCCAATAAAGCTGAATTTTTTAAACTTTACTGAGAAATTGTTGCGATTTGCTTGAAGCAGCGTAAACTCAATCTTTGAGTTATAAGTAAATATAACAGCATTGTTTGTCGGAGATTATGCAAACGTCTGGCAAAACAAAATGCGTTCATGTTGCAAAATATTATAGTTTCAACTCTTATGAAAACGGACATGAGAGGTTTCAGCTGCAGGTGACACGCGCTCTAACTGAGTCTTGTGGTTTTAAGCTATAAGCTCTGCAAAAACAAAAATTTTAATGCGCGTAGTCACGAAATTTCCAACAGTTGATGTGACGTATATGTCCCATATATATACCCGGGAACTAATTTTTATCTCTAGTTATCGTTACGGCATCAGCGTCGGATAGAATTGCGAGGTGAATAAAGTTTTATGAGTTTTTGCTTCGATTTCAAGATATTAATAGCATGGGCTTGATTCATGGCACTGGTGGATAATTCTGAAACATACCCTCAATTACTAGACATACATCCATTGACTCTTTATTATTTAAGTTGGCTCAGAACAAGGCTTTAAAAGACATGGTAAGTCCCTCAAAACCTTTATTGCGCAAACAGCTTATATAAGTGCTAAAATAAAGACTAAAGAATCTTCATTACCAAAAAATTCTTATAGACTAGAATTTTAAAAGATGGCTGAGCCACGCGATCGGAAAAAAACACATAATTTGGCGGAAAAAAAAAAAACTTTTTTTTATCGAATTTTCTGTGGCATCGTCGAACTTCCACAGTGTATGTACGTAAATTCGTATCCAAATAATGGGATTGTGTGATTTTGTTGAACATGAAGTATCCTGAATTAAAATTTTCTGTTTTGCAAAACCTTTGTCAAGTTATATAAAAACGATTAAAATGATGCAAATGCATTTATTTTTTGTAACCGATCATATTGAATGAATCTGACCAGGGTGTGCCAGGGACCACTTAAGATTACCTTGACCCTGCGCCAGCGACCACTTGGAAGTGAATAGAATTGACGTTGTTGGAAGCATGTGATTTTTCGGGTTCGCCCGAGCCTACGACCTGGACTTGGCAAGATTTGAACCCGAGATTTTCAACCTATGATGCTAACAAGATAACCACTAAGCAAGCCATCGCGCCCAATGAAATAGTAAAAAAAAATCAAATTCAAATCGAAAATGTATCCAAATGGAATAAAATAATAAATCTAAAAGTGACACACCCTGCTCCTTGGCTATTGTAGCCAGTCGAGAACGAAAATGTAGAAATTCTTGTCGATAATTTGAAGAATTTTTGCACATCAGCATAGCAGGAGTGATGCACCTCAAAGTATTTAGGAGCGGGAGTCTAGTCATGTTATTTATTTCAGGATAGAATATAATAGTTTTAGCAAATTATTTTCTTTGAATTGTGCGTGCATCTACCGGGGGGATTATACACAACAACAGTCTGTGCAGTGTCTATGTGTCTGTTCTATATTACAGCTACCCGCGGAGTTCCCTGCTGAAATGCACGCTCGGTGGTCAAACGATCATGCATCAAACCATCGACTTCCCACGACAAACCACGACATCTTGTGTGGTCTTATTTTACCGAGTTAATGCTGGAGGTTTCAACTTTTCATTTACCAACTTATCCTATTAATGGAAAATGTGTGTTCAGAAAGCCGTGTCCAGCAGCTAGACTACTACAAAAATACAGTAAATTTACTGGTAATTTCTAGTAAATTCCTATTTCTTAATTTTAATGCGATCTTGTTGATGAGATTTATGCAAAGTATGGACTGTTGATAGATCGCTACTCGTCGTTGCGTTCCATCAACAGCTCATTATTTACAAGAAAAAATTATTTTTTTAGTTTTATTTCCATATCACCAAGAAAAATTACTGACAAAAACAATGATTTTAGTGCATTTTTTATTTCGCGTGTACATCAACACCTCGTGCCTTCGAGGTATCCAGTAATCCTGTGACATATGTCTATCATCCCAATCAGAAATTTTATTTTGTCAAGCATAAGCCGCAGATGAATCGCGTCCCATCTTTTCTATTGGGACAGTGGCGGAGTTTGATTTCCATATCATGTCTAGATTTATCCATAGCATTTCTTCAAATATAGATTTCTTACTAGAATTTTTATATATATTAATTTCCCAACAGATTTACTGTATAAATTCTACAATCCGAAAAACCGACCAGAAGTCGACGTTGTACACTCATTCATAGGGTAATAATGGCCAGACATTTTAATTTTGTCTGGTTGTTAACAGTAGCAGCGATTATTCTATTTGTCAAAACAACAGCTGATGATTCTGTTTGTAAGTAAATAGATCATTTTTGTTAAAATAGGGCTAAGATAGGATTATATTTTATTCCACTCTGCTGGAACGGTAAGCCAAGAATAAGACTTAAGGCGCACTACGACGCTTGTGGAAATACAAATTACAGACCCGGTTTGGCCTAACTATTAAATGATATATTTTTATTTTTTTTTTAAATCGAATTTATTTTAGCCAATGCCGTAAGTATTCAATGGGTAACAACTGTTAAGGCTAAGAGCTACTAAAATGAACAAACATCAACTGCGCCCTCAAATGGGAAACATCTCACACAGAACGAAACCACTAATGTCGAATTCCGCGCGTGGTTCTGGGCGATGATAATACTATGCATTTCATTGCTCGTTTTTTTACCTCTTTAATACAAACAGGAAATGCGTCAAAACAAATATAAAGCCCGCATTTTTTTAATGGGAATGGGAAATGTCGCTACAAAAATACAATCCTGTAATATTGGAAGAAATTGGAGCGAATATTAGAAGAAATAAAAATATTTTTTTAAATGCGAGATTTGTCCCAAATTGCGCCACCGTCGCGCGTAGTAAAAAAAAGTAGTGAAAATGAAAAAAGCACTGGAAAATGCTGTGGAATCGCCTCTATTGGACTATAATTTTTCTTGGAAGAAATTTGGTTGAATGAAAATATATTTTTTAAATTCGAGATTTGCTCCAAATTGAATAAATGCATTTAATTCAAATTCGCATTACAAAGGATTCGGTTTGCCCAGCTCCGTTTACATGCTTATGTACAACTTTTTTTAAAGTTAATTGATTTCAACAGTTTTGAACCGCGACTCAAAGTCGTTGTTTTTAGAAAAAAACTTGAAATACACCAATTGTTGGCAAACTTGACAAAAGCACTACTTTGAAGTTTAAAAGGATGTTTTCAACGCTTAATGAAGTAGAGATAGAAAAACATTATCAAAATATCACGTTTTAAGCATGAATCACTGATAAATTGCTCCACCGTCGCGCGGTTCGCCTGTGGCCAGATTGAAATACTTTCGGAATGGGTATGACGTTCTCAAATTTTGACGGCTCAATAGATAATTTATAAAATAAATCCGCACTTATGGAATAAAAAGATCATTGTTCAGAGTGGAAGGGGATAGGGGCATTTGTAACCTGTGCCACGCTCCCCACACCTAAAATATCAAAAGTTATGAATAACGCTTGAAAGGTAATGTTTTAGTCTGAGCCCCTACATTTCATAAATTTTGAATTATCTTTGCAGATACAACAGGATATGTGGATCGTGTAGTCCTATCTGTAGCTCGTGGCGTTGTACACCGTCAAATTGATAATTATGAAAAAAGCGTTTCTTGAACTAAGGAGTGCAAGTGATGACGATAAACAATTAATTTCTGATTACTGCTATGAATCGTTTATTCATCAACGTGGAAGCTTTAAAATTCTGGTTCACTACATATTGTTGGCCATACAAGATCCTCTTTTTACTATCAGGTATGCGCACGATGAGGCAGTTCGAATTGCGAAGATTTCTTTTTCATTAGAAATATCGAAATGGATGAAGTTCTTGACCCTATTACGAGATGAAATCGAACCGGAATTAGAGGAATTTCAACGATATTAGCATTTGAAATATTTATCATCAATATATTTGGAACTAAATACAATTATGTCCCAATCTGGCATTCTATTTTGTAATGAATGAGCCACAGACGGATCACGTCTCATCGACGCAATCCATTAGTCGCTCATACTTAACAAAAGATGTTTTGACAAAAAATTTTTGATTAAGTTTCCTCGCACTGATATAGGCTAAAAATTATTTTTTCTGGAGGTGCTTTGTTAAGCATGGTTCTCTGTTGGATTGTCCCGGTCTTAGACGGTTTTTACATGCTTGATTAAAATTAAAATTATTCAGCTAATAAAAGAGTTTTTTGAACAAATTATTTGATGACATGGAATATATTAATAATGCATTGCAAACATGTCTTTTCATTCATTCGGGAAAATCTACGAAAATGTTGTTATAGGCAGATATTTTTAGTACGGGGGAATAAATTGGACAGAAAGTAGTAGAAAAGAAAAAATCACTTGGAAAATGCTGCGGAATCGCCTCTATTGGTCTATAATTTTCCTTGGGCATAATAAAATAATCTAAGATAAAATAAGATAAGATTGTTTTAAAATTTGGGAACATACAATCATTTTAGATATGAATAATGCGAATGATTTGACAAAGGAAGACGATTTGCAGTTTTATCTCAATCTCAACAAGTGAAAGAAAAGAGCAGTGATTTTACAAAATATTTGTTACTTTTACTGAATTAACAAAAACTTGTTGTCATGATGGCGTTGGCAGTCGCTTTCCCTTTGTGGATCGAGTCGTTGAGCATAATATATCTATTGCTCATGCTTGGAACTTGAAAAAGTGTTCATGATTGGGTTGAATAGTGAAATTTAAGCAAAAGCGGAAACCATGCCTAAAATAAACAAACTAGCGAGCAATCAAGTGACAAAGAGCCTCAACAAAATGCTGCATCTCTGCACCCTAAACGAAAACGGAAATCGCAAACGGAACAGAATCATAATAGTAAAGTACTTTGAGTGGTATCTGCCATGGGCGAAGGTTGACCCTTCACTTTTTCGTTTCCTTGTAGTCGTCTCTTACAATACGTCGGAGGAATACATTAGGATTACTCCAATGTACGAGTGCCAGAAAATAGATTCTCGTCATATTTTTCCACCTTCATATTGATAAGCAAGTTACCCATAACCATAAAAATTTAGGCGAAATTGTGTCGCTGGAAAAATAAATGAAAGGGTTGGCGTCTCTTACAATACGTAGGAGGAATACATTAGGATTACTCCAATGTACGAGTGCCAGAAAATAGATTCTCGTCATATTTTTCCACCTTCAATTTTTCCATAGCAATCGCATTACAATTACTGTTAATTAGCTGACATTTCTAACTCCTCAATTCGAAATCGATTTACGATAGGCTTCATGTCAAATATGGATTGTTGATCCAGCAAATCTTGGGCATATGCTATATCAACAGTCTATAATGGACCAAACAAAAAACGAATATTTAGTTTTATTTCAATATCACAAAGTGATATTACTGTAAAAGCACGAAGATTCTTTCGTGGCAGTGTCCCAAGCACAAATTCAATTTTGTCAAACATCAGGCACAGATTGATCGCGCCGACGAGGTCGGTATCGGTGACTCAAGCTCAAATCATGTGTTCACAGAATATTTGCGACTGGTTGCACCGAGAAATACTTCACTGTAATTTGCTGAGCAAAAAAAGATTTCAGTGAAAACTTGGTTTGTCACTTTCAGTTACTTATATTTTCAAATCGAATCTCGAACAAAAGTCTTTCAAATCGGATCTTACCGATTTTGATTCGATCACGAAAATTGACCATAAAAATGGTCAACATACTCCTTCTCGCACAAAGAATATGTATTATTAAGAATCAACCAATTGATGATCGCGCCGGGGTGGTCGATCGACGGCCCATTCTTGATAAAATGAAATAACATTCAAAGTTAATATTTCTTTGAAAAAAGATTAAAATTGCTAGATATTCAACGGAAAATTTATTAAACACATTTGTCGAAAAAATGAAAAATTCCAGTCCATTTAGAAAATTTTTGTTTCTATGGCCGATTCGCGATTGCTTTGAATATTCTGGTCTTCGGATCATTGAATCGAATTGCACAGCCCTAGTTATATACAGCAAAACCCGAAAAATATTGAAAAAGTAGTTTTGGATCAGTCCATACATTCCAGATTAAAAAAGCAGAAATCACAATTTTGAATATTTAAAACAAATTAAGCGCAAATCCTGAAAAAGCTGTTTTGAGAAATCAAGCAAAAGTATTTTTTCCATTTTAAATCTGTCTAACATTTTTTTCCGTTTACTGTAGCAAATATTTCAACTAGTTTGCAGTGAAGATCAAATTTTGGAAAAATACGACTTTTTTATTTTCGCCAGTTTTCTGTCACACAAGATAGCCTGATATGCGCTTTTCGCCGTTTTGTTTATTTTTCCATCTTGCTATCACAATAGATGTTGGGATGTTTCAGTTCAACCTTGAGATTGTGTGTATACGGCCAGGACTGCTGAACAAAGTTTTGCTTCAGCAGGTCAAGCCAAGTCTTGTTTTGAGAAGGAGGCTTATGTTGCATTTTGCGACAATAAGTTCATAAGATAAATTTTTTTAAATGATAATCACGGCGCCATTTTAGTCGTCGGCACTTTCACTAAATAAACATTAGGTTTTAGCATCCGTCGCCTTAGGATCCAAATTCACGATTCTGAGTTTTTGTATCGTCAATTATAAAGTTCAAAATGTCAAGTTATTTTCGGCGGCATACGTATCAATACTTTCTTTTTGAACTTTGTCTTCTTTTTGTATTGAGATTAATAACACATAGCATGTCATACAGAACTGAAGATGACTAAGACAATTAGAAAACTCGTTTTCCAGGCAAGTGCCACAGATAAACCGCACCATGCAGGCGTGATCCACCAGTCAACCAAACTTATCAAGGTATAACGGCTTCATAATATTGCCATGCCAGGTAGAATCGTAGCAGCTCTTTGCTTATTTTAATGGCCGATAGTTGGAGGTTTTCAGATGCACCTTGCAGACACGTAGGCTTAAAGCGAACGTCTAGATAAAAAAAAAAAACAGTGTTGTTTAATGACACGCGTAGAGTGAAATATACGCACACGTGTTATAATGCAAACAATCTCATGAAAACAACATATTGATAAGCAAGTTACCCATAACCATAAAAATTTAGGCGAAATTGTGTCGCTGGAAAAATAAATGAAAGGGTTGGCGGATAGTTGTTTAACATTGCATATGACAGATACCACTTACCAGCACTTTACTTCCACACTGTAACAAAAATGCAAACAAAAATTACTGGTCTTCGACCGTAATTTTACTTGGCGGTATTGAAAAGATTCAAAATTGAGTTTTTTGTAGTAAGCAGTACTTACGCGAAACACCGTGCAGCGGCGAGGGGATTTTATTTCCAGATATTTTTGTGTTTTTCATTTTTTCCTTAATCTTTTTGGTGACTGAACGAATAAATCGCAAATGCAAACACGGGAAAAGTATCAGCGGTCGGTCATCTTTTTGATGGATTGTGCAAAAGATATGTTGTTTTAGTCCTGCACAGGAAGACGAGCATACTGTTAAGAACGCAAATGAAGTTGTGATTTTAGAACTCGACTACGTAGATTGGATTGTGCAAACTATTTGTTGTTTTAGTCCCGCACGAGAAGACGAACATACTATCAAGTAGCGATTTTAGCTTCGGATGACGAAGAACGCAAACGAAGTTGTGATTTTAGAACTCGACCGTATCTTATTACGGTTTCTAACTACTGTTGCTACAGGAGTAAATTTAAATGGTAAATTTTTTTGCAGGCCTTGCACAAACTATCCCTCTTAAATTTTGATTTTTAGAAGGATATTAATAAATATATATCACGACAGAATACTGTAAAATGTTTTTCCACTACGAGTTTAACGTTGTTTTTCTTCATTCTCTCCATTCTGTATATCACGTGGGCGTTGTGTTGAACTTGTCGATAGTTTGTTCGTCTTTTTGCGTCGCTTCCTCCCGTCTTCGTCCAGTCCTCCAAACGTGAACTGTTGCGCAATGAGACCACTTCTCCTCTATCTTTGCAAAAATTACGAAAACAATTTGACGCGCTTCCGACGAGAAATATGTCTTTCCCCTAATGTTTGATTAAATCATGATATATCAAAAGTTATTTTTAACGGGAGTATGCTCATGTTTGCAAAATACACAATAAATGGTGCATATTTTCGTACGTCGAACCCCACCAATGTCGGAAATATTTTGCCGCCATTATTCAATATTCATTAATCAAATATCTGCTAATTGAGGCTCATTTGAAGTTTTATTCCTTCTGTGAAGTTCTTTCCAATATATTGAAAATATCCTTTCTAATGGCAATAATTACCTGTAAGCCACCATGTTCAGTAAAATATTAATGGACAGCAACCACTCACAAGTTTTTAATAATCAAGCATATATGTTTGTTGGTAGCCAATAAAGCTGGATTTTTTAAACTTTACTGAGAAATTGTTACGATTTGCTTGAAGCAGCGTAAACTCAATCTTTGATTTATAAGTAAATATCACAGCATTGTTTGTCGGAGATTATGCAAACGTCTGCCAAAACAAATTGCGCTCATGTTGCAAAATATTATAGTTTCAATTCTTATGAAAACGGACATGAGAGGTGTCAGCTGCAGGCGACACGCGCTCTAATTGAGTCTTGTGGTTTTAAGCTATAAGCTCTGCAAAAAAAACCCGGGAACTAATTTTAATCTCTAGTTATCGTTACGGCATCAGCGTCGGATAGAATTGCGAGGTGAATAAAGTTTTATGAGTTTTTGCTTCGATTTCAAGATATTAATAGCATGGGCTTGATTCATGGCACTGGTGGATAATTCTGAAACATACCCTCAATTACTAGACATACATCCATTGACTCTTTTTTATTTAAGTTGGCTCAGAACAAGGCTTTAAAAGACATGGTAAGTCCCTCAAAACCTTTATTGCGCGAACAGCTTATATAAGTGCAAATGCAAATGCATTTATTTTTTGTAACCGTTAATATTGAATGAATCACCCTGACCAGGGTGTGCCAGGGACCACTTAAGATTACCTTGACCCTGTGCCAGCGACCACTTGGAAGTGAATAGAATTGACGTTGTTGGAAGCATGTGATTTTTCCGGTTCGCCCGAGCCTACGACCTGGACCTGGCGAGATTTGAACCCGAGATTTTCAACCTATGATGCTAACATGATGATCACTAAGCCATCGCGCTCAATGAAATAGTAAAAAAATCAAATTCAAATCGAAAACGTATCCAAATAAAATAAAATAATAGATCTAAAAGTGACACACCCAGCTCCTTGGCTATGGTAGCCAGTCGAGAACGAAAATGTAGAAATTCTTGTCGATAATTTGAAGAATTTTTGCACATCAGCATAGCAGGAGTGATGCACCTCAAAGTATTTAGAAGCGGGAGACTAGTCAGGTTATTGGTATCAGGATAGAATATAATAGTTCTAGAAAATTATTTTCTTTGAATTGTGCGTGCATCTACCGGGGGGATTATACACAACAACAGTCTGTGCAGTGTCTGTGTGTCTGTTCTATAATACAACTACCCTCGGAGTTCCCTGCTGAAATGCACGCTCGGTGGTCAAACGATCATGCATCAAACCATCCACTTCCCACGACAAACCACGACATCTTGTGTGGTCTTATTTTTCCGAGTTAATGCTGGAGGTTTTAACTTTTCATTTACCAACTTATCCTATTAATGGAAAAGGTGTGTTCAGGAAGCCATGTCTAGCAGCTAGACTACTACAAAAATACACTAAATTTACTAGTCATTTCTAGAAAATTCATATTTCTTAATTTTAACGCTATCGTGTTGATGAGACTTATGCAAAGTATGGACTGTTGATAGATCGCTACTCGTCGTTGCGTTCCATCAACAGTCCATTATTTACATGAAAAAATTATTTTTTTAGTTTTATTTTCATATCACCAAGAAAAATTACTGAACGAAAACAATGATTTTGGTGCATTTTTGTTTGCGTGTCCATCAACACCTCGTGCCTACGAGGTATCCAGTAATCCTCTGACATATGTCTATCATCCCAATCAGAAATTTTATTTTGTCAAGCATAAGCCGCAGATGAATCGCGTCTCATCTTTTCTATTGGGACAGTGGCGGAGTTTGATTTCCATATCATGTCTAGATTTATCCATAGCAGCTCTAAATATAAATTTCTTATTAGAATTTTTATATATATTATTTTCCCAACAGATTTACTGTATAAATTCTACAAACCGAAAAACCGACCAGAAGTCGACGTTGTACACTCATTCATAGGGTAATAATGACCAGACATTTTAATTTTGTCTGGTTGTTAACAGTAGCAGCGATTATTCTATTTGTCAAAACAACAGCTGATGATTCTGTTTGTAAGTAAATAGATCATTTTTGTTAAAATAGGGCTAAGATAGGTTTATATTTTATTCCACTCTGATGGAACGGTAAGCCAAGAATAAGACTTAAGGCGCACTACGGCGCTTGTGCAAATACAAATTACAGACTCGGTTTGGCCTAACTATTAAACGATTTTTTTTTAATTTTAATTTAAATCGAATTTATTTTAGCCAATGCCGTAAGTATTCAACCAGTCGCGAGGTTCGCCTGTGGCCAAATTGAAATACTTTCGGAATGGGTATGACGTTCTCAAATTTTGACGGCTCGATAGATAATTTATAAAATAAATCCGCATTTATGGAATAAAGTCACAAACTTATTGTTTAGAGTGGAAGGGGATTGGGGCATTTGCAACCGGTGCCACGCTCTCCACACTTAAAATATCAAAAGTTATGACTAACGGTTGAAAGGTAATGTTTTAGTCTGAGCCCCTACATTTCATAAATTTTAAATTCTTTGCAGATACAACAGGATATGTGGATCGTCTAGTCGAATATGTAGCTCGTGGTGTTCTACACCGTCAAATTGACAACTCGTTAGAAATTATGAAAAAGGCATTTCTTGAACTCAGGAGTGCAAGTGATGACGATAAACAATTAATTTCTGATTACTGCTATGAATCGTTTAATCATCAACGTGGAAGCTTTAAAATTCTGGTTCACTACATATTGTTGGCCATACAAGATCCTGTTTTTACTATCAGTTACGCGCACGATGAGGCAGTTCGAATTGCGAAGTTTTCTTTTCCATTAGAAATATCGAAATGGATGAAGTTCCTGACCCTATTACGAGATTAAATCGAACCGGGATTAGAGAAATTTCAACGATATTAACATTTGAAATATATTTGTAATCAATATATTTGGAATTAAATACAATTATGTCCCAATCTGGCATTCTATTTTGTAATGAATGAGCCACAGATGGATCACATCTCATTGATGCATTCCATTAGTGGCTCATACTTAACAAAAGATGTTTTGACAAAAATTTTTTCCGATTAGGTTTCCTCGCACTGATTTGAAAAAATACCTTAATTTGTTTTTTCTGGAGGTGCTTTGTTAAGCATGGTTCTCTGATAGATTGTCCCGGTCATAGACGGTTTTTACATGCTTGATTAAAATTAAAATTATTCAGCTAACAAAAGTGTTATTCGAACAAATTATCAGATTACGTGGGATATATTAATAATGCATCGCAAATATGTGTTTTCATTCATTCGGGAAAATCTACGAAAATGTTGTTATGGGAAGATATTTTTAGTACGGGGGAATAAATTGGACAGAAAGTAGTAGAAAAGAAAAAATCACTGGAAAAATGCTGTGGAATAGCCTCTATTGGTCTATAATTTTCCTTGGGCATAATAAAATAATCTAGGATAAAAGAAGATAAGATTGTTTTAAAATTTGGGAACATACAATCATTTTAAATATGAATAATGCGAATGATTTACCAAAGGAAGACGATTTGCAGTTTTATCTCAATCTCAACAAGTGAAAGAAAAGAGCAGTGATTTTACAAAATATTTGTTACTTTTACTGAATTAACAAAAACTTGTTGTCATGATGGCGTTGGCAGTCGCTTCCCCATTGTGGATCGAGTCGTTGAGCATAATATATCTATTGCTCATGCTCGGAACTTGAAAAATTGTTTATGATTGGGTTGAATAGTGAAATTTAAGCAAAGACGGAAACCATGCCTAAAATAAACAAACTAGCGAGCAATCAAGTGACAAAGAGCCTCTACAAAATGCTGCATCTCTGCACCCTAAACAAAAACGGAAATCGCAAACGGAACAGAATCATAATAGTAAAGTAATTTAAGGGGTATTTGCCCTGGGCGAAGGTTGACCCTTCACTTTTTCGTTTCCTTGTAGTCGTCTCTTACAATAAGTAGAATGAATACGTTAGGATTAATCCAATGCACGAGTGCCAGAGAATAGATTCTCGTCATATTTCGTCCTTCAAGTTTTCCATACTATGTTATAATCGCATTAAAATTACTGTTAATTAGCTGACATTTTTAACTCCTCAATTCGAAATCGATTTACGATAGGCTTCATGTCAAATATGGATTGTTGATCCAGCAAATCTTGGACATCGAATCTCGAACAAAAGTCTTTCGAATCGGATCTTACCTATTTTGATTCGATCACGAAAATTGACCATAAAATGGTCAACATACTCCTTCTCGCACAAAGAATATGTATTATTAAGAATCAACCAATTGAAGATCGCGCCGGCTAGGGGTAGTCGATCGACGGCCCATTCTTGATAAAATTCAAAGTTAATATTTCTTTGATAGAAGATTAAAATTGCTACCTATTCAACTGAAAATTGATTCAACACATTTGTCGAAAATATGAAAAATTCCAGTCCATTTAGAAAATTTTTGTTTCTATGGCCGATTCGCGATTTCTTTGAATATTCCGTGCTTCGGATCATCGAATCGAATTGCACAGCCCTAGTTATATACAGCAAAACCCGAAAAATATCGAAAAAGTAGTTTTGGATCAGTCCATACATTCCAGATAAAAAAAAGCAGAAATCACAATTTCGCAAATTTAAAACAAATTAAGCGCAAATCCTGAAAAAGCTTTTTTGAGAAATCAAGCAAAAGTATTTTTTTCCATTTTAAATCTGTCTAACATTTTTTCCGTTTACTGTAGCAAATATTTCTTCTAGGTCAAAATGTATATAAGTGAGATCTTATTTTTATTTGAAAACTAGTTTGCAGTGAAGTTCAAATTTTCGAAAAATAAGACTTTTTTATTTTCGTCATTTTTCTGTCACACAAGATAGCCTGATATGCTCTTTTCGCCGTTTTGTTTATTTTTCCATCTTGATGTCACACTGGATGTTGGGATGTTTCAGTTCAACCTTGAGATTGTGTGTATACGGTCAGGACTGCTGAACAAAGTTTTGCTTCAGCAGGTCAAGCCAAGTCTTGTTTTCAGTAGGAGGCTTAGGTTGCGTTTTGAGACAATAAGTTCATGGAATCATTCTCAACAGTCCTTATCAATAAGAATAAAACTATATTCTATTTTACGAGTTTATTCAACATTCAAGTATGTAAATAAAAAAAACAATCACTGTCAGGTGATTGATCATCTAGGCTAGCAAATTTGACGTGAGTAAAAATTCATTCTGAGAGCATTTATAACCATAGCTTATATTGCAAACACCGAAGTTAGAGAACTAACAGCAAGCTTTGTAAACAATTTGATGTTGCACGACATATAAATTTTTCTTGTGTTCTTGATGAACGTTTAAAAGTAAAAAATAAATGATAACAATAATAATAATAACATAACCAAACATTGAATCCATAATGCTGATATTGTGAAATTGAGACAACGCAACAAGGAACATTTTGTAACTGGCGTACGTGTTATGATAAATGGAACTATTTTTGATAACGCAAATGAAACGGTAAGAAAATCGTTACAGTGCAGCTAATCCAATAGTTTATGGAACTGTCAAGTCACAAATTGATAGTTTGGTAAAAGTTGAATGGGATATAAATAGACCAGGATCATGTGTTATATGTTTCAAAGAGAAATGGAAATGGGAAAATCCATTCAACCAGTTATACTTTGTTTCCTTGAAATTTATTCTGTGGCACGCTTTTAAACTTTTTTTCTAGGTTTTGTTTGCTATCCTGATAACTCTGTAATATCTTTATTTTATTCGACAGAGGTGTCGAAATAAACTATGCATATGTCTAATTGGAACGAAAAATCCTTTGGGATAATTTTAGGCTACATTTTATAGAAATGCGACATATTAAAGCATCATGCTTTGAAAAATTTATTATTATTTGGGTTAGCATATACTGATGGTTCAATTAACGAAATTGTTGAATTTTGTTGGAGTTCCTTTACGTAAATATTTCTACAGTAGTGGCCATTTGTTATAAATTGTCGGGCATTCACAATAATTTAATGAAAAATCGCTTGGAAGTTATAGCTTATACTGTGAATATTGTTAAAAGCATTGTCACTTTTACCCTCTTGAAAAATACGCTATCTCAAATCTGCTTAGAGTAAAAAAACATTCTTGAATTTTTTCCAAAAATATTATTTTTTGCAAAGCCCATAAATGTTTTGAATTATATTTATAGATTTTATTTGCCTGCATATTGTGGTAAGTCTTCGCTATATTTTACAAATTTTGGTAGGTTATCGGAAATAGATTGAATATAGTCTAATAGGCACATCCTATCCTTAAGAAGTACAACATTTCATATTTTTCTAGGGCTCCGTGACTTAAATTTTGCTATCAATTTAACTAGCTGCGTGACGACCAGTAGAAAACTGAAAGCGAAATATTGTGATACTTTAAGCATATCCTATCCTTTAAATGTACGACATTTCATATTGTTCTAGGGATCCATGGCCTAAATTTTGCTACCAATTTAACTAACTACGTGAAGACCGGTAGGACGCTGAAAGCGAAGTATTGTGATACTTAAAGTTCTTGTTTTGATGATTGCATCAACTAGTAAAGGTCACTTTTACATTCTGAAAAGTACCCTACCTCAAATCAACTAATACAAACAGAACTGTCGAAAATGAAACTCATTTTTCTCTAAGAGTTTGATTAGCAGACTCTGTAAATAAGACCACTCACTGTAGGATACGTAAAACTTCGGAATAACTCTTATGATTTCTAATTGTCTGTGTATTGTGGTAAGATTCGGAAATATCTTCAAAATGTGGGAAGGTTTTCGAAGTTAACGTAAAAAGAGTTGGGTTAGCATAAACTGTTGGTTCAATTATCAAAATTCTTGAATTTTGTTCGAGTTCCTTTACGTAAATATTCCTATAGTAGTGGCCATTTGTTATAAATTGTCGGGCATTCACAATAATTTAATGAAAAACCGCGCTTGGAAGTTATAGCTTATACTGTGAATATTGCTGTTAAAATCATTGTCACTTTTAAACTTTTGAAAAATACGCTATCTCAAATCTGCTAAGAGAAATAAAACATTTTTGAATTTTTCAAAAAAATTTGTATTTTGGCAAAGCACATAAATGTTTTGAATTATATTTATAGATTTTTATTTGCCTGCATATTGTGGTAAGACTTCGTAAAATCTTACAAATTTTTGTAGGTTTCCGGAGTTAGATTGAAAAGAGTCTGATAAGCATATCCTATCCTTAAAAATTACTACATTTCATATTGTTCTAGAGCGCCGTGACTTAAATTTTGCTACCAATTTAACTAACTACGTGACCACCGGTAGAAAACCGAAAGAGAAGTATTGTAATATTTAAAGTTCTTATTTTGATGCTTGCATCAATAGTAAAGGTCAATTTTACATTCTGGAATGTACCCTACCTCAAATCAACCATGACAAACAGAACGGTCTAAAATATAACTCATTTTTCACTTAGAGTTTGATTAGCAGTCGCTGTAAGTAAGAACACTCGCTGTAGCACACATAAAACTTCGGAATTACTTTTATGAATTCTAATTGTCTGTGCATTGTGGTAAGATTCGGAAAAATTTTCAAAATGTGGGAAGGTTTTTGAAGTTAACGTAAATATAGTTGGGTTAGCATAAACTGATGGTTCAATTATCGAAATTGTTGAATTTTGTTCGAGTTCGTTTACGTAAATATTCTTACAGTAGTGGCCATTTGTCATAAATTGTCGGGCATTCAGAGAAATTTAATGAAAACCCGCTTGGAAGTTATGGCTTGTACTGTGAATATTGCTGTTAAAAGCATTGCCACTTTTACACTCTTGTAAAATGCGCTATCTCAGATCTGCTAAGAGAAATAAAGTATTCTCGAATTTTTTTAAAAAATTGTATTTTTGGCAAAGCAGATAAATGTTTTGAATTATATTTATAGATTTTATTTGCCTGCATATTGTGGCAAGACTTAGTAAAATCTTAAAAATTTTGGTAGGCTTTCGAATTTAGATTGAATCCTTAAAAAATAATGCATTTCATATTGTTCTAGGGCTTCGTGACCAAAATTTTGCTATCAATTTAACTAACTACGTGACGACCATTAGAAAATTGAAAGCAAAGTATTGTCATACTTAATGTGCTTATTCTGAAATCTGCACCAATAGTGAAAGTCACTTTTACATTCTGGAAAGTACCTTAAATCAAATCAACTAAGACAATAAGAACTGACTAAAATATATCTCTTTTTTCCAATAGTTTGATTAGCAGACGTTGTAAATAAGAACACTCATTGTAGCATACAATTAAATTTCTCTGAATGCCCGAATATTTATAACAAATGGCCACAAATGCAGGAATATAAAAGTAAATAAACGTATATAAATTCCAACAAAATTCAACAATTTCGATAATTGAACCAACAGTTTATGCTAACAAAACTATTTTTACGTTAACTTCGAAAACCTTCCCACATTTTGTAGATTTTTCCTAATTTTACCACAATATAAAGACAATTACAATCCACAAGAGTAATTCCGAAGTTTCTTGTATGCTTCAGAGAGTGTTCTTATTTACAGCGACTGCAAATCAAACTCTTAGAGTAAAGAGATATATTTTAGACTGTCCTGTTTGTCTTAGACGATTTGATTCAGGGTGCTTTCCAGAATGTAAAAGTGACCTTCACTCTTGATGCAATCTTCAGAATCAGAACTATAAGTAATACAATACTTCGCTTTCAGTTTTCGTCCGGTCGTCACGTTGTTAGTTATATTGGTAGCAAAATTTGAAGTCACGGAGCCCTAGAAAAATATGAAATGTAGTACTTTTTAAGGATAGGATATGCTTATTAGACAATTTTCAATCTAACTCCGATAACCTACCAAAATTTGTAAGATTTTACGAAGTCTTACCACAATATGCAGGCAAATAAAATCTATGAATATAATTCAAAACATTTACGTGCTTTGCCAAAAATACAATTTTTTGAAAAAATTCAAGAATGTTTTATTTTTTTTAGCAGATTTGAGATAGCGGATTTTTGAAGAGTGTAAAAGTGACAATGCTTTTAACAGCAATACTCACAGTATAAGCTATAACGTCCAAGCGGAATTTCATCAAATTTCTCTGAATGCCCGAAAATTTATAACAAATGGCCACAGTTGCAGGAATATTTACGTAAAGAAACTCCAACAAAATTGAACAATTTCGATAATTGAACCAACAGTTTATGCTAACCCAACTATTTTTACGTTAACTTCGAAAACCTTCCAACATTTTGTAGATTTTTTCGAATCTAACCACAATATGAAGACAATTACAATCCATTATAGTAATTCCGAAGTTTTATGTATGCTGCAGTGAGTGTTCTTATTTACAGCGACTGCTAATCAAACTCTAAGAGAAAAGAGATATATTTTAGACCGTTCTGTTTGTCATAGTTGATTTGATTTAGGGTACTTTCCAGAATGTAAAAGTGACTTTTACTATTGATGCAATCATCAAAATACAAACCTTTAAGTATTACAATGCTTCGCTTTCAGTTTTCCACCGGTCGTCACGTAGTTAGTTAAATTGGTAGCAAAATTTAATTCACGGCGTGCTAGAGCAATATGAAATGTAGTACTTTTCAAGGATAGGATATGCTTATTAGGGGGGACTATTTTCTATCTAACTCTGAAAACCTACCAAAATTTTGTAAGATTGTACAAAGTCTTACCACAATATGCAGGCAAATAAAATCTATAAATATAATTCAAAACATTTATGTGCTTTGCCTAAAATACAATTTTTTGAAAAAAAAATTCAAGAATGTTTTATTTCTCTTAGCAGATTTGAGATAGCGTATTTTTCAAGAGTGTAAAAGTGACAATGTTTTTAACAACAATATTCGCAGTATAAGCTATAACTTCCAAGCGGATTTTCATTAAATTTCTCTGAATGCACGAGAATTTATAACAAATGGCCACTGTTGTGGAATATTTACGTAAAGGAAATCCAACAAAATTCAAGAATTTCGATAATTGAACCAACAGTTTATGCTAACCCAACTATTTTTACATTAACTTCGAAAACCTTCCCACATTTTGAAGATTTTTCCGAATTTTATCACAATATAAAGACAATTAGAATCCATAAGAGTAATTCCGAAGCTTCATGTATGCTGCAGAGAGTGTTCTTATTTACAGCGACTGAAAATCAAACTCTTAGAGTAAAGAGATATATTTTAGACCGTTCTGTTTGTCTTTGTCGATTTAATTCAGGGTGCTTTCCAGAATGTAAAAGTGACCTTTACTATTGATGCGATCATCAAAATAAGAACTTTTAAGTATTACAATACTTCGCTTTCAGTTTTCCACCGGTCGTCACGTAGTTAGTTAAATTGGTAGCAAAATTTAATTCACGGCGTGCTAGAGCAATATGAAATGTAGTACTTTTCAAGGATAGGATATGCTTATTAGACTATTTTCTATCTAACTCTGAAAACCTACCAAAATTTGTAAGATTGTACAAAGTCTTACCACAATATGCAGCCAAATAAAATCTATAAATATAATTCAAAACATTTGTGTTTGCCCAAAAATACAATTTTTTGAAAAAATTCAAGAATGTTTTATTTCTCTTAGCAGATTTGAGATAGCGTATTTTTCAAGAGTGTAAAAGTGACAATGCTTTTAACAGCAATATTCACAGTATAAGCTATAACTTCCAAGCGGATTTTCATTAAATTTGTCTGAATGCCCGACAATTTATAACAAATGGCCACAACTGCTGGAATATTTACGAAAAGGAACACCAACAAAATTAAACAATTTCAATAATTGAACCAACAGTTTATGCTAACCCAACTATTTTTACGTTAACTTCGAAAACCTTCCCACATTTTGGAGATTTTTCCGAATTTTACCACAATATACAGACAATTACAATCCATAAGAGTAATTCCGAAGTTTCATGTATGCTGCAGTGAGTTTTATTATTTACAGCGACTGCTAATCAAACTCTTAGAGAAAAGAGAAATATTTTAAACTGTCGTGTTTGTCTTATTTGATTTGATTCAGGGTACTTTCCAGAATGTAAAAGTGACCTTCACTCTTGATGCAATCTTCAGAATCAGAACTTTAAAGTAATACAATACTTCGCTTTCAGTTTTCGTCCGGTCGTCACGTTGTTAGTTATATTGGTAGCAAAATTTGAAGTCACGGAGCCCTAGAAAAATATGAAATGTAGTACTTTTTAAGGATAGGATATGCTTATTAGACAATTTTCAATCTAACTTCGAAAACCTACCAAAATTTGTAAGATTTTACGAAGTCTTACCACAATATGCAGGCAAATAAAATCTATAAATATAATTCAAAACATTTATGTGCTCTGTCATAAATACAATTTTTTGAAAAAAATTCAAGAATGTTTTTATTTTTCTTAGCAGATTTGAGATAGCGTATTTTTGAAGAGTGTAAAAGTGACAATGCTTTTAACAGCAATACTCACAGTATAAGCTATAACGTCCAAGCGGAATTTCATTAAATTTCTCTGAATGCCCGAAAATTTATAACAAATGGCCACAGTTGCAGGAATATTTACGTAAAGAAACTCCAACAAAATTGAACAATTTCGATAATTGAAACCAACAGTTTATGCTAACACCCAAACTATTTTTACGTTAACTTCGAAAACCTTCCAACATTTTGTAGATTTTTTCGAATCTAACCACAATATAAAGACAATTACAATCCATTAGAGTAATTCCGAAGTTTTATGTATGCTGCAGTGAGTGTTCTTATTTACAGCGACTGCTAATCAAATTCTAAGAGAAAAGAGATATATTTTAGACCGTTCTGTTTGTCATAGTTGATTTGATTTAGGGTACTTTCCAGAATGTAAAAGTGACTTTTACTATTGATGCAATCATCAAAATACGAACCTTTAAGTATTACAATGCTTCGCTTTCAGTTTTCCACCGGTCGTCACGTAGTTAGTTAAATTGGGTAGCAAAATTTAATTCACGGCGTGCTAGAGCAATATGAAATGTAGTACTTTTCAAGGATAGGATATGCTTATTAGACTATTTTCTATCTAACTCTGAAAAACCTACCAAAATTTGTAAGATTGTACAAAGTCTTACCACAATATGCAGGCAAATAAAATCTATAAATATAATTCAAAACATTTATGTGCTTTGCCTAAAATACAATTTTTTGAAAAAATTCAAGAATGTTTTATTTCTCTTAGCAGATTTGAGATAGCGTATTTTTCAAGAGTGTAAAAGTGACAATGTTTTTAACAACAATATTCGCAGTATAAGCTATAACTTCCAAGCGGATTTTCATTAAATTTCTCTCTGAATGCACGAGAATTTATAACAAATGGCCACTGTTGTGGAATATTTACGTAAAGGAAATCCAACAAAATTCAAGAATTTCGATAATTGAACCAACAGTTTATGCTAACCCAACTATTTTTACATTAACTTCGAAAACCTTCCCACATTTTGAAGATTTTTCCGAATTTTATCACAATATAAAGACAATTAGAATCCATAAGAGTAATTCCGAAGCTTCATGTATGCTGCAGAGAGTGTTCTTATTTACAGCGACTGAAAATCAAACTCTTAGAGTAAAGAGATATATTTTAGACCGTTCTGTTTGTCTTTGTCGATTTAAATTCAGGGTGCTTTCCCAGAATGTAAAAAGTGACCTTTACTATTGATGCGATCATCAAAAAATAAGAACTTTTAAGTATTACAATACTTCGCTTTCAGTTTTCCCACCGGTCGTCACGTAGTTAGTTAAATTGGTAGCAAAATTTAATTCACGGCGTGCTAGAGCAATATGAAATGTAGTACTTTTCAAGGATAGGATATGCTTATTAGACTATTTTCTATCTAACTCTGAAAACCTACCAAAAATTTGTAAGATTGTACAAAGTCTTACCACAAATATGCAGCCAAATAAAAATCTATAAATATAATTCAAAACATTTGTGTTTGCCCAAAAATACAATTTTTTGAAAAAATTCAAGAATGTTTTATTTCTCTTAGCAGATTTGAGATAGCGTATTTTTCAAGAGTGTAAAAGTGACAATGCTTTTTTAACAGCAATATTTCACAGTATAAGCTATAACTTCCAAGCGGATTTTCATTAAAATTTGTCTGAATGCCCGACAATTTATAACAAATGGCCACAACTGCTGGAATATTTACGAAAAGGAACACCAACAAAATTAAACAATTTCAATAATTGAACCAACAGTTTATGCTAAACCCAACTATTTTTACGTTAACTTCGAAAAACCTTCCCACATTTTGGAGATTTTTCCGAATTTTTACCACAATATACAGACAATTACAATCCATAAGAGTAATTCCGAAGTTTCATGTATGCTGCAGTGAGTTTTATTATTTACAGCGACTGCTAATCAAACTCTTAGAGAAAAGAGAAATATTTTAAACTGTCGTGTTTGTCTTATTTGATTTGATTCAGGGTACTTTCCAGAATGTAAAAGTGACCTTCACTCTTGATGCAATCTTCAGAATCAGAACTTTAAGTAATACAATACTTCGCTTTCAGTTTTCGTCCGGTCGTCACGTTGTTAGTTATATTGGTAGCAAAATTTGAAGTCACGGAGCCCTAGAAAAATATGAAATGTAGTACTTTTTAAGGATAGGATATGCTTATTAGACAATTTTCAATCTAACTTCGAAAACCTACCAAAATTTGTAAGATTTTACGAAGTCTTACCACAATATGCAGGCAAATAAAATCTATAAATATAATTCAAAACATTTATGTGCTCTGTCATAAATACAATTTTTTGAAAAAATTCAAGAATGTTTTATTTTTCTTAGCAGATTTGAGATAGCGTATTTTTGAAGAGTGTAAAAGTGACAATGCTTTTAACAGCAATACTCACAGTATAAGCTATAACGTCCAAGCGGAATTTCATTAAATTTCTCTGAATGCCCGAAAATTTATAACAAATGGCCACAGTTGCAGGAATATTTACGTAAAGAAACTCCAACAAAATTGAACAATTTCGATAATTGAACCAACAGTTTATGCTAACCCAACTATTTTTACGTTAACTTCGAAAACCTTCCAACATTTTGTAGATTTTTTCGAATCTAACCACAATATAAAGACAATTACAATCCATTAGAGTAATTCCGAAGTTTTATGTATGCTGCAGTGAGTGTTCTTATTTACAGCGACTGCTAATCAAATTCTAAGAGAAAAGAGATATATTTTAGACCGTTCTGTTTGTCATAGTTGATTTGATTTAGGGTACTTTCCAGAATGTAAAAGTGACTTTTACTATTGATGCAATCATCAAAATACGAACCTTTAAGTATTACAATGCTTCGCTTTCAGTTTTCCACCGGTCGTCACGTAGTTAGTTAAATTGGTAGCAAAATTTAATTCACGGCGTGCTAGAGCAATATGAAATGTAGTACTTTTCAAGGATAGGATATGCTTATTAGACTATTTTCTATCTAACTCTGAAAACCTACCAAAATTTGTAAGATTGTACAAAGTCTTACCACAATATGCAGGCAAATAAAATCTATAAATATAATTCAAAACATTTATGTGCTTTGCCTAAAATACAATTTTTTGAAAAAATTCAAGAATGTTTTATTTCTCTTAGCAGATTTGAGATAGCGTATTTTTCAAGAGTGTAAAAGTGACAATGTTTTTAACAGCAATATTCGCAGTATTAAGCTATAACTTCCAAGCGGATTTTCATTAAATTTCTCTGAATGCACGAGAATTTATATACAAATGGCCACTGTTGTGGAATATTTACGTAAAGGAAATCCAACAAAATTCAAGAATTTCGATAATTGAACCAACAGTTTATGCTAACCCAACTATTTTTACATTAACTTCGAAAACCTTCCCACATTTTGAAGATTTTTTCCGAATTTTACCACAATATAAAGATAATTAGAATCCCATAAGAGTTAATTCCCGAAGCTTCATGTATGCTGCAGAGAGTGTTCTTATTTACAGCGACTGAAAATCAAACTCTTAGAGTAAAGAGATATATTTTAGACCGTTCTGTTTGTCTTTGTCGATTTTAATTCAGGGTGCTTTCCAGAATGTAAAAGTGACCTTTTACTATTGATGCGATCATCAAAATAAGAGCTTTTTAAGTATTACAATACTTCGCTTTCAGTTTTCCCACCGGTCGTCACGTAGTTAGTTAAAAAATTGGTAGCAAAATTTAATTCACGGCGTGCTAGAGCAATATGAAATGTGTAGTACTTTTCAAGGATAGGATATGCTTATTAGACTATTTTCTATCTAACTCTAAAAACCTACCAAAATTTGTAAGATTGTACAAAAAAGTCTTACCACAATATGCAGCCAAATAAAATCTATAAATATAATTCAAAAACATTTATGTTTGCCCAAAAATACAATTTTTTTGAAAAAAATTCAAGAATGTTTTATTTCTCTTAGCAGATTTGAGATTAGCGTATTTTTCAAGAGTGTAAAAGTGACAATGCTTTTTAACAGCAATATTCACAGTATAAGCTATAACTTCCAAGCGGATTTTCATTTAAATTTGTCTGAATGCCCGACAATTTATAACAAATGGCCACAACTGCTGGAATATTTACGAAAAGGAACACCAACAAAATTAAACAATTTCAATAATTGAACCAACAGTTTATGCTAACCCAACTATTTTTACGTTAACTTCGAAAACCTTCCCACATTTTGGAGATTTTTCCGAATTTTACCACAATATACAGACAATTACAATCCATAAGAGTAATTCCGAAGTTTCATGTATGCTGCAGTGAGTTTTATTATTTACAGCGACTGCTAATCAAACTCTTAGAGAAAAGAGAAATATTTTAAACTGTCGTGTTTGTCTTATTTGATTTGATTCAGGGTACTTTCCAGAATGTAAAAGTGACCTTCACTCTTGATGCAATCTTCAGAATCAGAACTTTAAGTAATACAATACTTCGCTTTCAGTTTTCGTCCGGTCGTCACGTTGTTAGTTATATTGGTAGCAAAATTTGAAGTCACGGAGCCCCAGAAAAATATGAAATGTAGTACTTTTTAAGGATAGGATATGCTTATTAGACAATTTTCAATCTAACTTCGAAAACCTACCAAAATTTGTAAGATTTTACGAAGTCTTACCACAATATGCAGGCAAATAAAATCTATAAATATAATTCAAAACATTTATGTGCTTTGTCATAAATACAATTTTTTTGAAAAAATTCAAGAATGTTTTATTTTTCTTAGCAGATTTGAGATAGCGTATTTTTGAAGAGTGTAAAAAGTGACAATGCTTTTAAACAGCAATACTCACAGTATAAGCTATAACGTCCAAGCGGAAATTTCATTAAATTTCTCTGAATGCCCGAAAATTTATAACAAATGGCCACAGTTGCAGGAATATTTACGTAAAGAAACTCCAACAAAATTGAACAATTTCGATAATTGAACCAACAGTTTATGCTAACCCAACTATTTTTACGTTAACTTCGAAAACCTTCCAACATTTTGTAGATTTTTTCGAATCTAACCACAATATAAAGACAATTACAATCCATTAGAGTAATTCCGAAGTTTTATGTATGCTGCAGTGAGTGTTCCTATTTACAGCGACTGCTAATCAAACTCTAAGAGAAAAGAGATATATTTTAGACCGCTCTGTTTGTCATAGTTGATTTGATTCAGGGTACTTTCCAGAATGTAAAAGTGACCTTTAATATTGATGCAATCATCAAAATAAGAACTTTTAAGTAATGCAATGCTT